>JAKNDB010000098.1:2312500-2912500 GCA_024305405.1 Dirofilaria immitis
AGCGAAGGTGCTGATACATTCGTTTTTGCTATTTCATCCGGAATGTATCTTTATGTTTTTCTAGGCACTTTGGTTAGTTTTCATAACTTTTATGATAATTAATTATCAATAATTAATCATACAATGTTACAACCAATATGATAATTACTTATCAATATTTCATTATACAATCTCTATAACTTATATGATAATTACTTATACTGAATCAGTGTATTTAATTTTCCTATCCTATATTGAATATTCATAGTTGAATTTTTTTAAATTTAAATTCTTCTCAGGTAAACATTTTAGGAGATATTATTTTTATAATTTAGGATACCTAGAATATTTTGACAAGTCATATGATATTAAGATAGCAAATTTAATCACTATAAATTGGGATATTTATAATATTCCGATATTTCATGTAACCATAAGATAGCAATATAATCATTATAAATTAAGATATTTAGAATATTTCTGATAAATCATGTGACCTTAACATGCAATGTCATCACTATAAATTAAGATATTTAAAATATTTCGACAATTCATATGATCCTAAAATGGAAACGTAACCACTATAAATTAAAATATTCACAATACTTCGATAATTCATATGATTCTAAGATGACAATTCAGAAGAGTGATTTATATGAGTAGAAATATTTCAAGTATTTAATCTAATCAAAAGATGAGATTTTATCAGTGATTTTTTGTTTAGGATTAATTTCAGAAATTTCATATGATCAAAAATAAAAATTTGATTGATGGCATTTATTTGAGTTGGAAATTTTTTAAAAATTTTATATTATTTATTCTAATTTATTCCTAAATTTCTTTTTAATCAAAGAAAAAAATGTTTCAATCTTCTCGAGAAATTTTCCATAATGCACAAATTACTTTGATTAATTCTTTTTTTGTGTATTTTATCGAATATTTCCATTTTTTCTTCCAACGGATAAGAATGGATTATTTGAAATTTCAATTTCTTCTCATAAAATTGAAAATTAACTATTTCATAGATTAAATGAATGCAATCTCTGCAAAAAAATTTAAAGAAATACGTATATATAATATATATGGACTACTGTAATTAAAAACGGTTAATTATTTAGAAATGTACGCATATATGTATTACTATATGTTAAAAAATTTTAGAAAAATTTTTGGCATTTAAAAATATATTACTGTAATTAAATGTATTTAATTAACCAAGTAAATACATACATATATTACTGTAATTAAATGTATTTAATTGATCAAGGAAATAATACATATATTACTGTAATTAAAACTTATTAATGAACTGAGGAAATATTTCTGTAATTAAATTATTCGAGGAAATATATATATGTATTACTATGCGTTAGTTAAAATAATACATATATGTTACTGTAATTGGAATTAATTAATAATTCAAAGAAATATTGCTGTAATTAAAAATGACCCATTATTCAAAGAAACGCTATATATATTACTGTACATTAATTAAACAAAGAAATATCTATGTGTTACTGTAATTAAAAACAGTTATTATTCAAATAGACGCACAGACATATGTATACTTTATTACTGAAATTTAGATCAATGTTCATTTGTTTCAGATTCCGAGATGCGTGAAGCAACCACTGAATTAATCAATAATAATTTTTATGAAAGTATAATTGTTACCGTATTACAAAGTGCAGGTCTTCTAGTTGGTCTTTCATTTATGTATCTCATGACAGTCTATGCTAATAAAATAGAATTCTGATTATTATTTATAATTAGCATATCGAAATGATAATAGTATATATATAATGCTGATCGATAATAATACATTGATCGACAATAGTATATGTTGATCGATGATAATAATAATATATATGTTGATCGATAATAATACATATATATATATTGTGTTGATTATGTTAAAAATTTATAAAAACATATTCTGGATGTCTATAATTCCTATCCTATCTGATAGGAACAAGGATTAATAGTTATGATTAATTAAGACAAAAAGAAAAATTCACTTTCCAATATATGATCAAATTTGGCAGCTTGCTTAATTGATGATGTTGATATCAGTTAGAAAAATAAAACTAAAATTTACAAAGCTTATAATTATAATTGATTTTCTCGAGATAAGCAACTTTAACATTATATCATATATATAAACATCATTTTTTTGTTATTGATTTGTTTTGAAAAAAAAAGAGGAAAAATAAGATGAGAAAATTTTTGTTATAATTTTTAATTAATTTTAAAGTATGATATTAGCTATTTAATTTTTTTTCCTATGAAATTTTTAAAGAATATTAAGCCTTAAAAAAGATATTAAAGTTTATTATAAAAATTAGAATTTCTTTAGAGAAAATCGAATAGTAACTGAGATGTATTCAATTATTACTTATCATAATTATCATAATTTGTTTTTTTAATTCGAATAATTTATGATAAGATGTATATTTCGATAAATATTTTTGCTCAATGTATTGCACTTCATGTGATTATAAAATATGAATTGTAAAAGTTTTAATTACAATAAAAAAAAAAGAAAATAAATTTGAAACAATTTATCAGATCAATTTTTTGATAATGAAAGAAAGAAAATATTGCGAAATAAATTTAAATTTAGATTTAACAGATAAATATTTTTCAAAAAAAAAAATTATTTACAGTAAGACGTACATTTACAATAAGACTTATCAAAAATTAATCCTAATTGATAAACAAATAAAATTATCAGAGTATAATCTTTAGATCGTCACAACGGCATTCTTTACTCAATTTCAACAATATTTTAATTCAATTTACCTCAACTCTTTTGATCGGAAGAAAATTCAGTTGTTGTTTTAAGCTCTTCATGAGATGTTTCATTTTTAATCTGCAATGATTACAATTGATAAGTTGATAATAACTTAGCAAGGCATAGTTTTAAAATGATAAAGTAAATTTCTATTCAATTTCAACAACATTTGAATTCAATTTACCTCAATTTTTTTGATCGAAGAAGATTCAGTTGTTGTTTTAGACCTTTCTTGAGTTATTTCATCTTTAATCTGTAATGATTACAATTGATAAGTTGATAGTAACTTAGCAAGGCATAGTTTTAAAATGATAAAGTAAATTCTACTCAGCTTCAATTCAGGTTACCCCATTTTTCTTGGTCGAAGAAGATTCAGTTGTTGTTTTAGACTTTTCTTGAGTTATTTTATCTTTAATCTGTAATAATTACAATTGATAATTTGATAATAACTTAACAAAGCATAATTTTAAAATGATGCAATAGCATTCAATTCAATTTACCTCAATTTTTCGGATAGAAGAAGAAGATTCAGTTGACGTTTTAAACTCTTCATCAGTCATTTCATCTTTAAGCTGTAATGATTGTTAATTGATAAATGATAACTATCATAACAAAATTCATTCCTTACTTTTAGTTGTACTGAAAATTTGATGTTTTTTGTGGGATTAAATTAAAAGTTTAAAACAACGAATAAATCGATAAATACTAAAACAATGAAATTAATTGAAATTTCTTTTGGCAAAGAAGAAGAAAAGAAAAGTAAAAATATAAAAATAACAATTAGCTTAATATTTAAATATATGAAAATCAATTTCTAACATTATGATAATAATCATCGTAATTATCATTTCCCAATTGCGCATAATTTATCATATCACCATAAATTTGTTGTTTTTCTCCAAAATTACGAAAACCATTTCCTATCTTGAAATCTTGATTGTTAGATAATGATGATGATGACGATCCAGATTCCAATTCTTTGCCACCATTAGTGAAGAATTTTCTGATATTTCCGAGAAATGAAGCAAGTTGACCCAAAGGATTATAGGTTGAAACAGGATTGTTGCCAAACTATAAAAAAATAAAGAAAACTTTTATGATAATTTTGATAATGATATATAACAATAATGATAATGATTTATTTATAAAGCGTGAAATTTATAGCAGATTAGTGATAATATAGGATTTTGATAATTGATATAATCAAATAATTTTTCTAAATTAAGGATTTTGATCATTGATATAATTGAGTAGTTTTAAAAATAAATTAAGAATTTCAATAATACACAATCAAATAATTCATTAAAGATTATCATATAATCCTGAAATTATCATGCTTCAAAAATTGATATTAAATGAATTAAATTATGAGAAATGAAAAGAAAAAGTTTTAATCATTGATAATCAAAATATCAATCTGTTCATTCATTTTTGATAATTTAATTTAAAAAAATACACGGTAAAGTAAATACACGTAAAGCTAAAAATTACGATCAGCTAATAAACAAACAAAAAAAAGAAAAAGTCGAAACTATTCCTTTTTATATACCTAGCAAATTAATTTTATTTCGGGATTAACTTTAATCAAAATTATTTTAGGTTGACCTTAATCAAAATTAATCCATTCCATATAACCTACTCTTTCATCGTTTCTTATATTATCTAAAATAAAAGGTATAAACTGCTCTTTCATCATTTCTTATATCGTCTAAAATAAAATAATATAAAAACTATAAACTACTCTTTTATTATTTCTTATATTATCTAAGATGAGCAAAAATGAATAATAAAATATTATTCAAAAAAAAAATTTTTAAATTAAATGAAAACATACATTTAAAAAATTTCCAAGATTTATTCCTTCAGCTTCATTAAGACCAAAAATTGAATCAACCCCAACTCTTTCACCAGCAATTAAAGCACCATGTCGTGCTAAGATAAAAAAAAAAGTATATATTAGTAAAATTTTTCTATTTGAAAAAATTAAATAATTAAATTGTAATATATCATTAATCGATAAACCTTTAGTATTAAGTCGTCCTTCACCAATTGTTAAATCTAATCCACGATTAGCACCAAATCCCAAAATATTTGCTCCCTGATTGAAACCAATTTTTAAATCACCACGTTTATCTTGTCCAAGTGAAATTGAACCCAAATCAATTTGGCATATTACTAAAAAAAAAAAAAGAAAGAAAAAACTTTGGAAAATTTCTTTTTTTTTATCATTGTTACTATTCAAATTTATGAAAAATAAAAGATTGTATTTCTCGTTTCTCGAAACGATCAAAAATTTTGTTGTGTCATCTTAGCAATAATGTTACGTTGAAATGCGTCAAATCTATTTACATCATCTTAGCAATGAACAATGAAATGCGTCAAATATATTTGTGTCATCTTAGCAATGATATTACGTTGAAATGTGTCAAATCTATTTACATCATCTTAGCAATGAACAATGAAATGCGTCAAATTTATTTACATCATCTTAGCAATAATGTTACGTTGAAATGCGTCAAATCTATTTACATCATCTTAGCAATAATGTTACGTTGAAATGCGTCAAATCTATTTACATCATCTTAGCAATGAACAATGAAATGCGTCAAATTTATTTACATCATCTTAGCAATAATGTTACGTTGAAATGCGTCAAATCTATTTACATCATCTTAGCAATGAACAATGAAATGCGTCAAATATATTTGTGTCATCTTAGCAATGATATTACGTTGAAATGCGTCAAGCGTATTAGGCATCAATTTTCAAAAACATCCGCTTATCAGATATACTCAAGTTTTTAAAGTCTTCCTTTCAGGTTTTTAAAAATACAATTGCTTCTTTAAATTTAATTTCATTAAATTATTTTATTTACGGTATTTTGTATCAAATAATTTCAAAAATTCAAATTAAAAAATTCCAAATTCAGCATCATTTAATCATATCAATTAAAATTTAAAATGCCAATAAAAATATTATATTATTTTATAAGAAAAAAATCCACCAAAAATATAATTTAGAAAAAAAAGTTTATAAATCGATACAATAAAGTTATAAATGAAAATTTAATTAAATTAATTTTAAGAATCAACAAATCATAAAACTTACCGAAAGAAGGCTGTAAAGCAAATGAAAGAAATGCTAATATAAATAGCATTTGTGCAAAAATTATTTGATTTCAGTTATTCAAAATACTATTTACATATTCGTGAAATTTTGTATTTGAATCAGCAAGATCGGATAAGGAAGACCGATTAAAATCGACTGAAATTGAATAAAATTATTGATCGACCTTGAGATAAGATCATCACAAGGCAATAATATTTCAATTATTCATTCGTAATCAACAATAAATACTATTTTATATTATATTATATGATAAATAATTATATCAATATAGTAATTATTTCAAGTATTTTAAATTTATATATTCGAGAATTCTTCGTTTCATTTAAATGATAACTAAAATCTACTAAAATTGAATAAAATTATTTTTGATCTTGAGTTCTTTGCAAGATAATATTATGAAAGAATTAAAACATTTTAATAAATAATCGTTGTAATTAATAATTCAATAAATAATCATTGTAATTAATGATAATTAAAACAAAATTTTAATAAAATTAATGAGTCATCATCTAACCGAAGAATATATGCAAATGGAATGAATCATTCCAGGAAAAAAAGACCAAAGAAATTATAGTAAAATTAAAATGATCTCAAGTGATTTGTTAAAAATCAAAATTGATCAATAAGTTCACTTTTTATCACATCGACATATTTATGTATGTGTATGTGTATATGTGTGTGTGTGTGCGTGTGTGTGTGTGTGCGATTTTATAACAGATAAAAATATTCTTTTACGGAAAATTTGTCTCATCTATTAAAGGAACACAAGAACAAGTTTATTTAAAGCCTCCGGCAATCGACCCTTTTTCCCTCTATTCTATTAAAAATTCTACGCATATCGAGAATAATTGAATCCCGTAGATGTCGCAAATCCGACAATGTTATATAATCACCCATATATTAATCACAACCTTACAAGAATAATTCTTTATTTTCTAAATTTAATTATATATTTTCAATAATTCAAGCAACTTTACGACTTCAATAACTTCATTGGAGATCTAAATAATAGAAAATTTCCAGTCCATATTTTTAATGAAATATAGAATGGATATCAAATGTTCAGAAGTTGAAAGGAAATAAACTTCGAAATAAAAAAACCAAAAATGCAAATCTCTTCTATCTTTCAATCGTAAAAAGCTTCATTTGGTGAATTTATAATCTATTTTAGAATGAGTTTGAATACACAATAAAATTCCATTAAAGATAGCAATTCTTCCCACTTGGGAAACTTGAAAATGGAAAGCCATTTTAGCAATTTAGAACTTTATTTATATAATATACCGGAATTAATATGGGAAGAACAAAGGTATGTGCATATATATAAGACACATAAGGAGATCTCGGCACAAATTGTTATATAACCCGACAAAAATTAAGGATAAATCCTGCAATACTTAGCAGGATGAGTATTATTGCATGAACAAAACATTTTTTAAATTAAGGCAATATGTAAAACGAAGAAGGATTGGCAGATAAGAAAACAAAAAGTGATCTTAATAGAAAAGAAGAAAATAACTGGGATCAATGAGTAATAAAATGATTTTATGTTCATCAAAAATTTATCACAAAAAAGAAAAAACCAAAAAAATTAAAGAATCATGATTTTCATGTGCGTTTCTGGACAGGTACAGGTATACGACTTCCGGATCCACCTCGCAATACTGGGGTAGGTAGGCGAGATCCACAGCTTCGAACCTTAAAAATTAACTTTTAAAACTACTTAAAAGTTCCGATGAAGTCCTTGATAAAAACAAAATTTTCTCTCATCCAAATTTCATGCAACTTCATGAAAATCAGTCTAACTAAACAAACACGATATAAATTTTCATCCAGTACTAAAGGAACAGAATATGTTCTCTTAAAAACTTCAAACATTGACACTTTCGCGCGCTGCTCGAAAAAAGCTGGAGAGAAATTAGTAATAACTAAGGTGAATTAAAATATCAGTTTAAATCAAGTTTCGTCGTAAATCCAGCACTTTCATCCAGTACTATGCCGCGTCATAACCAGCAGAAACTCTGATCAATTTATAGACTGCGATTTCACTAATTTGCAACTTGGAATTAAGAGAACTGGGAGGAAAGACAAACTATAATCCAAAATCAATAACCGATGGAACTGTGAAGTTGGTCGCATCAGATCGCTTCGCTTCACGGTTAACAGATTGTAACGGAACTGATTTTTCTGTCGTTGAAACTTCTGAAGCTGACAAAACGTGAGAACACAAGTATTGCCAATTAAAATATTATAAAACAATCAATTTACAATTTGTATTCAGTCAGAATCTACATATTGGTCACCTGATACATTTTCCTCCACAACAAATGTACTATTTCTTCTAAGCGAACTGTCAGAATCACTGGAACTGTGTGACAACACTTCTAATTCTTCCGCGGCATCAAAAAGACATCTTTTTCGCTTGAATTCTTTTCGCAAGTTCTGGTCTCATTAGTTTCTGATACTTGAACACCTATAATAATTTTACAACGTCAAATAATAGTAGTCAAAAAGTAGGCTGCAAAATTAAAGAATTCTATGCCATTTATATAATAAGAACGTAATTAAACAAAAGTGAAAATGTAAATCGACAATAGAATATATAATAAATAAGAATATCAAAATACTTTACAATTCGCTTCTTTTATGGTATGAAGCGGTTTTGTCGATAACATCTCTACTCCTCCATCATAATTTTTTGCCATTGGAGCAGTTCCAAATGCAGAACGCAATGAATGCATTTTGTTTGTAAGCGCTGTCATACTGTTAAACTTTGATTTTGAAACCACTCCTTCATAAGATACCTTTTTCGTGATCTTCGCATTACTTTTAGAATCCTAAAAAGAAATTCCAAAATTTAGATTCTCTGAAAATATGCATCTCTATAAGTTCACAAGAAAAAACTTAGATAAACAAAGAATTAGTTTTACCAATCTCTCTCTATATTAGTTTCTTTTTATATGCAAAATCCTAAATTTTTAAGGTTCTTTTTTTTGGTAATGTTACTTATTAAATACTTGAAAGTAAAATGTGAGATAATTAAAAATAGAACTCTCTTCATTCCACCACAAAGAGCAATAAGCAGCATTCACAATATTTAAAAGACAACAATTACAAACAAGAAATTGATTCTATCACTATCATTTACTGATGTATTAAATAATTACATGCAGAGAAAGTGATTTATGGGAAAAATAGACCCTGCAAATAAATGGGTATATTTATGAGAAAATTCGTTATCATAATATTACTGTAAATAAATGGGTATATTTATGAGAAAATCCGTCATCATAATATTACTTTTTTTCATAGATATAAATAGTTATCTAATCAATCAAAAACTCATATACTAACGACATGAAGAATGAGTAGCAAATACTCTCATCTATTTTAGCAAATGAGAAACGCTTAACATTAACAAACAAATCAACAGGTATAAACAAAAAAGGGATATGATGTTAGTAATCATAGATCAACGTTTCGCGTTCGCTGAAAACAAATATTCAATGTTTGACTGTTTCCGTACAAATTCTACATAATGAAAATAAATAATCATATCATACTTAAAATATTTGCAAAAAATGATTATTTAATCAAGAAACAGTATTATCCACACTTACCTTCTTTTTCACACCAGCACTGACTGGTCTGCCGTTTCCAACTTTTACAATAGCCACTGTTGATTTCGTTTTTGATATAACTTCAAAATTGGAACCGAAGCATTTAATCCAAAATCTTTTATCAAATTTTCACAATTCTCACGTACCTAAAGTAATTAGTAATAAATTAATTAGTATAAGTAATTAGTAATAAAATTATGCAATAAGAGATAAATTTTAATTCCATATATAAAATCGTCTTTACTCGTATTATTCACAACTTGAAAAGAAAGCTTCAAATTGCAATAATTAAATTTAAATTAGTTTTGCAAAACCTTTGCCGATTTATTATCATCTTGCATAATTTCAGTACAACAAGTATTCACAACATTCTCGCCAACAATTCTCATGATAGCTCCGAGTGCTACAAACGATGCTTCACGACTCTCAGGATCTGCATCAAACGACAGCTTAAAGTAGAACAAATTCTGTCTAACATTACATATAGATGACAGTTTAAAAAGAGATGAATATCACACAAACGAATCTGGTAGAATGATAAAAACTTCTCGCTTACCAGCACTTTCTAGAAGCAACAATTTATTACACTGCGCTTTTTTTAAGCAAAATCTTGATTAAGATTTTTCTATCTTTAGTGGTATAATAAAAAATCATTTAAAAGATTACCTTAGTAAGCGCTGGTCCAAGTTTCTGCTTTATACAGTCCAATGGTACAGTTTGTGCACTATGCTGACGTAGTAATCTTGAAATGAAGAGAGCAGTTTGTGTTTTTACTTGTGGATTTGGTTTCTGCAACGCAATCTCCACAGCATCAATATATGCAGAAAGAGGAGTCTGAAAATTTATTCAAATAGAGCAGATATTTCTGAGAACAACTTCCGATAACGATTCTAACCTGTAAATTATAAGATAAAACCTTTAAACGTACAAAAAATTCAACTTACAAGTAAAGCAAGAGCGTCACAAAGTTCAATTAAAGGCTCACGAAGAACTAATTTCTTTTCCTTGAATTTTTCGAAAATAGAAACGTAGATCTGAAAAATTTATGCAAAACAACGATACAACAAAATATATTTCAAAAATGAATGCGATAAAATAAAAAATTCAGAGAACTTTAGGTAACGACATGATACCGAAAAATTTTTCGGGAGGCTAGATAGAGATTATTTTATTCAAGAAATTACTTAATGCGTGAACTTATTTACTAAATTAGTTGATGACTTGTTAGACAAACAAAATTTACTTTTGGTACAAATGTGGCGAATCTATAACGCAAGCCATTTGCAAAACCTGTAATACACCTCGCTGCAGCTGCAGCTACATTAATATTCACATCTTTCTCCAGCATCTGAAGCAAAAAGTAATCATGAAAACATAAATGAATTCGAGCTATGCAGGAAGCAGAATTCTGATGTATTTACCTTACATAGAGATCCAATTAATTCTGAGTGATCTTCATCGGGGCAAAGTCGTGGATTTTTTCCAAAATACTGTACAATATCTATAAATTTCAAATGATACAATTATTTCTGTCAAAAACTAATTTTTTTTCGATCTATAAGATAATATGACGCCTCAAAATTTACTTCTAATATTTCTTTTCTATCGTTCCACTTCTTCGAGGCCAACCTCGTCTGTATATCATGTGGGATTTTATCACTGATTTTCGTTTCGGTCAACAGTTCCCAAGAGTTAATACCAGCATCAGACTGGACTAAATCATCACTTGATTCGCCATAATGTTCCTAAATTCCCAAAATAGATATAAAATTTATTTCCTGTGTAACCCTCAAGAATGTTATTGTGGAATAATTTAAAAGCGGTAAGAATATGATCTAAAGCTAAAAGTTAGAACAAAAGCGATTTCTTTATTTTCAATCACTGAGAAAAAAAATAGATCGATACTTATATATGTATCATTTCTACGGATATTAAAATAAATTTTCTAAATTTTATGTCAATTAAAAATGGACCACATTTTCGTCTAGCGTGCAAGATTTTACAGCGGCATCGTTTTTGATTCGTTCTTGTTCATATGTTTCGAAATCTTTCTCAGCTTTTTCTGAATATTCGGTAATCTTCTTTGATTTGGTTTTATCAGAGAATATTCCATCAGCGATAGAGACTGCTACTTTTTCTCCAACTAATCGTAAAATAGCACCAAAAACCTTACAGCTTGCTTCACGGACGTCCGGATCGCTATCTTTACTGTGCTGAAAAATCTCGGTGATTTATGCATCGAACAATTCAAAGGGAAACATTGCTTTTATTTTATAAGCTAGCAAAATAAAAAAGAGAAAATTTTACTTTAACAAGATATTGTCCAATAGTTCTGATAAATGCTATTGGTGTAGCATTTCGTGGATAATGGCATAAAATACAATAAATCCATTGGTCTATGCTTGCTTTCACATTGGGATTTGTAGCTTTTCTAATGCTTCACATATCGGATCAGTAAGAATCGCACTATCACACTGGAAAAGAACTATGAAGCTTAAGAGAGTCATAAAACTGATTAGGAAATACATGACAATAAAAATAATTTCCTAAGTAAGCGTATAAACATACATATTCAGTGATAACTGATAAGCATTCCACAATAGCTTCCTTAACTGAGGCTTTTTTTCTTTAAATTTCTCCAGTATATGCAGTAATATCTGCAAAAGAGAATTTTAATTCGTCAAGATAATTCCATTCGAAACTATTATAATTTAGAAGTATTCGAAAATTTTCTAAATTAATTTGAAACTACATACCATAGGGATGTATTTTATGAAATTTTTGCGCAGTCCTTTAACAAATGCTGTTATTGCTCGTAATGCCAATGTTACAACGACAATATTCGAATCTTTTATTATGATCTGAAAAAAATTTGTTCTAGGAAAATAAAAAAATATCCTATGTGAAATCATCAAAAATTCTTTTAAATTAAAAAATTCGTTTAGCATATGTTGACTCCACTTTCTGTGATATGCAAAATAAGTCTTCAATTCGATTAGCTTGCTAATCAGTATTGAAAAATTAATCAACAACAAAAATGCTATTCATAATAAATCAGCAAAACTTCGAGTGGGACATATATTTCGATATTGCAATTAATAAGCAATAAATGCTTGATAATTTCATTTATTCAGCAAACAATATCTGAAATTCGGTTAAATGAAGGAAAAAATATAATCCTAACAGTTTCAGTCAAAAATTACCTTAGAAAACGTAATTAACCGGAAAAAGTCTTGATTAAAAATGATCTTAGAAAATGATTTTTTTAATCGAAAATGGTCTCAGATAACGGCGTTAATCAAAAACAGGTTCTTATATAATGATCGTAACTAGAAAGAGAATTCAAATATATGATTTTAATCAAAAACAAATCTTAACCAGAAATAGATCTAGGAAATGGTGCTAATCAAAAAAGAATTAATAGAATGAAAGAATGAAATGCGCTAACCAATTTTAATTCAGCAAAAATTTCATTGTATTTTATTTTTGGATCAATATATGGATGTTGTGATAAAGTATCAATCAGTGCTGATATTACATCTCGTCTTTCGGTCCATTTCGTTGAACGGATAGTTTGAAAGAAGTCAACAGGCAAATGATTTTTTATATCCACTTCATCCATTTTTTATACCTTTAATATAACCTAATCATATTAACAGTTATCAGTGATAAGCAAGCAATCACTATTGTCAAAAAAGTGATTAGAAAGTAACAGCCATTCATCAACATTCCAGCTATTACAAATAGAAAGAGTTGATCAAAGAGGCATGAAAATTAGGCCAATCGTTCATTAAGGTCAATTATTATTCCATATAATAAATGATATTAGATTCTCTTTCAAGAAAGAGATGATAAGCAATAACTATGTCACTCATATGATAAGATAAATGTTTGAAGTCAAATTCATCTGCCAAATGAACTTAGGAACAGATCTCAGCTTCATTTGGCCACAAATAGCTAGGCTCCACCAATTAACTAATAATCCTCACACAGCTTCTCACATAGTAAGGGTCATTTTGCTTAAGGTTATTATTTTACGCGCCTAATATTTTTTTTCAATCTTCGCTAATTCACATATCCACTCATCCGGTAATTTCTTCAGCAATTGCTTTACCTCATTTACACTCATTCTCTAGCATAATTGCAAAACGTGGTTATCTAATTATTTTCTCAATCTATCGTTACACAATGATTTCTTACTTTCTTATATCTCTGCTGTCTCTTCAATCTGCAAATCTTTTTTATACTTTGATCTTTAACTATTCTTCAAATTTTTTCTGGCATCTCTTTGAATTTCATCTATTTCCCGATATCGTTAAAAAAAAGAAAGAAAGAGAGATAAAACAATCCTATACATTCTTCTGATAATGAATAAATGGCTTAAATGGTTTGAAATGCATTATCAATATCATTTAATTACAACCATCAGGAGACTGATAAGATATCAGTGAGAATTTGTTAAAATGATATTTATGACAATTTAAACTCATCAAAACAATTTGGTGAACAATAGATAAAATATTCAGTCTATTGTTGATTACCATTATCATATAATCGAATAAATGATAATAATGATAAGATGATTAATTTTAATTAGTCATATATCTCTGTTGCAATTTTTTCATTTTCATTACACATTCGAAATATAAATTCATTGTTTCAGTGAATAAATATGTGTAAATTCTAATTTTACAATTATGAGTTTTTTTCGTTTTCTTTTTATATAATTTTCTTGGCCATTTTTTATTTTATATAATTTTCTTAGCCATTTTTCTAATATAATTTTCTTGGCTATTTTTTTCTTTCATTCATTTACATTCGAATAATTGACAAAAAGTGCATTTTGTATAGCCAAGTAACAAAAAAAAAACTGTTGAAAAGCTCACGAAACACGTATTCCTTCAATTTACGCCACCTGTTTTCCATCTACAACAAAACCTTTGTTTACGAACATCAGCAAACATTCATTATCAGATTCATTTTCACCAAACAAAAACAATTGTTAGACGATAAAATTTCAGTTTTTCTGACTCATGTTAACCCCATGTTTATATTGTTATTACCATCTGAATATGTAATAAATATTAAATATATCATGGATTCTGGATATATCATAATTTCTGATATATGATGGATTCTGATTCATGTTAGGATTATTTACTTATTCTCGACTTATGCTTATATTCTTATTGTCATCAGAATATGTAATAAATATTAAATCCTAACATATCATGGATTATTTACTTATTCTCGATTCGTGCTTATATTGTTATCACTATCTGAATATGCAATAAATATTAAATATATCATGGATTTTGATTCATGTTAGGATTATTTACTTATTCTCGATTTATGCTTATATCCTTATTGTCATCGTTTGATATTGGTTTTGGTTATATTAAGATAGTATTGCTTATTTTTAGTTTATTGAATGTGTAATTTTTTTGTAATAAATATTAAGTATATCATGGATTCTGAATATATCATGATTTCTGACATATCATGGATTCTGATTCATATTAGAATTATTTATTTAATCTCGATTTATGTTCATATTGTTATTACTATCTGAATATGCAATAAATATTAAATATTTCATTGATTCTGATTCATGTTGAGATTATTTACTTATTTTCGATTTATATTTATATTATTATTATCATCTAAATGTATAATAAATATTAAAAATGTGATGGATTCTGATTTACGCTGAAACTGCTTATTTCTGATTCACGTTTATATTGCTATAATCATATAAATATATAATATAAATATATGGTTGAAGTCGAGAATTATTTATATTGTTGAATTGATACAAATATCAAATGACAGTATAACGAAATACTCTCCACGTCAAAAATTACACGTTTTAACAATTCAAATTTTCCGTTAGCGTACAAATCACAAATCATAAATCACAAAATGTCAATTCTTCATTCATATATATCAATCAAATTGTTAATTTAAAATTTTTGATATTTTAAACAAAATTTTTATTAACCAAACTAATCAATCTTACGAGAATTATTTTCATTTATCTATCTGAAAACTTTGACAAATCAATATATCCCAGATATCACATAGATACATATATATATATATATATACATATATAATTAACATTTGATATTTTTGACATCTTCTTGACATGCATGAATGTACAATATATCAATTATTGATTGATAATATAAAAATTTTGAAATTATCAATAAAAGAAAACAAAAAAATATTACAAAATAAATAAACAAATAAATAAAACAATAATTTAAGAAAAAATTTTTTAAAAAAGGAAAATATTTCTGTTCGATTTTTCGATTTTTTTCTTTTTTTCGTCAAATAATTTTTGTTTCTTTCTTTCTTTCCTTTTTCGTTTTTTTGTTTTCTTTAATTTGATTAATTTTTGTGAATATAAACAGAAAATTTTTTACTTTTCATTTTCATCTTCTTCTTCGTCTTCTTCATTGTCTTCGTCTTCATCGTCTTCGTCTTCATCGTCTTCTTCTTCATCGTCTTCTTCTTCTTCGTCTTCTTCTTCGTCGTCTTCTTCTTCGTCGTCTTCTTCTTCGTCGTCTTCTTCTTCTTCGTTCGTTGGTATATTCATTTAAAAATTTTTTAATTTTATACTTGAAATGATAAATTAAATTATTTCATACATTTTATTTTTAGTACTTGAAATACAAATTAAATTAATTCCATTTTATTAAGCGATACTTATTTGTTTATTCATTTAAAAATTAAAATTTATTTTTTAATTTCATACTTAAAATGATACAATTAAATTATTTGATGTATTTCAATTTTAGTACCTAAAATGCAAATCAAATTAATTCTATTTTATTAAATATTGAATTAAATTAGTTTTATTTTACTAAATATTAAATGATATTTATTTGTTTATTCATTTGAAAATTGTTTAATGTATTTTTAAATTTTGTACTCAAAAATGAATAAACTAAATTATTTGATGCATATTATTTTTAATATCTATGATGTGAATCGAATTAATTTCATTTTATTAATTGGTATTCGAAATATAAAAATTAATTAATTCAAAAAAAAGATTTCAGCGCCGAAAATATAAAACACGATTAACAGTTACCGTATTTATTATGTTTTTACCTAAATTTAATATATTTTGCCGTCGAGCTACCGTATCCCTTCTTCTTCATTATCCATTACAAATAATTTTTGATAAATTGAATAACAGTTGAAATTATCATCTCAAAATTTTTAAAAATTTTGACGAATAATAAAAATTCTTTTATCTTTTTTCCGAAAATATATTTAAAAAATTGAAATATAAAAGTGAAAAAATTAAAAAAGTGATTTCCAATTAAATTACTTTTTCATTTATCATTAACTCTGATATCTTGTTTTGGATTATAATGATATATCATTAACTCTGATATCTTGTTTGCATAATAATGACATATGATAATGATAACGCTGATCCAATTAATAATTTTTGATGAAAATTATAATTATCTTCCTTTCTTTTTTTTTGCTTCCAATAGTACTTACGATATTTTAAAACTTGATAATTTGTTTTCTTGCTTGCATTTGATAATGATGCATGATAATGATAATGATAATTCAGCTAACAAATCTTGATGAAAATTATAATCATCTTCTTTATTAAATTTTGATTAAAGAAAAAAATCTGTTACAATCTTAATCATTATCATATCGAATCTATAATAAATAATTTATTCAAGGATTAAAATTAATTAATTGATGAGGCTTAAATTTAATTAAGCTTTCAATCAACAATCAACAATTTTATCACTTTATTTATTTTACAAGCTGTCTGTAGTAGTTGCCAATTTATTTCTCATTTTATTCCTATCATTTCAATTTGACTTTTATCAATTAGATAAAATTTTCGATCAATCGTGGATCATCAGAAATTTCATTTCGATTTTCAGTATCTTCGCTTACGAATGCCAATTTTAATCACTGATAAATACGAATCTTATCATACTGATTGATTATTATATCACTTAGCGAAATATTCAAGTATTATAAGATTTTTATTAGATTTAAAAAAGATCGGATAACGTTTTTGATCAAAATGAACAAATTTAATTGTGAATGAATCATCATAATTTCATTTCAATTTCAAATATCTTCGCTTATGAATGCCAATTTTAATTACTGATAAATACGAATCTTATCATTTTGATTGATCATTATCATCAGAAATTATCACTTGGCAAGATATTCAAGTATTATAAGATTTCTATTAAGTTCAAAAAGGTCAGATAACATTTTTGATCAAAACGAACAAATTAAATTGTGAATGAATGAATCATCAAAATTTCATTTCAATTTCAAGTATCTTCGTTTATGAATGCCAATTTTAATTTAGTGATTATAAATAAGAAGTGATTTTTTTTTTTAATTTGATAGTTAAATAAATTTAGATAATTATTTAGCATATCTTTTTTTTTTACAAATTTATCATTTCATTTTATGATATATTCAGTTTTTATCATTTATCATCTGGTATCATCGTCGTTTCGCTAATTTTGAAAATATTCGAAATAAATATGAGACGAATTTGATGAGAGCTATTTTAATGTATTTATCTTAAGTGGTCAGTTGTTCGTGGTTACTTCTCTCTCTTTCTCTGTTATAGATTGAAATCGATGAATTGTTGAATATTATCATTATTATTATTATTACGATTATTATTAGTAGTATTATTATTACGATTATTATTGTTGGTATTATTATTATTACTATTATTATTATTATTATTATTGCCATTATTATTATTATTATCATTATTATTACTATTATTATTATCACGATTATTATTGTTAGTATCATTATCACTATCTTTTTGAGCACCCTGTTTTGCGAAAAAAAAATATAATCGATCTCATCATAATTGATACATATATGAGGTTATAAGCCATAGGAATAGTATTCAAATTGCGGAATGAAATATTTACATAGCAAATTGTAAACTGTAAACTGATAGTTGAAAGCAAAATGAAGAATACAGTATCATATTTTATCCTTATCTTTAAAGCAATGTAATATGATATGATTAGGAGAAAATGATTGACATTGATCCTATAATTTCTTAGCGCTAATATTTCAACCTGTCAACATTAAATTGATCCTAAGATTTTTGGCGCAGTGTTTTATGTTAAAAAAAATGCGCATACCTAATTTATCATCCTGTTGTACTCGATTTTTTTATCAAACTTTTTTTTTTTATTTTATCAAAATAATCAGAGAATTTACTAAATTTTAATCCTTTCCTTCGTATTTATTTTTGCTGGAAAATGTTTTTGTTATTATTCATCAAATTTTTTTTTCTTTTTCATATCTCTTTTCTATATATTCAATATCATTAATTTATCACGATATCCTATTTGAATATATTCGTTATCATTAATTTAACACTATATCTTATTTGTATATATTCAATATCATTAATTTAACACTATATCTTATTTGTATATATTCGATATCATTAATTTATCGCTATATTTTTATTTGGATATATTCGACATCATTAATTTAACACTATATCTTATTTGTATATATTCAATATCATTAATTTAACACTATATCTTATTTGTATATATTCAATATCATTAATTTAACACTATATCTTATTTGTATATATTCAATATCATTAATTTAACACTATATCTTATTTGTATATATTCGATATCATTAATTTAACACTATATCTTATTTGTATATATTCAATATCATTCATTTATCAACTTAATGATGATTATTAGAATTATTTTATCATCAATTCATGATGAAATTTTCGAACAAAAATATCGTTCAAAATTAGAAAGAAAAAAATTAAGTTATTAATTTAAAATTTCGATTTCTGATTCATTCATAATTATAAAAAAAAAAAATTTTGCAACTATGATAATCAAATCCCTTATATTTCATTGTATTCAAATTTATTATTAATGATTATAACAAATACTTCTAACTAAAATTCTTGTCATCATAAATGGTCAAATTATTGTTGATGATAAATTATTTTCCAATGTTTACATTTAAAATTTTCCAATATCCGATAGCAATCAGTAATATACGCTCATTTATCAACAACTATATGATTATTATATTAATTTAGCAAATCGAAATTTAGAATAAAAGCAATTTAAATGAATATAAATTTGATAAGAAATAAATTATCATATTATAGAAATTGATAATGTTCTTTTTCATTTTTTCTTTGGTTATCATTTAATAATTTAGCAATTGATAAGAATTTCTCGAGTTTTTTATGAAACTTTTACAGTTCATTAAATTCTATTGAACTGAAATCTATTAGACATATATATTGTTGTACAATTTTTTTTATCATTTTGCTACTGATTTTTGATTATCTATTTTAATTCTTAATTATTTTTTCTTACCTCTTTTTTCTTTAATTTCTTAACTTATTTCTCTGATAAGCACGCAAAGATAAAGTAGTGATAAGTTAATATCAGTTTGATAAGTTAATATCAGTTTACTATTATCATAATTGGAGACAGTTTCGTTACAAATTATCATCGTTTTTCTTATCTCTGAGAAAAGAAAAAATCAGATACAATAGTTCTCGATCAATAAGAATTTGGCCAAATAACTTGGCCAAAAAAACTACTACAACTACCTTTAGCTTGAATATCATCTCATCTATTACAAGAAATGACTATCTTTGAGATCAATGGAAATTATCGCAAATATAAATTAAATGTTTGATCAAAAAATGAAATAATTATTGATTTTTCTTTTTTTTTAAAGTAAAATCAACGATCAATCAAAACTTATGCAAATGTTTCGCTTCCTCATTAATTTTTTTAGCGGCTTTTCTTTGATGCAGAAGAAGTTGACGTTAGCTATGCATATCTGGTCAATCGTAAAAATTCCATATGTTACTTATAGTTGATATCATACTTATTGCTTTCAGCGATTTTCGCTTTTCATAACTATTCGTAAATCATTCCTTAATACCTAAGATGTTTATTAATTATCAAACGTAGCTGATTTGCGAAAATTTGTTTTCGCACGTAATCGATTTGGAAATATTTGACTTTTCGAATAGCCAATTTACAAAAATTTGTTTTCTGCACGTAGCCGATTTGTAAAAATTTTTTTTGCACGTAGCTAATTTGGAAATATTTACTTTCCCACGTAGTTAATTCACAAAATTTTTTTCACGTAGTATTGAATCTATGATGTAATGATGATTTCGCATCATCTACTCATTTTCTCGCATCCCACTTATTTTTCTCGAAATCGAAGTCGCGGCTTCTCTTTTTCTTAATATCATTTCTATTAAGGAATGCTTAATCATTAAATCGTTATATGTTAGTTTATCAACAATGATTGATATTGACTGGAAAGGATGAAAAAAACCTAATCGGGAAATACCAGCATTTTAGTCGAGAAATATCAGCATTTTAAGCCCATTTTGATGTCTAAATTTATTGCTAATTCGACGAGAGTTTGAAATAATATCTATCAGCATTTCTGTTATTATTAATATTTATTTGTTTAGATTTTTTATAGAAAGAAAATGAAAATATCCTAAACCATTTTTATATGATAATCATTATAGTTTTAATAAAAAAATTTAGCAAAATTATGATTGCAGGAATTTTTTTTCGAGATTAAAATATTATCATTATCATTATTATTGGTAATTTAATCAATATTATCATTCATTATTGATTAATTTTTGTGCTATTTTCTTTTTATTCCAAAGGAAAAATATATACAAATGAAAATATAAATCGAAATTTTAAATTTCCAAAAAATCAATAAATTTTCGGTTATATCTTATTATTGAAAATCAGTTGCGACTAAAAATTTCTTGCGACTTAAAAAAAACATAGAAAAATATGTTTATTTTATTTTTATTATAACATTTCGAGAAGGATTAAAGATCATCATATCATCATTCCATTTAGAACATCATATTTTCACATAATGACGAATCAAGATATATTCATAATTGATATTTCTCAATTCCGAACGCATCGATTAATGTTGCAATAAGCCTATAGGATAAGCAATTGATAAAAAAAAACTTTAATTATTGATATTGCAAATATTAAAACTTCTCAAATAATCCCACTGATGAATCAACTGCACGAATTTACCTGGACTGAAGGTAAAATGAAACAAAATAAATAAATATTTTTGTTTATTAAAAATGAAGAAAAAGAACAAATACTTTTGTTTACTAAAAATAAAGAAAAAGAAAGTTTTAAAAAAATCAGCGATTGTTTAATATTTCCATTATTAAATTATTATGTATTAAAATTAAAAAAAAATGAAAATAAATTTTAAAAACTAAAAACGAATTTTGAGTAAACAAATAAAATAAATAAATATTTATAAGAAAAAAGAAAAGGATAGTCTAGAATTAGAAGTAACAATTC
The DNA here is from genome assembly GCA_024305405.1 of Dirofilaria immitis. NCBI lineage: Eukaryota > Metazoa > Nematoda > Chromadorea > Rhabditida > Onchocercidae > Dirofilaria > Dirofilaria immitis. The sequence goes on from JAKNDB010000098.1 coordinate 2,334,442, forward strand.
TTTAATGATTTCCGCTTATTAAAATTATCGATTACCAAAATAAGAATTGTAAATAAAATTTCGAAAGCTTAATTTGTAAACAATAATAAATGATTGGCATTTAAAATATAGCAAAAATCTTCTCATACGTCTTACTTCTATTATTTTACAAATTCACAACACAATACGTAAATTTAATGAATTTATCGTAAATTTTTGCGAAATATATTTTTTCTTGCGAAATATTCGTTTTTTTTGATGAATTTATCGTAAATTTTGCAAAATATGTATATTTTTTTGATGAATTGAATTTATCGTAAGTTTTGCAAAATATATAGATTTTTTCGATGAATTAGTTTATCATAAATTTCTGCAAAATATATTTTTTTCTTGCGAAATATTCGTTTTCTTTTTTGTTCATAAAATTGATAAAAATTATCAGTATTGAATGAATCAAAATTATAAATAACTCTAATAGATTTTATCATTTGCTTTTTTTTGTTTATTGATTGTGTAAATTATACATACAAATATATGTGTGTGTGTGTTGTGAAAGATTTATGATTTTTTCTTGTCTCTTTTGTTCATAATTTAAAAGTAAATAATTTTGCTTATTTATTATTAATTGCAAATTTTATTGTTTGTCATTATTTACTCGTTAAATGTTCTTTAATCTTTTATTTATTTTATAAAATTTGTTTTTATTCCTAAAAAAAAAAAGTATTTCTTTCTCTTTTTTCTTTTGTTTGAAAAAATTTTAAACTAAAAAGTTTTTTTGTCGCAAAAATGTTTTTTATTAAATTTTCTAAAATAAATTTTTGCAATTCGAAAAAAAAGGAAAAGTCTTTTCAAAAGTAACAATGAAATGATAAATTTTTTTAAGAAAAAAAGCTTTTCATAAATAGCAATTTCAAAATGGCAACTTCGAGAAAATTTTATAGTAATTTAAAAAAATAAAATAAAATGAAAAAAAAAGAGAGAATTAATGTCAATGTAATAATGAAAGTAGAAGGTAATGAATGTGCTTTGATTCATTAGAAAAAAAAATCATTCAATTGATTAATTTTATCATTTCCTTCATTTTTATCAATTTTATCATCTAAAAAAATAATCCTTACACATTTATATCAGCTTAATTGAAATGATCTTAGAAATAGAAATAACCATAAAAAAATAAGAATCCAAATCATACCTTAACAATTTATTCACATCTCATTGATTCTGATTTCTGTTCGATTTCTGTTAATCGAATAGAAAGTACAGTGCGAAATGAATGCGTTAATTGGATGATTATTATCAATGTATTGACACATCTAAACAATCGATAATTTGCGGAGAAAATAAGATATCGATATGACTGAATATTATGAAATAGAAGTCGTGTGACATGAGAATGGTGATATTACGTGCAAATAGATCAAACCATTTATTCACAGCTCGTTGATTCTGATTTCTATTCGATTTCTGTTAATCGAACAGAAAGTACAGTGCGAAATGAATGTGTTAATTGGATGATTATTATCAATGTATTGACACATCTAAACAATCGATAATTTGCGGAGAAAATAAGATATCGATATGACTGAATATTATGAAATAGAAGTCGTGTGACATGAGAATGGTGATATTACGTGCAAATAGATCAAACCATTTATTCACAGCTCGATGATTCTGATTTCTATTAACTGAATGGAAGGTATAATGCAAAATGAATGCCTTAATTGGGGGATTATTATCAATATTGACATATCTAAACAATCAATAGTTTTGGGTTAAAATGAGATATCAATATGATTGGATACTACGAAATGAAAGCCGTAATATGACGATAATGATGTTACATGATGGTAATGATGATGATAATGATGATGATGATGATGATAATGATTGGTAAATGGTGATTGGTGATGATTGAAAAGCGACAGCTGCATTATCTTCCGAACTTTTCCATCTCTTTCGTTTGCTCGAAAAACTCATCACAACAGTTAGGCATACATTTTATTCATTGTCCAATACAAGTCTTTTTCGTTGTTTTTTTGTTCCTTATTTTATGAGTTAGTATATAAATAATAAATTTGAAATTAGTAATTAATTAATTGGTAATTGATTAATTAATTACCAATTAATTGGAGGATGAAAATAATTTTGTTAATAAAAACTTTGCTATTCACGTCTTTTGACGTTTTTTTGTCCATCATACGTTTTACTATCTTACCTGGACTACTATCTTACCCGGACTTACTATCTTACCTGGACTACTATCTTACTTGGACTAGTATCTTACCTGGATTACATCTTACCTGATTACCGTCTTACCTGGTTTGCTATCTTACCTGGATTACTGTCTTACCTGGTTTATTATTCTACCTGGTTTACTATCTCATCTGATTTACTACTTATCTGGATTGCTACCTTATCTGGTTCGTTATCTCACGTGGCTTACTACTTACCTGGATTACTACCTTACCTGGATTACTATCTATATTTACGCGACTTTTAAAATTTTATTTATTCAGATATTTTACATTTTATTATCTCATTTTATAATTAATTATATGAAATAAACCGAAATAACATTTGTAATAAATAAGCATATAAATATAATTAATTAATTCCTAATTAATTAGATGGAAAAGAAATAATAGTCAAATTAACACTTTGCTATCAATAATCTTTTATGCTTATTTTCATATAATTTTCCGTTTTATGATTAAGTTTTTTTTTTTTTTGTTAAATTTCTATATCTATTCAATTAATTATTTTTATCAGTTAATTTTTGAGATTTTATTCATTTATGATAAAAACGAATAGGAATGATAAAAAACTTATCAATATTTATTGCATTTATTCGATTTTAAATTTCTCTCCTTTTTTTTCTATTAATTAAAAAAGTTAGTAAGGAATTTTTAAAAAGAGTTTTTTTTCATGCATTTAAAATACTTCAAAATATTGTTTAACATCAACCAATTGCTCCTAGAAGCTTATTCTCGAAATAATTCGGGAGAGAAAAAAAAGAAATAAAAAGGAAACAAATTTGACGAATTAATAATTGATAAGATTCTTTGAAATTTCCAGAAAAATTTTTTCTTTTTTTTTCATTTCAATAAATGCAATTATTATAGAAAATTTTCTTGAAATAAATTGAAATGTTCGCAAAAAAAAACTGGCCATTTTTTTTTTTTAGTATCTATTATTTTACTAGCATTTAATTCATTATCATTGTGGTCATTGTTATCGTTATCATTATCATTGTTGCTGAATTCTTTAGCATATTCAAAATTTCTTTTAAAATCTTATCATTTTGACTAAAAATAGTTATTTATTGACGAAACAACTGTCACAGACTTTTATCTTCCATATATTGCAATTTAAATATTTTAGGGATTATGTTAGCTTATCCTAAATCTAAACAATTGAGAGAGAGTTTTTGGGAAAAAATTTTTGATATTACTATACGATCAAATGATAAATATTTTAGGGAACGATTAAAGATCATTATTTGTTAACCTAAAATATCTTAATGAAAGTTTAAAGATTATATTTTTTTCGAAAATTATTTATTTTTTTAATTTTTGAATAATCGCGCCAAATAAATGGTAATATTTGTTAGCGTTTATAGTTTATTCAAGTTATCAGCCTAAATAAGAGGACAATTTATCAAATCTGGCTTAATTGTCATTATCATAAATAATGATAAAGTCGGTATCATTACTATGCTTTGATAACAACGTATGCTTATAATGTTTTTAAATAATTTAACATATTTTGAATTAATTTTTTTGAATAAAATTTTTATCATACCAAATTTTACCCTCTATAAGATATATTTTTATCAAAATTGAAATGATTATAATTTAATAATTAAATGAGTATTTATTCATTTAAATCTAGCAATAATTTATCATCATGTTAATAATTTGATAAACTAATTGTTTTTATCGCGTAAATTTGGTAAACTAATTGCTTTTATCATGTAAATTTGATAAGCTAACTGCTAAGTTTTAATTTTGTTTTTATTATTTCTTCCACGAAATTATTTAATTTTAAAATTTACTAATTTGTAATTATTTAGGAAAAATAATTTTCTATTAATTTTGTAAATATTTAGATTAATGCGAAATGCTAATAAAATAAAATAACTATAAAAATATAATTTTTATAAATTATAAAATTCTTAAATTATATTTTAATTAGGAATTTGAAAGTAAGATAATGAAATTATTTATATTAATTAATAATATTTATTTATAAAGATTATTTCATATTATTTCAAAATTTATAATAATCATCGATTAATGATCAATGCATTTTTAATACTTTTTTGATAACAATTTATTGATAAGCAAATAAAGGATGAGAATTTTTGCTGTTAGCAATTCAGCTGTTTACTTTTCAATTTAAATTGTAACTATATTTCGTAAGATATATCGTATATAATTCGAATTTTTTAAAAATTTTTATAAATTAATGACCGATGCATTTGATAATATTTTTTTGATAAGTTCATATCTGATAATTTATCAGATATGAATTTAATTTATTTATTTTTGTTATTTTCAATTATTTACTCTTTAATTTGATTATAATTAATTATTTGCCATAGAGCAATATATCGTAAAGCAATTTTCAAATTTATAATCGTTTTTTTTTCGCTCTCGTATTATGATATTTTATTTATTTTATCATTATAAGATAATGATAAAATTGGTTTTTCGTATCACGATATTTTATTTATTTTATCATCATAAAATATAATAATTGTGAATGAAATTTGTGCATTCTAATTAACTTGATATATAATTCAGTACTATGAAATAATTCAATACCATATTATCCTGAAATATTTATTATAAATTAATTATTTTATCTTTGGATATTTCAGCAATTGTTTTTTTTATGCAAATTATCACTGGCTGATAAAAATTTATTAAGTGATTCGTATACTAATTGTTATTATATATAAATTTATAAATTGTTATCATTTTTTTAAATATATAATTTTCTTTTATTTTCTGTAAATATGTATAAAATTCCATATATTTTATATATAAATTCGTACATTTATAATCATTTATTATATTTTAATTAGTATATATTTCAATTATTATATATTTCATTTAGTATATTTCAATTATTGTATTTCAATTATTATATATTTCATTTAGTATATTTCAATTATTGTATTTCAAAACTTTCTTAATTATCTCATTCATTTAACTACGAAAAATACACTGATGTTATCATATATCAATCTAAATTTATAATTCTTTTTTAAAATATATAATTTTTTTTTGTTTTCTATAAGTATGTATAAAATTTCATATATTTTATATATAAATTCATGCAGTTATATCTTAATTATTATGTTTCGATTATTATATATTTCGGTTTCAATTAGTATATATTTCAATTAATATACTTCCATTAATATATTTCAACAATATATTTCAATTATTATATATTTCAATTATTGTATTTTAAAACTTTCTTATTTTTTTCTCATCCATTAATAACGAAAAATACACTGATGATTTGTTTCTCTTTTTTCTTTTTTAGAAAAAGAAAAGAATTGATAAATTTCCACAGCTGTGAAATTTACTTTCATTTAACTGTAATAAATTTTAAAAATTATGAAAAAAAAGAGAAAAAGAAAAGAAAAATTTTAGCACAAAATTTTATTTAACTGTGAAAGAAAAACGAAATAATTTTTGAAATTTATTTTTTTGAAAACAAATTTTCTTCATTTTATTCTTTTTTTTTGTTTGTTTGATTAATTTTTTATTTGTTATTTTCAATAATTAATTCAAAAAAATATTAATTCGAAATATTTGAAACTTACTTTTTTTTTTTTGCTCTCTTCTTCAATATCATATTTTAGTGTATTTTGAAAAGAATTAATCCCAATATTTTTATTCTATTAATTTGATAATTATTTTAACCTAATAATAATTATTAGATTGTATTTTGAATTTTTCGCTATTCTTTTTTGTTATTAATAATTCGATAGGACGATTTAAGATTTTGTCTTATCACTCATTATCAAATTTAACAAGCAACCAGTCTTGTGTTATTTTTATCATTTATTTATAGCTTTAACTATTGCTATTAATTATCATCATTACTATCAACATCAACATTATTATTTTTTTGCATATTATTAGTATCATTGTTATGATTTTTCTTATTAATTGCTATTACTATGTGCATTATTTTTTCGTTGTTAATAATTTGAGAAGAAGATCAAGTTTTCGTTTTATCGCTAATCAAACATTATCAAATTTATCAAGTAACAATCTTATGTATTTTTATTATTTATTAATAGCTTTAACTATTGCTATTAATCATTGTTATTTATTGATTATTACCATTGATATCGACATTATTATTATAATTTTATCATTATCGATATTTTTTGTAATATGTTTTTTATTCTTAATAGTGTACTAGAAAGATTATGATTTTGTTTTATCACTAAATCAAACATTATCAAGTTTATCGAGTGACAATTTCATGCTATTTTTATTATTTATTTGTGATTTTATTTATTGCTATTAAGACCATGATTTTGTTTTATCACTAATTAGAAGTTAACTCCAAAATAATCATTTATTATTATTATTACTATTAACATCGACATTACTATTTTATCACTATCACCATCATTATTGCTGTTATCATTACTACTACTAGTTGTGTTTTTTTGCTAATAACTTGATAAGAAGATCATGATTTTGTTTTATCACTAAATCAAACATTATCAAATATATTTAAATAACAATCTTACGTTATTTTTACTTATGGTTTTAATAACTACTATTAATTATTATTATTATCATTAACATCAACATTATTATTATTATTTTATTATTATCACTATTATTATCATTATTATTATTATTACTATTGCTCTTGATTATTTGTTATTCTATATGCAATAATTTAGCTTATTATACAAAGTTATCGCATTCAATTATTAATTTCTTATTACTTTAACCTATTTTATCCATTCCTAAAATTCAATTATTAATTTCTTATTACTTTAACCTATTTTATCCATTCCTAAAATATTTATTTACTATAAATAAAATCAAATAATAAAAAATTTATAATCAATTTAACGTAATTCAATAAATGATAATGCCATTTGCATTTACTATTAAATTTTGTAAAGATTACTTTTGTTATTAAATAATAAAAATTATGACATACACACAATATATTTACTTAATCTGAAAAAAAAAATAAATTTATATATGCATTAAAAATTTTCATAATAAATCGTCGTAATTTTCATAATAATTCGTCGTAATTAATTTTTATTTTCGTAATTTAAACAAATTATTGCGATAATTTTTATAACTAATATTTCAGAATTTAAATATGCGTTTAAAATGGAAAAATCAACGTTGAAGATAACACTATTTACTACAGGATGTATATTAATCGTTATAATATCTGTGATAAATATCACTTTACTTAATGTTCGTGTATCTGAAACTTATCGATCAATCAGTGAAACACCACTTTATGGACAATATGATAGTAATGAATTAATAAATATTGAAAGGTATGTTTATTATAAATTTGTTATCTAAGTGTTATTATTAATGATTAATCTATCATTCGTTTTTTTCTTTAAATTTCTTATTATCAGAAATGAAATAAAATTTATTCTTTACTTTTGCATAGATTAATTATTTAAATAAAACTTGAAAAGTTTTTATAATTAATTTCACTCACTTATTTAAATGCTATATGATCAGTTTTAGTAAAATTGAGAGCTGTTCAAGAAAAATTTGTAAAGTTTTAAATTTATTATTTACATTTGTAGTCTTGAATTTGATTAAATTCTCGAAAATAAATTTTCATCTTTTCATTATATCATTTACAAATACATATCAGCATGTCGTAGATAGACAATAATACTGATCAAAATGCTTAATCATATATGTGCACATGAAGATCAATTTCGAGAATAAATCTCGATTTTTTTTTAGTGTACCATTAGTAGCACCATTACCAGCACGTCGTCGGCAACAACGTTTACCGCAATGCTTAATCATTGGTGTACGTAAAGGTGGTACAAGAGCATTACTTGATGCGCTTGCAATACAACCTTATATTCGTGTTGCTCGACGTGAAATGCATTTTTCAATGATAATGAAACGTATGCGAAAGGATCGAATTGGTATCGACGACAAATGCCGCATACTTATCCAGAACAAGTTTCTTTTTTCTTTATTTTTAAATTAAAAAAATAATTTATTAAAATTATTTTAATATTAACTTAAATTTAACTAAAGCATTTAAATATAATTTTGATATTTTTATAAAATGCTTTTATTACTTTTTTTTTTGTTTTAGGTAACAATTGAAAAACACCAGCTTATTTTACAAATCATTATGCACCAGAAAGAGTTCATCGTTTAAATAGTTCAATAAAATTAATATTAATATTACGTGATCCAGTTATTCGTACCATTAGTGATTTCACTCAGGTAATTTTGTTTTTCGTTTTTCGTTTTTCCTTTCTAGTAGTAATTAGAAGGAGTATTGAAGTTATAATGATTTTATAATTTCAATAAAAATTTTGCAATCATTTTATTATATTTTCATTAATTAATGAAGCAAATAGAAAAAAATTTTTTTTTTTGATATTTACAATTTCAACAAAAAAAAATATTTTTTTAACTTTTAAATTAAAATTTTTGCTTACATAAAAAATTTTTATTTTATTATCTTATTGTCGTAATAATATTCTTTTCAAATTTTTACTTTATTACCGTAATAATATTCTTTTCAAATTTTTACTTTATTACCTCATTGCCGTAATAATATTCTTTTCAAATTTTCCTTTTTCAAATTTTTTACTTTTTCAATTTTCCAAAAAAAGAAATTTTTTCATATATTATCTAAAAAATTTACTGTCTTTCGTTTTTTTTTATTATTAATAGAATTTTGTGATGAAATTTAGATTTTGCAGTTTCTTTTTTAGCAAATTTACAAAATAAATTATAGAATGTTTGAAAGTTTAGAAATTGTTAGAGAAGGAAGAATAGTTATTGGAAATAAAAATATTATTTAAAGAAGCTTGTATAATTAAAGTAAAACATATTGGATAATATAAAAATAAAAATTATCATTTGAAATTTGTGCAAATTCAAAAGTTTTGAATTAGAAAAATGTTTATAAAAAAATTGTAATAAATAAAATGATGGCATGAAATTTTAGAAGATATATAATTTCAATTTTTTTATAAAACTGAAAACAGAAGCAATTGCAATTAATTAATAAAATGTATAAATTAAATTTTACAAAACAAAATGATTGACCATAAATGAAAGTTTATTTACGATCGAATAAATTATCATCAAGTTTTTCGTATCTGTAAAAGTTGAATATTCTCAATTAAACATTTTTTAGGCTACGTACCATACGTACATGTTTTCAGGTATTATATACCAAACATGAACGTAATAAAACGAAACCATCATTTGAAGTCGAAGCATTTCTTAATGATAGTTTTACAATTAATGTTAATTATAAACCGGTGCGTAATTCGTTATATTCGCTCCATATGGATCAATGGTTGAAATATTTCTCATTAAAAAATTTTCTAATTCTCGATGGTGATAAATTTATTGTCGATCCAATGTCACAGGTAATGAATATTTCTAAAAAGAAAAATTAAATCACTAAAATATTGATCAAAAAAGATAATATTTATCAATAAAATATCAAAAAAAAAAATTGGATAATGTCTTTGAAATATTGCTGAATTTTAAAAAGGCCGCGATTTAAATTATCAGAAATCAGTAAATCAGTTTATAATATATTATTATTTTTTATTCATTTTTCAGTTACGAAAAGTTGAACGATTTTGCGCATTCCGGAATCGTTTAAATCGGATCAACTGATTTTTAATAAGCACAAAGGATTTTATTGTTTCCGGCGAAAAGATCGATATGCGGCGAAATGTCTTGGGAATACGAAAGGTCGTCCACATGTAAATATTATGCCGCAAATTCAATTAAAACTACGCAAAAGTTTTCGACCATATAATGCGAAATTTTTTAAAATGGTAAATCAATGGTGGAATTGGGATGAGACATCATTTTCATAGTATATTATTTAATTGTTTTTCGCATTTTCTTTTTTTTATTTGCAAAATAAATATGACAGAAATCAAAATATAATAATTAATTAATTTTAATAATTATTAACATAATAGATAATTCTTATAAACAATAAATAAAGAATGGAAAAGTTTAAGGTGGGAAAAGTTAAAATAAAATTTCGGGAAAGTTTTGTAAACAAAAAATCCGATAACTCATCAGAAATAAAAAGAAATTGTTTGTTAATTTTCGTGTAATAAAATGTTATCAAAAGGAAAGTGATAAAATTCTAATGAATTTATTTTTATGATTATCTTCTTAGAAGATCAAGAGGGAAAAAAACTTGCCAATATTATTTTGATCTTTCAATCGTAAAAATTAATTAATTATTATATTTTGATTTCTGTCATGTTTATTTTGCAAATATTATTCATTTTTGATTTTTTTATCAAATTTATTTTCAATTAATTTGATTACTTGATTTTCTTGATATTACAATTGCCTTTTTTTTTTCATTTTGATTTAATTGGTGCTTAATGGAATTATGATATCAGTTGTACTTAAATACTCATTAAACTTCATAATTACATTTTATAATATTTGTGCAGTTTTTTTCTCTGCAATTGCATTTTATTCTCTTTGAACTTTACAAATGTGTTATTTTTTTCTTTTATAAAATTAAATACTTTGACCTTTTGAACTTTTAGAAATTTTTGTAAATGATTTATAAATGATGCTGCTTATGGAAAAGAATTTCATCGTTTCTAAATTACAATATGATTTTTTGTTTTTTTCTTTAGAATGTAAATCAAAGAATTAATCTAAAAAAGTATTAGAATGTAAATCAAAGAATTGATCTAAATTTGAAAATTAATCTTACTAATTGATTAGAAATTGAAAGAATAATTTTTATTTTGTTAATAATCTTTTTAAGCGCACTTTTTTAATTTGAGCTTTTCTATCATATCATTTTTAAATATGCATGAATAAACTATTTAAATTGGTATTCGTTTATACCTTAGTTATGGTAAATAAATACAGTAAGCCGTGGTAAAAGACTACCGCATAACTATGGTAAGAGAGTACTGTACCAATAAGTGTTTATTTATTTTAAGCATCATTACTACATTTTCACGAAGTTTAGTTATTATTAGGTATATTTCTGACGAATTTAGATTATTACTTATCGTATTACTTGTCGTATTGAAAGTGGAAACAATTAGATTATGTCCTGAAGTACGGTTAGTATATGTATGAATATTATGGTATAACGCTTGCTTAAACCAAATTTCTGTAATTATTACAGATACGAGAGTAAGCGGAAAACTAATTATTACTTATCATGATCATTTTTCAGATAGGATTAATTATTTTATTCTGTTATTATCAGAAGCTATGTGCTATATTTGAATGATAAGATGGTGTGTTATTTTAATTTCTTGATTCGCTTAAATGATAGGATATAGATTTCTTGATTCATTCTTCTTGCATTCACAAAATATAAATTGCAAGTGAGAAAAAAAACTGAGAAAATAAAATGGAAAATTATAGAATCTATTAATCTTTACGTAAGATTCCGTAATTATCATTTCTAGAGTGATTTCTTGAAGTTATAGTAAATAAATAATTTATCGGGATATCTTGATAATTACTTAATCATTGTGTTAATTAAAATCAAAAAGATAATTTATAAATATATTAGATGGAAAATTATGAGAAAGTAAAATGGAAAATTATAGAATCTATTATTAATCTTTATGTAAGATTCCGTTATTATCATTTCTAGAGAGTGAATATTGTGTCAATATTTATAAAAAAAAATGTCAATATTTATTTTTAAACAAAATAAACTGCTTAATTTAACCTTTATACTTTATGCTTAACGTTTATTATGATATTTTAAAGCATAGAAATATGATAAATATGATTATGAAGCAAAGGTCGTTGGATAAAGATAACAATATGCTAGTGCTACTATTACAAAGGTCATCTTCACAAAAGCATATTTTATTATCATTTGTTGCGACAAAATTTTGCACTAATTCATCACTATAGCATCGTTCAGACATCTGTTGCGCATATGGTCGCTTTTCAGTCCACATATTATTCCAACAATTACGATAAATATATTGTTCACCTGAAAATGAAATTCCATACTTTATCAATTCATTATCATTGATAAAAAAAAAAGAGAAAGAAAAAAACGCACAATGATACATGTCATCGTGACAAAAAGCGCGAAACAATATGTCATCGTGACAAAAAGCGAGAAAGAATGTATGTCATCGTGACAAAAGGCAAGAAAAATAATTCGCTAATAATAAGTTAGTTAACAAACAAAAAAGTATGTCATTGAAAAAATTGAATTTTTTTCGAAAAAATATTATCCAAATAATTTTCATAGTAAAGTAAGAGAAAAAAAATTTTTTTGAAAATTTATAAATTTAAACAAAAATTAATAGCAAATTTTTATTTTAAAAAATTTCGACAATTTTATAAATTTATAAAAATTTAATTTTATCAAATTTTATAGTAAATTTTGATTTAAATTATTTTATGTTTTTTAAAAAAAGAGAACTATTAAATTAGAATATTTTAAATAAAAAATTAAAAATATATATATATATTTTACCATTATGATTTCCTACTAATTTGACGCATGCGCCTGGCTCAATTGCAGTATTTGGACAAAATACTAAATCCATTTGATGATAATTTGGAAAATTTGCATAATATGTTTCGGCACATTTTGTCACATCTTTTGGTATCAGTATTCCGCCCTATATAATAGGAAATTATGTAATTGATAATGATAATAATAATGATAACAATAAACTTTCCAAAATTTATAATTAAAAAATGAAAAAAGGTTTTCTTTGAAATCCTGCAAAATTAATGTATATATATATAATTAATTTAATTATTTTGATTTAATGGCAAATTTATTTGAGAAATAATTATTATCATAATTTAATGAAAAAATTCCGATTAATTAATTAAAGAATTATTTTAAAGTTATTTAATTAATTAAAGAATTAATTTAAAATTATTTACTTAATTTAATTTAAAATTATTCATTATTAATTCATTTTTGAAAATTACAACATATTTATTATAAGTTATTAAATTATTTAAATTTATGTAATATTTGAAATTTTATTTAATCCTTTTCAAATCATTCATTACCTTTTCAAGTGTATTGTATAAATCAGTAATACTGATATTAAATTTGGAATTATCATCATCGAATTGTTGTGAATGAGAATCGTTTAATAATGATACGCATGAATAACATGCAACTTGACCTTTTAGACGACTTTTAAATACTTGTGGTGTTGGTACGTGTATGACGTGACCGGAAACTATCGAACATGCTGTAAAAGTTTATTTATTCTGAAAGAAATTTTTAAAAAGTTTCAAATTTTTTTCCCCTTATTTATTAAAGCTACAAATGTTTAGCATAGAAATGAAATATGCATCAGGAAAATTTCCAAAGAGTAATAAAATTTTAACTTTTTTTCTTTTTGATCTCGAAAAAGATAAAAGAGAAATGGTTTAATTCTCGATCTATTGCTGTCCTAAAAATCTTTTCAAGATTGGCAAAAAAACGAATGATAAAATTATACGACATTTTTTTCTTAAAGAAAAAAAAATAGTTTTATATTCGATGAAATTGATAATTGAATTTATACGTCATAAGCTAACATTAATCAATTAATTAATTAATCAGTTATATGTACTAAAAAAAAAAAATTTCAATATCTTACCGATAATTAAAAATGCGCATCTAATCATGAAGTTCTTTTGAATTAGAATAGGTTAAAGTTCATATTGATTGAATCGATATTCAATATGATCGAATAGATCATTGCTCTTTCGTTTTTTTTTCTTTTCAAATAAATGGTAAAATCAATATATGATATAGAATTAATTATTCAGATAAAATATTCGATTAAAGAAATTCGAGAAATACTGTAAAGGAAATAAATGAAAATGGATCATTTAGTTCTTTATTTTTTTTTAAATTTTATAAATATACTTTGATTTCCGATAATTTTGATCTTCGCCAATATTTCGAGAGCTCGAAGTTCTAAAAATATATTTTAGAAATTAGGCTTAATTTTTTCTCTCTTTTTCATCGCATAGATTATTTCCTTATCATTTGAAGGTAAAATTATTATAAATAAATATTGAAAATCGTGCATAGGTAAAAGCGTAAAAAAAAGTAGAAATTTAAAAATAAACATAAAATGAAAAAAATAAATAAATAAGAACTTCGAGTAATTCATATGGAAAATAAATATTTTACTGATCAAATTGTTCTCAGATAAAATCAAAAATTTAAAAATAAACATAAAATAAATAAATAAATAAATTAGAACGTCAAGTAATTCATATGGGAAAATATAAGATTAAAAATTTAAAAATAAACATAAAATAAATAAATAAATAAATTAGAACGTCAAGTAATTCATATGGGAAATAAATATTTTACTTATCAAATTGCGCTCAGATAAAATCAAAAATTTAAGATGTAAACGTAAAATTAATAAATAAATAAATTAGAACGTTAAAATGTAAACATAAAATTAATAAATAAGAATTTCAAAAATTAATAAATTCAATTGGAAAATATATTTTGCCAAAAATTACATATATATGTTGTATTAGTACTAACGAATGTTAATTAAATAATACTAAATATAATTAATTCATACATTCTATCGAGAAAGAAAAATATTATTATTGATTTTTGGGATGAAATGGAAAAAACTAATTTTGTCCATTTCAATTTAACCATTGAAATTTGCTTTAACTTTATTAATTCCAGCATACTTATTGAAATTAATTTTAACTTTATTAATTCCAATATAATCATTGGAATTCCAATATAATTATTGGAATTTATTATTTTAATATAATTGTAGATTTCATTTTAACTTTATCAATTCCAATGCAATTATCGGAATTCCAATACAATTATTGGAATTTATTTTAATATAATTGCAGAATTCATTTTAACTTTATCAATTCCAATATAATTATCGGAATTTATTTTAAGTTTATCCACTCCAGCATAATTATTTAACAATGTCAATTGCCAATATAATTTATGAAATTTATTTTTGTCGAGAAATCGATTCGGCAGCAACAGCTATTGTTAGAATTTATTCGATATTTGATATAATATAATTTGATATTATTAATAGCAAATAATTGCCATGATAATAATAATTTGCCTGATAAAATTGATTAATCAATTTTGATTAAATGTTGATTTGAGATTCAATCATCATATTAATAATGATCAAATCTATGATTTTAATTCCTTAATTTCTTGTTTTATTTCATTTATCAAATTGAATAATAATAACATATTCAAATGATAAATAAGTTTAGTAAGGTAAACAAATTCCACTACAATTATTAAATTCAATAATAATATATTTCAAATGATAAATAAGTTTAATAAGATAAACAAATTCCGCTACAATTATTAAATTCAATAATAATATATTTCAAATGATAAATAAGTTTAATAAGATAAACAAATTCCACTACAATTATTAAATTCAATAATAATATATTTCAAATGATAAATAAGTTTAATAAGATGAGCAAGATGAATATAACCAAATTGAAAGACGAACCTTTTCTATTGAAAAAATTGTTGAATTTAAATTTTAATAAGCAAATAGGATTGAATTTTCTTTTTCCTTTTCAAATTATTAATTATAAATTTTAATTAGATGTAGGCATTAATAAAATATGAATATCTAATCATTTTGATATCTAATCATTTCATATTCATTAACTCTAAACGTCAAACTATATTTACTTCATATATCGCTTATTAAAATTTAAAATTTGAATTCTATTAATAAAATACAAATCAAAAATTCTTTTTCAATTATTATTTTTCATTAAAAGTTGGATAATTAAAATTTCATGAATTTTCAAAAAAAAAAAACAAATACACTATTATTTTTCGTTTCTCCATTTCTAATCATTTTGATAAGAAATTTTTGCAAAAAACAAAAAAATTAATTAATTTTTTCAAAAACTATATTATTATTGCTAGGTGAAATTTTATTGCATTATCATTAATGATAACGATAAATTAATCGATGATAATTAATGCTAAAGTTTTAAACTAAAATGGCAAAGATAAATTAATCGATGATAATTAATGCTAAAGTTTTAAACTAATACTCACTAATGATTGTTGATAATATGATAAAATGATAATTTCTAAAATTCCTGCACTAATCGTTAATAAGAATCGAAAAAAAAGAAAAAGAAAAATTGACATTAAAAAAATGAACTTGAATTTTTGCTAAAGAAAATTAAACGAATTAATTATTAACTATTTATAGGGAAAAAATTTTTTATAATACATTTACTGAAATACTCAAAAACGAAATCCATTACTCCATCACAATTATAAATTTAAATTCCATTACAATTATATCCATTACAATTATATCCATTACAATTATAAATTTGAGCAAAAACTAATATTCAAAAAAGTCATAAAATTTCGAATAACAAAATTGCCGTTTAATTTAAATTGAACTATTTAGTAGCAATACTTCATTTTAAAAATGATAATTATATTCGAAAAAGTCGAGAGCAAAAATGTCGCTACAATTATCGTCGAGAATTTTATCCATCATATAATATCTAAAAGCATTCATTTAGCAAAACCATTATCCAATCATATTTCTTTTTTTTTTCTTTCGTATACAATTTTACGCATAAATGAAATTAAATTTAATTTTAAAAAAATTTTCTTTTTTCGAAATATATTTTTATGCATAAAAAATTTCAAAATAATTTATTAATTTACAGAATAAATTAATTTTATCATTATTAGTGAAAGCGGATGATGATATGATTAAAAAAAAAAAAAAATTATTTATGAAATAAGCAGAAAGGAACGGACAAATTCTTGGCATATTTAAAATTGAAATTTTAGGCTAAATTTTGAATTAGACATTTAATTCATTTTCTAAATTAAAAATGGAAATATATTTATAAATTTCAAATAATTAATACGTAATTGTATTAATATAATAATTTTAATGGAAAAATGAAAAACAAAAATTTAATTTAAAACAAAAAAATAAATAATTTTTTCCATTCCATTCGTATATTTGAAAAAAAAAATGAAAAAAATTTTTCAAAAGAAATTTTGTAAAAAATTCGTAAAAACAAAAAACCAAAAAAAAGAATTGCGTAAAAAAATCGTAAATCAAAAATTTTATTAGAAATAATAATAATAAAAATTTGCTAATAATAAAATATTTTTCCGTAACTTTAAAAATATTTCCTATATTCGTATTTTTCATTTATGAAAAAGATTTGTGTCAAAAATTTTTCAAGTTTATAAGAATCGAAAGCAAAGAGATCGAGAAATTTTTTCTAGAATTTTTTAGTCTTTTTGTTTTTGGATGTCTTTTTAGTTCAAATGAATGCAAAATCTTCATAGATTTGAAAAATTTACCTGAAATTTATAGAACAAATTCTTATACCATAATATATACTTATAATTCATAATTTAGGAATACCATAATATATACTTATAAATCATTGAAAGTCTCGATATTTTCTCAAAATTTATAGAAATTAAAAAAAAATTTGAGAATTCTGAAAGTTTACAAAAATATAAATTAGTAAAAATCTGAAAGTTTCAGGAATCTGAGTTTTGTAAATTTAGAGATTTCTTTAAAATTTATGTAAGAAAAAAACAAAAAAGAAATTCCAAAATTCATGAAAATACGCATTTTTGGATATCTGAAAGTTCTCGAATTCTATAGGAATAAAAAGAAATTTTTAAGATTTCTGGAAGCTTATAAGGACATAAATCTCCAGAGATCAATAAATTCACAAGGATATAAATTCTACATAAATCTTAAAGTTTATATAAATCTTTAAAAATCTCGAAGTCCCTCTTCAAATTTATGTGAATAAAACAATTTTCAAAAATTAGAGAGTTTTTTTAACAGGAAAACTTATAATTTATAATTTAGGAATACCATAATATATACTTATAATTCATAATTTAGGAATACCATAATATATACTTATAATTTATAATTTAGGAATATCATAATACATACTTATAATTCATAATTTAGGAATACCATAATACATACTTATAATTTATAATTTAGAATATTATAATACATACTTATAATTTATAATTTAGGAATACCATAATATATACTTATAATTTAGGAATATCATAATACATACTTATAATTTATAATTTAGGAATACCATAATATAACAAATTTTAAATCTATTACTTTTTT
Organism: Dirofilaria immitis; assembly: GCA_024305405.1. Lineage (NCBI taxonomy): Eukaryota > Metazoa > Nematoda > Chromadorea > Rhabditida > Onchocercidae > Dirofilaria > Dirofilaria immitis. Next base: position 2,352,854 of record JAKNDB010000098.1, read on the forward strand.
GTATTATTTCCAGTAAATGCCACATTTAGTATAAATGGGGAAAAAAAGGAAAGAAAGAAATTCTAAAAATTTATTTATTATCTGGAATAAAAATCAATCATTCAATTATTTGCACTTCATTGCAATTGTAAACTTTGTAAATATAATAAGATGAAGGATAACATTTGTTTGCTCATAAAAATTGAATTGCTCTCTTAATCAATTTTAACAGCAATCATTTTGAAATTTAAACTTTCAAGAGTAAAGTGAGAATTACATTACGATTTTAAAACGAAACGATGTAGTACAGTAACAATGTACTACAGTACAATTTCAAAATAAACGGTATTACAGTATACCTTAAAATATACGTTATTACGGTATAATTCAAAAAAATATACGCTATTACGAAAAATAAATGGTGGAAAAAAATTTTATGAAAAATGAACAACGATTTAAAAAAAAAAATTTGTAACTACTTTAAAGCATAAGATAATTAACAAATGATTAAATAATTAACTTAATTTTTTTAGCAGGATGTATATATATATATGTATTTTCTATATGAAATATCAATCAATAATATTAAACAAAATAACTTTTATCAAAATAATTGTTTAATTTGATTTATTTCGAAATATTATATACAATTATATTTCAAAGAAAATGCCAGGAAATATTTTGTAAAATGATAAATATCATTGAGCTACAAATTATCTCATTTCATTTTTCTTCTCTCAATACAAAAAAAAGTAAATTTCAATGTAAAAATTAATTAGTAATCAAAACTAATCAATGTATTTTGATTTGATGTGAAATAATTTAAAAAAAAAATAAAGTAAAATTATTTGCTAAGTTTTCATAAAAATTAATTTTTATTTTAACAAGTATTAGATTAAATTTTTAATTGAAGCTATTTTCAAAATCTTTATAAAATTCTCGAAAAAAAAGAAGTACGCAATAGACGGATAAATGATGAAGAAATGATTTGTGATTACGAAAATGATAATAGCATGATATGTTATCACAAAATTGAGAGATTATAAGAGCAAATTTACAAAATGTTTATCGTTGAATCAAAAATACCTTTACGCTTTTCTAAATGTAAACGATCAAAAGATCAAGTAGTAAATATAAAATTTGAAAGGTGAATTTGGCAAATAAACATTGGAAGAATAAATAAATAAGAAGATTTTTTGAGAGGAAAACATTTCAGGAAAAAAAATACTTCTATTTCGTTTTGAAAATTTAATGCTTAAAAATATTCAAAAGAGAAATAATCTGAAAAAAAAATTAATACTTAAATTCTTTTAAAAATCTTATTAAATATAAATAATAGGTAGACTAAATGAATAAACTAACATTTTTCTCACTAATTTTAACGATTAGCATTGTCCAGCATCAGTGAAAAAAGTACATTTCCTAACGGTTTACCAATTTAATTATTCTCGAGAATAGAATTTTCGAGAATTTCTTATTATCATTGATATTAAAGTAAATAAATGTTGAATAATTCATAATTATATTATCAATCTGTCTATATCTATGTGTATACATATATATATATATTAATATAAGATTAATTTTTAGTTTACAAAATATCATATATTTATCAAAAAAGAAAATTATTTGCTGAAAAATATTAAAAAAAAAAACAAGTTTGACACCGGAAATATGAGATGACTTTAAAAAGTTTTTTTTCTTTTTAGATTTGAAATTTAAGAAGTTTGATCACTTTAATAGAAAATTTAAAGTATTTTTTTTCCTCGACAACTTCTAAACTGCTTAATATCACAATTATTTTCAACAACAGCAACAACAACAACAATAATAAAAAAAGAAAGAAAAGATCGTATCGCATATATATTTAAGAAAAATGATGAAAAATATCGTAATAATTGATCTAAATTATGATAATCAAATTTTTAGCAAAAAATTTTGAAAAATTAAATTGTCCTAATCATATATTCATAATGATTAATATAATTTTTAAATTAACAAAAATATCTGACAATTTTAATCAAATAAAGATTGTAATCTTTTAAATTCGTCTTTTACAATATTTTCTACCTTCAATATTTATTTATCGAACTAGCTAAAATACTTATTAAGTCTACTTTTAATTGATTATGATAAAAAGAAATCAATTATCAATTAAGCTATCATTTTATCTTCATTGTTATCGACGGTTAGGTGATAATTTAAATAAAATATAGACGCCAACGAATATCACCGTATCAATAAAACGAAAGTTGCATCAAAAAAAAAAAAAAAAACTTTGAAATTGATCTTAATTTAATTTTGCTAAATCATTAATTTCATAATGATTAATAATCAGATATAAATTAGCAAAATATTCTCGCATATTTAATCGTATGAAAAATATGCTAAATTAAACATTGTATTATAGAAGTAAGTCAATAAAGTAATACTGGCAAAGTCGAGAAATCAAATCATTGATAAAATGATGATGCAAATGAAATTTTGATGCAAAACAAAATCGATGATGGAGTAATTGAATTTGAATTGATGGCAGTTTATCCTACGTAATATATTTTTCAAACTATTTTTAAATCAATTCAATTGACTTAAAATTGAAATTTTATAAATAAACAACAAATTAGCTAGTAAAATAATAATAATAATAAAATATCATTGTTTTCTTTTTCAAAAATAAACAAACAAAAAAAAGCACAAACTCCAATTATTAAATTATTTGATGAAATTTGTGTAAACAAAAAAAAAAAAATATCAACAAATCATCTCAAATTATTTTTAGTTTCTTTTTCTTTTAAATTTTTATCGCCCACTCAGATTTGTTATTTATTTATTTATTCTCTTCTTAATTTTTTCAATGCTTAGAATTTAGCTAAGGAAAAAGGAAAAATATAGCTATTATAGATTAATTCATTTGCAATTGTTGAAAGTACTTTTTGCAGTAGTAGAAATTTTTATGAAAAATTAAAAATGAAAGAGAAAATAGCCTAAAATGATATTTAGGCTATATTTTTAACATTTTTTTTGCTTTTAATTTTTATAAAAATATCAAAATTTATTATACTTGAAAATATCATTTTAGTTATTTAGAAAATGAAAAAAATTACGGTAATTTTTGCTTTCTTTTTTTTTCTTTTTCTTTCAATTATTATTAATAAATAATTTTGAATGATTTCTTTTCGTTCTTTCCTTTTTTTTTTCCTTCTCAATTATATTAACCAAAAATAAATTTAAAAATATAATTTAAAATTTTGAACAGATTCAAATTTTTATCATCAAATTAGTACATATAATTGATTTGTATATTGATGAATTTATTTCATATAAAAATACGTATATTTGAAGTGATAAGAAATATTTTAATTGATAATAAATAATTAAATTTTATCACAGAAATAATTTTTATATAATGTTTTTTTTTTCTTTTTTTTTTGTAAATTATCAATGACAATAATGAATAATCGAGAATATTATGCAATAGATGATTATCTTTTTAATTAGCGAACTATTTTTCCTTTATTTTTTTATCAATAAGAAAAATTATACTGAAATAAAAATTAACAAAATTATCAATTAACTACTTATGGATTCTAATAATTTTTAATAACTGCTATATAAAAAATTTTGGCAACAAAAAATGCCTAAATCATTTTAGCTAGCTAACCTATTATTTAGGGCCAAAAAAAAAAATACTACAAAATTTTACTGTCACTTAAAATGACGGTATAAAAAAAAAAAAAAAGACGGAAAAAGTTTGGAGTAGTATTTCGATAGTTTTGGAGTAGTATTTCGATAGCAAATCGTAATTGCTACAACAAAAATTTTAATGAGAAAAAAAAACGAAAAGAAAAAAAAATTTGACAATAATTTATATCGACAAATGAATCCTATTAAATCATAATTTAAATTTCGTTAAAAATATTCAAAGGAAATTATTTTCAAAAATATACGAAAAGTTTGAAATAGAAACTAACAATTGATTGTAAGCAATAATTTTTCATTTTCTTTTTTCTCTCTCTTTTTCTCTTTTTTCCCCTTTTTCCACTTTTTTTTCCTCTCCCTCTCAATGACAACGCAGTGGAACAGAAAATTAATTAATTTAAAATTAGAAAATGAAAAGAACTGTAGAAACCGGTCGGTATAGTGTACATTGTAAATGTTCCAAAAAATTATTAGCAATATTTAAATGAAAATGAAAAGATCATTAGTGGTATAACCAATGTATTTTGCATTTTGTCTTCGTTTATTTTTGTATAATTTGATATGAATAGAATAGAATTTATGAAATTTCGGGTTTTTTACGAATTTTTATTTTTATCTTTGGGACTTTGTTTTTAAACACCTGAATTAAACTTACTATTAGTCATTTTTAGTTAAAAACGATATAAAGCCAATTCTCGCGGATAAGTTGCATTTAGAGAGTAATATAAAAAAATTAATTATTCGCTTATATTATTTAATTGTACTACCGTAATCCACTTAGATACCATACTCCAATTTGTGATATTGCGTCCATTTGGATACTATATCTCAGTCAAAGTAATGTTATCATTTAGGTAAAATATGAAAATAATTTCTCATTTACATTATTCAATTATGATATTGCATCGCATTCATTTAGATATAATATTCCAATTATGATAATGTACTTATTTAGATCCACGTAGGGAAGCCCATACTATTAGGCTACCGTAATTCATTTAGATACTGTATAAAGGATGATTTTTCGCACTGGTGCTATGATTGTAATCAATTTTAGTACCGCAAGCCGTTTTGGTACTACATTTCAATTACACTAATGCAACCATTCAGATACCATATCAAAATCAATATTTCATTTACATTGTTCAGTTACTGTACTCCACCATACTGTGACCATTTAGGTATCATATAAAAAATATCATGATGAAGTATTAAATGATGTTGAAGATACAACTTTTATTTATAATAATATCTATTACTATTATTTGGGCAACTGAAAGCAATGAAAATTTTCCGATCAAAAGGTAAAAATGTTTTATAATATATGGTAAAAATAAAAAACATTGTTCAAAATTTACCAAAAAATCCATCATTTGAAAAGTTTGAAATTTTGAATTTATTAAAGAATGCCAAAAACTGAAAGAAAAAATTTCATTATTCAGGTACTAATTTTCATCTTTCATTCATCTCATAAATTAAAAAGATAAAATTTAGATCAAAAAGATATGAACGTACTTACGCAAGACCAAGAGCATCATCGGGAAGTAACTCGAGAACTAATTCAAGAAGTGATTCAAGTAATGCTATTCCGTTATGCTGTATTCCGAAATTAAGAAATTCGGATTATCAAATCCGGCGTATTACGACATCCTGTAAAATTTCCTGCAATTTTGATCGTCCAACAGAAATTACATCGAATATTCCTGATTCCACATCTTCATTATCGATTCGAAATGGAGGAAAATTCAATTCGTTTAGCAGTCGTAGTTCATCATTTAGCTCTTGTAAGATTTTCATTTTTATTAGTATTTCAATTGATTTTTAATAAATAGTAAAAAAAATTTAGGCATAAAAAAGCAAACGTTTTATCTCATTTTGAGTGGATGATTTTTTTTTTCATTATCTAATCAATAAGTAATTTAAATATGATAACTTTAGATGAAGTTTATTTGAAATCAATTAAAAATTGAGTAATCTAATTATCAAAAAGGATATATATGATAATTTATATTTGAAGCAATTAATTTAATTCAATTATAATTTAATTAGGTGATAAAGTTTAAGATGGTTATGGCCGACGTAATTTGATTGATAGCGCATCAAATGGTGATAATATTAATGAAAGATTACGAACTATTATGCTAGAAATACCAATTCCTCGAATCGAATTTGAATCACATATTACTACTTCACATGATATATCACATGAAATACCGATCTCAAGAGAATTTCATCGTTATGAGATGCCGAGGACGAGAAAAGTTCAACATTATGAGATACCGTCTACGGGAAAGATTGAACGTTATGAGACGATTAGCAGTAATATACCATCCAGAACTATATCCCATGCGTATGAAGTATCGGCACCAATTAGCAGTGTTAATATTAACACTTACAGTTCACGTAAATCACTTTTTCTCTCGTTTAATTATTATCATATCATTATTTAATAATCAATGAAAAATATTGTAAGGAATTTTTGATTAAAATTTTAATTAATAAGAATTTTTAAAATAAATTAATTTTATCAATTTCACTAGATTATTATCATTTTTTTAAATCAAACTTATCTGATAATTTAGTATAAATTTTATATAATTAATTGCTAATCAATTTTAGTCATAGAAATTAAAATTTAATTAAGCTAAGCTAATAAGCTAATAGTTAAATGATTGATAATGAATGTTCGGTGATAAATTTACAAATAATTTATCATTGTGATAAATTTAAAAATTTAAGAAAGAGCAAATAGCCAATCAACATCATATAGAAGTGTATCATATGGTAGACCTTCAATGATCAATTCACGTGATACGTATGTAACAGAAACAACAAAACGATCAATCACCAGTTATAAAAGACCAACAACGTTTGTTTTAAAATTTTAAATTTTTAAGATTTAACACAGAAAATTTATCATATCATATCTTATCACTGATATTTAATACTTCAAATAAATCAAACATTTTTTGATAATTTTATAGTTAGAAAAAATGTAAAGGAAAAAAGACAGATGATGAAAAGAAAAGTTTATAGAAATAAAATTTCCGAAAAAAACGAAACTTTCATTTTAAACTATAGCAAATTTTATTCCATCGATAATAATATTTATTAGATTTTGAACTGAAAATTTTTTTTAAATAGTTGTGGAAGATAAAATAGAATATATATATATGTATATATATCTAATATGAATTAGCAAATTGAAGTTTACTTGTAAGAAGGCTAAATTATACCGTATCTACTAGATATACGGTATATAATTCAATTAATTAATTATTTGTTGCTGCTATCAAAAATATTGATCAAATAATAAATAAATAATATAAAAATCCTTAACTATAATTCTATGAATATTTCTTTTTAGTAAATTTTTTTTCGTATAATATTTAATTTTTCAAATTACAATCTTTATTTCATTTTATTACTATCTTTATCAATTGAATTGATTGAAAAAATTTGATAATGAAATTTGTTTTTTTTTTAAGCATAATTGATTCGATAGAAGATGATGATGATGATGATGATTTTGATCAAAATCCATTACAAACAGAAGTGATTGCAAGTGATAAGATCAATGAAATCCCTAATGGTCAACATTTTGCTTAATTTTTTCTTAAATAATACTAAAAATAAAGTTTGTAGTTTGTAAAGTAAAACTTTTTTTTATTTCTCTCTCAATAATAATCATTTAATAAAAGGAAAAATTAAAAACTAATAGTATAAAAATTATTATTACAAAAAAGAAAAAGAGCATTAGATATTATAAAATAGATAACAAAATTTGATTAACATTTGCTTCTTTTAAAATAATTCTAAAAATTAAATTTAATTTTTTTTTTTGATAATTTATACTAGCAAAAGTAAAATGTAGCAATAATTACAAATAAGCAAATAAATTTTAATAAAATATAAAAATTGGAATATTTTCTCTTTTTTTTTTTTTTCAGATCGAAAACGTAAATCGAGACAATGAAAAATGCTGGAAAAGATATTTTTGATATATTTTTGATAAGTTTGAAATTATAGTAAAATTGATTAAATTGAAAATTTTAATTATAAAAGTTAATTGTAATCAATGAATGTTTCAATTTTTGATAATTTTAATTACAACTAAAGATTATTTGCCTATATATATAAATCTTACATATATTATATATTTTAATTATCATTTAATTTTTTATCTTTTTATCGATGATATAATAACGCTTGATATAAATTGAAATATTAATATATAATCTACGATTCTATCAAAATATCATATAAAATTATGATTATATATATATATATATTAAATGAAATAATAACAATTATATTTTCATTGAAATTTTATTATCACTAAAATCGAACTTGATATAAGAAGCGAAAAAGCAATAATAATTTGGGAAAATTTTTGGAAATGGAAATAGAAGATTTAATTTTTAATATTACTGACAATAATCAATCATTTGTATCAGAAATATATGAAAAGGATTTTCTTTTCTGCATTTGCGAATTTTTCTTTTTTTCGCTATTTTTGTAAAATAAGTTATCAAAAGATGAATAATTAATCTTTGGGGAATCATTGATATATGTTAAGAATATATATATGTTTGATTTATCATTTATTCATGTGAAATCAATATTAAACTGATAACAAATTGTTATTGTTGATGACAGCCTGTGAATATCATTCATCGTTTTTCTTAACAAAATAAGCAATTTTGATTGCATCAATGCAAAAATTTTATGATTTCATAAATTTCTTTTAAAAATTACAATAAGCAAAATAAGTTATAAAATATCTCGAGAAAAATTCTTCAAGAAATGCAAAAAAAGAAAAGCGGAGGAGGAAAGAGAGAGAGAGAGAGAGGGGAAGAGAAAGAAAGAGAGAGAGAAGAAGATGAAAGTAATATTTTGTTTAGTATGGGAAGATGATAGGAATACATTTTTCAGGGATTAAAATCTGTGATTTATGCAAAATCATAATTTCCCATAATTAAACATAACATTAGCAACATTAATATGATCGTTAAAATTTGAAATGAAATGATCACAAGAGTAGATATGATTCTTGTCTAAGTTGATATATCTATCACCATAGTTTAGTGGTTGATTAGAGAGTTAGGGATAAAGCATTGTTATCTATTAATCCTTCCGCACTAATCAATCTATCGGAAAAATGTCAGAATATAACAAAAATTTCCCGACTCTCATTTTTATTTCATACCTCGAATCATGCAATTAATATGCAACATTTTTCGTTTCATGAACTTTGTTGACATCAAAATACCGCGAAGAGTCGAAGGTCAAGGGGATGAAATGGGTTGATTTTGTTGTTTGGCAAGGTAATTGAGGGTTGTTGATAAAGGTCATAGCTAACTGATATTAGATGAGATAATTTGCCTACGATGATAAGAGATGAAAGAAGGCAGTACTAGGAATTCACAGTAGTTAAAATTTGATCTAATAAATTTAAGTATGAGTCGATTAACTGATGATATGCATATATAAAATACGCTTAGTATAATTATGAAAGATTGAATCATGTTGATTCCATATACAAACCTTAAATTAGCGTATTTTCATTGCAATAAATTGAGACTAGTGATGATTTATGGCACTGAAATTTGAAATCCGAGAAATTTATTTGCATTATGTGGAATAAATGGAGTGGAAAGTATTAATTTTGAGGGAGGAGATCTAAGATTATATGTCTAATAATTTTAATTTTTTGTTCTATTGCTGCCAGATAGAATAGGAGATATTAGAATTGTTCAAGTTTTGTTTTTATTATTATAAGATAAATAGTATGATAACGTTTTGAGTGCTTAAAAAAAACATATATAGAGAAACTGCTAGAAAGGATTTGTATGAAATTTGAGCTTAGTAAAGTAAATAGTATTGACGAATAAATGTGTTTATGAACATTATGAAAGTTTTTTTAGCTTAATGGAGAAAGCGATCTTTTCGTTAGAATTTGAACAAATTAAAGCGGCTTACAAAAAATGAAAGAGGATGGGTAAAATATTTTTTTCGAAATGAATTTCAAATATATACATACTTCTTCATATATATATCATAAAAGTAAACTTATGCTTTCACCACGGTATTTGTTTCAATATCTAAAAGCAAAAAGAAAAATTTTAATAAAGAGTTTTGGAACGATTATAGCTTTATTTTTGTTTTTGCTATTCAGAACGTCTAATTAATTTTTGAATATAAATTTTGTAGCAAAAACAGATCATGAATAGAGATTGGGAAAAAAACATATAATGTACATAGCAAAGAGATTTCAGGAATGCCGCTGAAGTGATTAGATTAACAATCGAAAATGCCATACATCGGAAAGCATTTGAGATAGCGCAGCATGCAAATAATGAGCAGGAAAGTCTTTTGAGGCAGTTACTGGCAGTTGCATTTCAAGCCGCTAAAGAAGGTTGTCGTGAAAAATTTATGCACAGATTCCTTCTTTTTCATTTTAGACATTTTTAATCTTAAGTTCAAGCTAGAAAGTTTCAATCTTTCTAAGTCTCAACTTGAAATTGCAGATTTTTGTGCAAAAGGAACAACAGTTGCAGTTGTACAAGATATATTTGATGTGAGCCCGGTCAAACGTTGTGAAGAACTTTTTATTATTGTTGAAGATAATTTGCCACAGTGGAAAATGGTATACAATTCTCGATTATTTTATCTCAAAAATTTTTGACTAAATAATTTTTTAATTCTGCACGTCGAATAACTCAATTTTCAGGGTATTTTTTATGAGCCTTGCAAAAATATGATATTACGGATGTGTAATGATTTGTTGAAGCGCCTTTCACGAACAGTTGATACGAGTTTTTGTGGCCGAATTTTAGTTTTATTAGCACATGCATTACCGTTATGTGAAAAGTCCGGTTTGAATCTTGTGAGCCATTTTAATCTGGGCAATGTTACCAAATATGATACGGTGAGAGATGTTTTTGTTGTTTTAGAAATGCTTTTTTTGTATTGATGATGTTAGATTTATTTCCGACCTAAAACTAATCACTTTCTCACGGAATTTTTGTCTTTAGACCGATTCTTCTTTCGTTGGTGATGCAAATTTAACGGAAGACAGTGACATCATGGAAGTAGGCGAAATAAGTGAACGGTATGTATTTCATTCGCAAATTTTTATTTAATGTTTTTAGATTTCTGCTTTTTCAAAGCTTTTTGTTATTAACGTTTTTTTATTAAAATTATTTGGTGAAACAAAAACTTCATCTCATAATGGGGAAAGGATATTTTTACTGACGAGCAGTTTTTATAATCGTTATTTATTTTTCCAAATTCATTGGTTCCAACTGTTTAGTGAACACAGTTATCATATTGTTATGTTTCAATTTTTAAGGAAATTCCAGTTGATTATACACTTTACGCGAAATTTTGGCAGTTACAATCTTTCTTTTCTTCACCAGCAACATGTTTTGAAAAATCGAAATGGAGAACGTTTCAGCAGGTATCGTATAATTATTTGTTTTTATGATTCTGTTTTGCCCAGTAATACTGATAACAAAACAACTTTGCAAAAATAATCATAGTAACTAATTGAATAATTTTTTAGAACACAACTGAGGTACTGAACATATTTTCAAGTCATAAATTGGAATCCTCTGCTGTTTTTGAAGAAGGCTCAAAAGAGAACGCTTGAAGCAGGTTTCTTTTGTTTTTGTTTTTTATTGAGTTTATCATTCAAAAATATATTCTACTTTTTATATTGTGTTATCTCCATTTCTTTTCTGATCTTTGAAAAACAAAAAAAGTGGTATTCTCTACTATTTTTTCGTTTTTGAACAAAATAGAGTCCCTTGTTTATTTCCTGGTTGTTCTTAAGGTTCAAAAGTAACTTTGAATAGTAATGTCATTTATTTATTTCATATCATGTATTTTTCATACCAAGAAATTCACATCTTTCTTTCCAGGAAAATTCAAGTGATGAGATTGCTGCGGTTCCATCGACTTCAAAAGCTGATGTTGACGAAGATATTTATTTTGCGAAGTATTTGACTAGTCAAAAAGTAATTTCTAAATTTCAATAAATTATTATTGCTGTGTTATAAATTTTGCGTTGGATTCATTTCAGTCAATTTTTTTCAGCTGCTGCAGTTACAGTTGAATGATTCTCAGTTTCGACGTTACTTTCTCGTGCAGTGCCTAATTCTATATCAATATTTAGTATCCGACATCAAATTTAAAGAGTAACTTCTTTAATTTTCTTCAATTTCTAATTGATACGTTTTAAATATGTTATTTGTTACTAATGAAAAATTGTTATCCATTTTCTTGTTTTCCAGTAAGTCTTTTACTCTGAATGATGAACAATTACGATTCATTATTGAGTCCACTGAGAGATGCTTTCGATTATTACGCGAAACTCATCCGAAAGGACTGCATTTTGCTGATACTATGAAGGTATGTTTTAAACGATTCACATTTCAGAAGAACTGTGCTGAAAAAAGAGAATTGTGGAAATGTTAAAAAAAAAAATTGTTAGAATTGTATTTAGGTGATTCTTCATCGTGAAAAGGAATGGTCTGAATGGAAGAACAAAGGTTGTCTGGATTATACTCAGTTAGCAGATAAGGAAAAACCAAGCGTCTTCAAAAAGTAAGAGCTGTGAACTCAGTCAGTTAATTGGATACGAAATATGAAACATATATTGGAACTTTATTGAAAGCACATTATGAGTGCTTTTGATCTACGAGAATTGTAATGACGTATCATTAGGTCTTATGATTGAAATATTTTCTTCCAAAATCAAAATAAAGAAAAAATAAAAGGATAATGCAGTTCTTAGTTTTCATTTATTAATGCATTAGTTTTATTTGTAGACGTCCAAGAAATCGATATGATCCTTTAAAACTTGATCTCGGCAATTCAGAACTAACAAAGCTTTGGAATATCAATCCAGATATGTTATCGGCTTGTGAAGACTCACGAAGGTAGAAATTTAAAAGCAGGAAACTTTTGAATAGAAGGGTAAATAATACAGTAGCATTTTTTCAGGCAGTGCAGTATTCCAGCTAATTTGTATATGCAGTCCTAATATTTTTTCGTGAACTAATTTAACCGTTTATAAAATCCTCAATGATATGATTCCTAAAAATAATAACATTTTTAACATGACAAAAATAAGCATTATATTTTTTTCCTTTTTTTTCTTATTATAATTTTTCGAAAGTGATCTAATGCTTGATTTTGGTTATTTCAGGAATTTTATACCGAAGTTGGCTACATTTCTTGAAGATCCACTTGATGAAATGGATCCAGAACAACTAGTTGAAGAGCAGTACAAGTATTTTTATAATATTTCATGTCGCCTAATCTCTTGATTTTGAACATTGCTGGGAGATATAAGAAATGCTGCGGATATATAAATTTAATCAAGATTTTATGCTTTCTCGGAAAGAAGTAAGCGTTGCATCAAAATGTACTAGAAATATCAAATTCTAGAAAATATGTGAAAAACTTGATGTATCGATTTTTTCTCAATTTATTATCTTGAATTTTCAGATCGGTGAATAATGAATCTTTTCAGTGGAGAGCATCACGACTTTTGATGTCTCAAAGCACATCGTATTTTCAAGTACGTTCTTTTTCCTTTTATGAACATTTCAATATTATGAAATGATTTTAATTTACACGCTATTAATTTAATTTTTAATTTATTATAGACACCATCAAAGAGAAATGAAGTGATAGCAAATTTAGCGCCTTTTTTGGAAGAAGTGATCAAACACACTGCAGCTAACCTCCCGGTGAGTCGCTTGGATTTTGCCATTTTATACAGATTGTTAGTAACTCAATCAAAAGTAGATCATCCTAATGCACAAGAAAAGATATTTAAGAATTTGTACGATTTTTATTCATTAGGATTAATTTTGTGGAAGGTAAGCAGCACTTGCATGTAAGCAAATTTTGAGGTCATTGGATGGTTTAAAAAATTCCATTATTTAAAATTTACTTAATTAAAAAACTAATCATATTTTGCTGTTTGGCATTTCAGGAGTTGAGAGATCGCATTCCAGGGTCTACGGATGACAAAAAAATGTCAAAGAAACTATGAATAACACTACTAGTTCTTCTTCATCGGTTCTTCATAATGGGTTTCTCTTTTTTTTTTTTTATTATGTTCTGAATTTAGTTTTGATAGATTTTTCCTTTCTTTCCTTTGTCATACAAAAAACTGTTCGTAATCGAAGCCAACGGATTAGCAGATTCTTATTGAATTGTTCATGCGGCACTATTCGCTGATATAAATAACATACCATGGAATTGTTTAGAGGAAACTTTAAGAACTGTAAATAATCTTGCATTTTAATGGAATTTCACTTCTTCCTGTTTCAGTAATGCAACAATTATTATTTGGTAAATTGTAATAATCGCTATTTATTAAAATACATCATCAATAAATATTTTTCTGATTACAGAAATGTCTGATTCTTCATTATATTTCCAGCTCGCATAGTTTTTCAGGAAGGAACATATTGAACCTTCTGCTGCTTTAACTGATTCTCATATCGAGCAACTGGCACCATTATTAGCAAATAACTGGTCGACATTAGCAGATGTAATGAATGTTAACAAAGAAAGAAACGATGCAAAAGAAGAGGTGTGCAGCTGAGTGATATTTTGATATTGATTCGGTGCATATGGTTATCACATTTTTATATTTATCCGGTGAATTTACTATGAGACTTTTTAAATTTACTCAGAATTGTTCTTTTTATTTCAGCCAATGAAAGTAGCACAAAGAATATTGACAGTTTGGAGACAGAAAGAGGGAAAAGCGGCAACTGTTAAAAGAATTAGTAGTGTTTTACTGATGGCTGAGTTGTTCAGTGAACAAGTTGGACAAGTATTTAGAGGGGTTAGTATTTTATCCACTATCCATTAATGCTTTTAGGTTTCTATGAAGCATTTTGAGTTTTACGTGAAGGTTTATAAAGTTTCAGAATACACCAAAAGAATTTCGGCATGAGAATTCCGTGTTACTCAATATGATGTTATTCGTAATTGCCGTTCTGATCTCGAATTGAAATTTTTATTGTGTATTTCCAAGTTATGTTTTTCTTTATTTTCCTTGTAGATTGAGAAGTTAGAAAAGTGAAATTTCAACTTTAACTATAACTTTGATTACTAACTCTCTGCAGATCCAGATCATACTTTTCTTAAGTAACATTTCTATAAGTGAGATTTAATGAAACTTTGGTTTAATACATCAGGCAATTATTGTTTTCTCGATAACTTAAATTTGAAAAGATAGCTATGTAATCAGTAAAATGTAATTTGAGGAGGATTGCTTTTTGAATTTCCATTGTTTTCGTTATCTTCTACTGATACCGCTATGTTCGGTTTTTTTTTGTATTCTTCTTATGTTGTTATATCGTGTTTATGAAATGATTGGTCCTCATCACTGATTTGAAATAGTTGCTGTGTTTTGGTACACTCCTTATTTTCAGTAGCTTTTTTGGAGATTTACAATAGAAATTTTATCACTCAATGACTTGAATTTCTAATGGAAGTTTTTCGAAATTAATACATATTTATACAGAGATAATGCAGCTTTATGGCAGAAATGTATACACTAATTTTTGCTATGGGAATTGAAATAGTTTTTTTATTCTATAGCAGTATAATAACTATTTTTATATTTTACTCAGCTCGAACACTAAAAGTTATAATCTCCTAAATTTAAAAAGTTATAAAAATAATTGCTAATAAGAAATGTATGCGACTGGAGTTGAGAATACAAACGTTAGTAGCGTATTGAAAACGTTGGTAGCGTATTGATTCGCTTCAGAACTTGATAATTTATCATTTCTTACTGAAAATTGTAAGAATTTTATTAATGCCTGCAACTAACTGGATCAGAAGATGAAATTTCACAATGAAGCTCGAACTCCATTTCATATTGCGTAAGTATTCGAGCAGTTTAAAAATTTTAGTTTTTGAAAAATTTCCTGGCTTCACACAAACTGATTTTTAAAGGTTATAGGTTGGTTTCCGATTTCTTTTGCCCAAATGCAGGCGGCGTGGAAACGCACATATATTTTCTAGCAAAATTTTTGTTACAGTTGGGCCATAAAGTGATTGTAATAACTCATGCTTATGGAAACCGACGTGGTATTCGTTATCTTTCGAATGGACTTAAAGTAATCAATATTATAGTTCATTTCTTATATCGCATTTAATTTCTCTAAAATGTGGATGTATTACTGTTTTTTAGGTTTATTATTTGCCATTTATTGTCATGTACAATGGTAGTTGTCTTCCTTCTATCGTTGGTTCCTTGTATTGGTTTCGGCGAATATATTTGGAAGAAAATATACAAATAGTACATGGTCATTCTGTAAGTGTAACTAATTGATATTTTAAAATACATGTATTTTATTATGATTTCAAGATTTAATTGATCAGTTTATTTATATGCTCATTGCAGACTTTTTCAACAATGGCACATGAAGCAATGATTCATGCATGGTGCTTAGGTTTACGCACAACATTTACTGACCATTCTCTATTCGGCTTTGCTGACGCATCCGCAATTCTTACAAATAAATTGGTATTGCAATATTCGCTTGTAAATGTGAATAGAGTTATTTGTGTCTCATATACTAGGTATGACTTTTACCATTTAAGTTTTATAATGGTTTTATCTATCTAAACAAAAATTTTTAAATAATCTATCAAGTTCCTATACAAATTTCATGACTTTACTAAATTCCTGCGCAGTATTCTTTGTATTATTTTATACTTCACTACGATTGAAGCTAAGGTTTATTTCTTTCACATTGCTACCTCAATTTTACATGTCTTTCCAGTAAAATATTTCATACTTATCCTTATTACAGTAAAGAAAATACGGTATTGCGAAGTGGTGTTCTTGCAAGTAAAGTTGCAGTTATACCGAATGCTATTGATACTGACTTGTTTGTGCCTGATCCATTATTATTTCGAAACAATCCAACAACAGTTATCGTTCTTTCCAGACTTGTGTATCGTAAGGTAAATTCATTTTTAAATTAACTAACAAGTATTTTTTTTTGACCATGGTATCATGTATATTTTTCTACAAACATCAATGCGCATGAGCATCATTTTATTTTCGTTTTTAAATGTAAATGTATAATCTTTAAATTCAAGAAGTTGCAAATATCAATCTATTATGAAAATTTCTGATTCAAAATTTTAAATTTATAGGGAGCTGATCTTTTAATAAGAATTATACCTCGTGTTTGTTCACTTCATAATTCGGTGCGTTTTATTGTTGGGGTGATGGACCAAAACGGATTGAAGTAGAAGAAATGCGCGAGAAATACTGTTTGCAAGATCGAGTAATCATGCTAGGCACACTTCCTCACGATCAGGTTTTTATGGATTGAGCTGTTTTATTTCACCAGAACTCAAGGAAATTCATCTAGAGTTTGTTTTTACGTTGTCTAGCAAATTAGGGGTAACAGAAGTACCACTAATTAATAAACTGGACTTACATACAATATTAATTTTAATATTGCAATCCTTCACACATGGAGATAATATAGTGGTAAGACTCTACAACAAGTTAAGATCTCTATGGTGCTTACTTTTACTGCATTTGAAATAATTA
Source organism: Dirofilaria immitis (assembly GCA_024305405.1). Taxonomy (NCBI): domain Eukaryota; kingdom Metazoa; phylum Nematoda; class Chromadorea; order Rhabditida; family Onchocercidae; genus Dirofilaria; species Dirofilaria immitis. The sequence goes on from JAKNDB010000098.1 coordinate 2,370,144, forward strand.
CAGGTACGCGATGTTCTCGTACAGGGACAGATATTTTTAAACACTTCGCTCACCGAAGCCTTCTGCATGAGCATTGTTGAAGCTGCTTCTTGTGGGTAAAAATTTTTTTATTATTACTCTTATTTTGTTTTTCCATTCTTTCTCTTTGTTTATATATGTTCTTAATTTATAGTCTCCACGTAGTTTCTACACGAGTTGGAGGGATTCCGGAAGTTCTACCAGAGGAATTCATCATGCTAGTAGAACCAGAACCAGAGTGTATGTTGATATTTGACTTACAAACAAAAGTAAAGTTAAATCCTAGTTACATTTCATATATGTAAGAATTTTTTTCATTAACAAAGTAATTCGTTATCTGGTTTACAAAATCTGAATAATATAAATATTTTTCTGAATTTTTTTTTTAGATTTGAGTGATGCTTTGTTAAAAGTGATTCGTTTGCGAGAAAGTGGACGATTAACTGCACCAGAAAAAAGCATGATGTGATTTGTCGTATGTATCGCTGGCCTGACATTGCGAAACGAACTGAAAAAGTTTATCTCTCTGCGTTGCAATGTCCACAGTTGTCTTGGCTTGAGGGACTTTTAAAGTACTGCTAACAATGGTTTTAAATTAATAGTAGTTGTGTAAAATTTGTCATGCTAACTTTTAGTGACATAATATATTTCAGGACATTATATCACTAAAAGTCTTAAATTTCAGTTATTGCGCATATGGATTTGGAATCAGTATAGTGTACGTTTGGGCAGTTCTATTAAATATGATTTTCATCACAATTCTGAACTATTTTGATCCTGTACAGGTAAATTTTTGAAACCACAATCATTTTTAGTTTCTTTCCTATTGGTTTCTTAGATCAGAGTATTTCGAGAAATAGTTGCAGTCGAACCATTGGATCATAATTTAAGGCAAAGCATGTATAAAGCTTTTGAGAGAAGGAATTAGAGAAAATTTTTTATGATGGATGTTTATAGTCTACGAATAATCGGAAAGCAGAAAGGAAACCGTTTCATTCAGTAAGCAATGATCTTCACACTAAACATTTGCATGGCTCGAATTTTTCCACTAATATTATTCGAAATAAGCATTAGCCATTTTTTTATCGCATAATATTTATTCTCCTTTACCATTTTATCGGCTTTTATTTTTTTATTTTGTAATTTTTTTGGCTTTGTCATTATAATAAGAGTTCATAAATATTCATAAATATAAAATATTTGTAGACTTTGATTTCATTTTATGTATGTGCAATGTTGAAAATGCTCACGTAGCTTGTTTTTAGTTTTAGAGAAATTAAAAATTTCAACCATTATTTATATTCATAATTTCATAATATTCTGGCATAAAAATCAGAATACTAAATGCTGGTCTTACGTTATCATTTAATGAAATTTGGTTAATTAGACTATCATGTAACATACAAAATCTTTTGTATGCATAACGACTGATGCGTTACGAATTTGAAAGAATAAACCCATACCGGTTATTGGCAAATCACATCAAAGAATTTTATTTATGACTTTTCTTTTTATGTAAAAACCGTACATCACTGATTTATTCTAAATTTCTCTATGTATATTTACTGTAATACAGTCATACTCTGATCAGGCTATCTAGTTTAAAGTGAATTTATAAATTTTCAGATATCAATATTTGCCATAAAATCAATAAAAGTTACAATTTATATAATTGGAGTGGATTTTCTATGTAAAATTTTCATATGGCATCACTTTAATTGCTCACAATGTTTTTACTTTCGAGCATTTTTGTAGTCTTAATGAGCGTTTAAGCAATAGGCTAAGAAATTATAGATTGATATAACAAACGGATTATGTTTATCTGTCATATATAAAATATTGATAATGAAATAGCAGAATATTAACAATTAAATTTGTTTCGAGAAACTTTGTAACATTTGTCAATTAATTACTACTCTTATTCGGGATTGTTCTCTCGTAAACTTATTCCTACTTTAAATATTGAACAGCTGAAATGCTGCTAATAATAATAATAAATAATAAATAATTCTGTCTTTCTAGTATTTATTAATTATGCACACAATCTTGCAAATGTTTCGAAATTTTCCCTATCTTTACTAGTTTTTAAAAATTTAACCTTAATTTACTCAAATATATTTATTATTGAGATCATTTTTTTAATGAGTGTCTGTGAAAAGTTTTGAATTAAAATGACCTCTCGAAATAAATGAAATGACTGATTGCACTTTATGAATCAATTTCAAATATATCATATCAAATATGTTATTGATAGATGTATAAATGATATATATGTATTGCTTAATTAATGATAAATAACTTTATCGATGAATTTAATAACCGTTGTAATAAATCAACAAATTTAACAATTTGTGCTATCCAAAAACGTTGATCTTTATTCTTATTGTATACCTGAGGATGAACTTCTTAATTATTCTCGAATTGTTTATCAGTAAATTATTTACGAGTTTTTGTTTCCTTATCAATTGAAAAAATAACCATAATATTTGGTCAAGTTATCAACTTGGAGCATCTAACAATGAGATCAACTTTCGATTCATTTTGCAATTATCATACAGTTATGAAAGAGTTTGATAGGTAGGTACGGACAAAATGCTTTGTCTTACATGGTTTGTATTAATTAAATAAAAGTTGGTCGCAACGAATAAGAGATTCGCAATGTTTGGGTTGAAGATTTTGGGCGCAAGTCAAGCTGGAGTTGCAAATCTTGATGACAATAGCAAATATTTGGATGAAATTTTTGAGGACTGAAGCGGTGAATTATCATGTAAACAGCAGTCGAATATAAGTCAGTCGATCCTAAGATATTGGCTAATGCCGTTTAATAAAATAATGGAATAATAATATAATCAATCTGATAAACCGAAAAGAAATGAGGGTGATTTTTTGTTTATTGGCAGAAGCTGGATAGCAACAGTTCGAATATATCAATCAAATTTTTAAGATTAAAATAGAAATTGATAATATTTAATTTGTAATTTCTAGAGATTCAGGAAATTTACTAGAATTAATCATCCTTAAAATTCTTATAATATCAGATTTGAAATTTAGGCAATTTTCTGTTGCGTTTTTTTTCTAAATTTACAAATACCTATATTGTGACATATGTTATGCTCGAATTTGCTTATCATTCAACGTATAAGTAACGATATGAATTCATCAGAATTGAATTTGATCAGATCAAAAAAAATGAATATGAAAAATAGTCGGGTTGTTTACGCCTTTTGACATTTATCTATTATATCATGAAGTATGTATATTATACCTTAATTTCTTTTGCATTCTACCTATATAAATAACAACATAAATTTATTGGAATTGAATTTGAAAAAAACGATTACTGTTTTTTTGGTAATATCGGTTCTTAATGTTTCTTTTTTTGACATATATCATTTATCTATCTATCTATCTATCTATCTATATATATATATATATAACATGATGTATATTATATTCAAATATGATTTCCGTTTATTGTCAAAAGCTGTCACAATTTAATTTTAGCAAAATGTTTGCTAAAAGTTTGTTTTAATTTTTAGATTTTGCAAATGGATAGCTGTAAAAACATTGGATGCTTTTATATGTGAAAAGAATATGAAAAATTATACGGTGGTTTCTTAAAACTGAAACAATCTTTCGTGATCGGTACAAATGTGTGATGCCTTAAAGGCATCTATTGCTGCAGCTATTACTGCTGCTCATCGATTTCAAAGTGATAATAATCAAAATAATGCCTCTTTATTTGGTACTCATTTAACGGTAAATTTTTTATTTTATTAAAATATTTTCGATTAGTCAATGAAATTTAATATGAAAAAGTTTAAATAATAATTGCATATTTTATAATTCAACTAAATATTTTCATTTGCTACTTTTGAATAATTTACTTACACTGTTTAATTTTGTATGTATTATAATTTTTGACTTAAATTATTTTTATCATTTTTATTCTAATAATAAGTAGATAAGTAGAAGAATTTAATAATTCTATTAAGTATTTTCATTTTTTACTTTAAAGTAATTGAATTCTAGTAATTTTGTAATGTGTTATAGTTTTGATAGAATGCTAATTTTTTTTTTATTATTTCTATCTCAATAATAAATGAATGATTAAAATTCGGATAAAATTACAAAATCGATAAAGATAATGCAAATCTTAAACTCATTAATATATATTAATTATATAAGCTATTCAATTCTATATATTTATCGTTCTGATTTTGGTTTTATCTTTATATTAAAATGTTACAATCATTGGCACCATTTTTAACTTATATGAATAACTTAAATATAATGATATTTAAAGATAATAATAATTTTCAGAAATTGGTACAATTGACGAATACATTGGATTCAACGGCCAGATTGAGTATACATGATCATCAATTATGCGAATTGCTGCGTTATTGTTCGTTGCTATTGAATAATATTTCCACATCGGCAGCTATTCGTTCGCATTTACATCTTTTTCTTTTCAATTTAGGTTAGTTTAGTTATATTTTTAGTTTTTTTCCTTTAAATTCATTCTTGTTTTTTTTTTTAATTCGATGTAGGATTCATTATTGTTTGGTGATAAGTAATAAATAGTTTACATTGTTGGAATTTATTTCATATATTTTTAGTTTAATTGATTTTATTTCATATCTAATTTTCTTTTTCTTTTTTTTCTTATGTAGATATATTCGATAACGATATATGTTATAGATCACTTCAAAGTTTTAATATTTAAATTACGCATAAAATAAGCTAACAATATCGAAAAAGAATCTTAATAAAATTAAGTTAAAGTGTTCATATTGTAAAATTATTTCTAAATCTTTTCCAATTAAAAAGCACATTTCAGCTTTTTATAATATCTCGATCAGAAGATATTTGGCAGGAGAAAATTTACAAATTTGTGGATCAGTTTTTGAATGTCTAAAATTATCACTTCGAGAGCAGCTTGGTCCGCAAAATCTTATCGACGTATTGCGATTACTTCAGGTATATTATATTTGTATTGATAAGTTTAATAATATATTTCTAATCTTGTTGCTTACGTTTTATTATTTGTTTAGGTGCTTACTTATGAGAGAAATGTAGTGCTTGGAATATGGACGAATGATCTTATCTCATTTCTTTTAAGCGAAGTGTTAGTTTTAACTTTCTATAAATTATTGCTATATATTTTATAGTCAGTTTAATCTCTCTGATATTTAATTTATCGTATTAGATCATAAGTTTGTATAATTCGGATAATCACAGTTATTAATTCTGTTACGCATAATGTGCATTTATTAGAAATTTTCATAGCAAACCGTATTTGCAAATACTTTTTCCTAATCGATTTTCCTATAGAACTTGTGATGATGAACCGGAATGGCTTCCTTATTGTATAGCCATATTATGTAACCTTGCTGCCAGATCAAAATCAGCTTGCTTAAGAATACGTAAATCAGTAAGTTGATTTTTCTTCCATTTTATAAAACGATATTTTAAATTTTACATTTAATCGAAAGAATATGATGCATGAATTTTATTATTTTCATCTCATTAATTGAATCATAGATAATGAAATGATGTCATTGTTTCAATTAATTTGATATGAAAAATACTTACAGTCATCTTATAAAGCTTTCAATTATAAACTGCTAAAACTATTAGCTCATGATTCACGAACTGTGGTTATTTCATCTCTTGTACTTGTCGGTTTTCTGGAGGAGAAACTTCGTGACACGGTAACTTGGTTAAACATGTTTTTTTAGAAATTAATTTAAACTACCATAGATAATCTTTATTAATACATAGTACAAAGCCTTAATCATATCTTATGCTTTTGCTAATGATAACAAGCTTTGCGAAATTAACTGTATGAATTATTTTACTTATAGAATTTTAACACTTTTTAAAAATATTTTTCACATTAGAAACATATAATCTTAAATGCAAATTTAAATTTATATTAAATAATGAATAGAAAATTACTTACTTCAGGTATTTTGTTTTCGAAACATTCCTCAAACATTCCGGTGCATTTTTAACGTTTTAATTCTTGGTGATCATTTGATGACACGGCATATTGCTGTTGATCTATTGAAGCGATTAATTGTCAACGATTCTCCCGATGTATACCTGCTTTCCTTTCATTTCAAACATTTATATTTAAATATTCCTCTGTTTTCACTAATATTTACTAATAATGAGAATATATGAGCAGAATTTTTGGAAATGTTTCTGCAATTATTTTAAATTTGTGCTTCTATTTCAACTATTATCCATATTAGTTCTATCATATTTTCTTTTTCTTTCTTTGAGAAAAGGTAAAAAAAATGGAAACAGACCAAATTTTACAGATATCATCGGCTCCAACAATTACATCTACAGGCAAAGATCTCGCTTCCTATTCATATTTCGAAAATACAATTCAACTTGTTGCAGGCCTTTTCGTTCAAATTGATCCTCGTACTGAAGAATCAATTAAGGTAAATATTTAAAAAAATAGATTAATTCATTTATAATTTAAAATTTGCTAACAATTTCATATTTCTTACAAGATTTTCGATGATTTAATTTGTAAAAATGTTTATAGGTGTACGATTTGCTTTTGTTATTTTGTTCGCTAGCACAGTTACGATCAGCAACTGCCCAAGCTATTTTGCGATGCACATCATCTAAAGAAAAATTAACAACGCCAATTATAGCTATCTGCAATACATCTGGTCTATCTTTCGATGAAGCTATTCAGCCTGAAATTCCTTTGAAAGCTATACGTCTTCTCATTTATCTGATTCAGGTGCAAAAAAATGAATTATTGATATTTTCCATTTTGACATGATAATCTGTAGAAAATTTAATATGAGTGCTGATACGAAATATTAAGCTTCATTGAAAATTTCAATTAACTTTTCCAAACTCAGGAAAGTTTTCATCTATATGTTTCTCAATAAATGCAGCTTATTTGATTATTATGTCGTTAAGTGATATTGTGGTAATGTATTTGATAATCTCAAGGAAATTTTGTTCAGGAACTGATGGAAAATAATGGCCATATACAAATTGTTTTACCAGTTGAACATATTTTACGACTTATTGAAACTAATCTAAAAACAGCGATTGAAACAGTCAGCAGCTTTGTAAAATTTCAGTGTCAAAGAATAACTGAAGGATTACGTCTCGTTGAAAGTAATCAGTTTATCTAATTGTTATCATCAAGAATTATATCTTATTTAGGTGTTGTAGCTCCCTCTATGATATGTGTAATTTTCTTTTAATTTTTTTTTCTATAGCGATTCTAAATGATGACGAAATAAAAACACATTTATTGGAAGTTGTCACTGCTCCACTTTGTTCTCACATCATCGAATCACAGATGATTTCAAATACTATCGTTACTTACGTAGGACAACCTGCAATACAACATAATGGATCGTTGCCTGAATGGTGGTAAGTTTTCTATTTGTTACTTTTCATTGTAAGATTCACGAATTAATTTAATTCGACTTATTAATAACATGGACTCCTGATTTCTGTACTTTTTAAAAATATTTTTCAAATTTATAAGATTTATTACTATTTGATAATTCATGGTTTTGTAATTTATAATGTACAAGAGATATTTGTTTACGTTACTTAAGCAGAATATTGATTTTTGATAAACTGCAAGTTTATTTTGCTTTACATTATTCTAACATATTCTGGAAAATAATAAATTTTTTTCCATTTTTATCTAAAAAGTTTTTGTGATATTTTTACTACTTCAATAGATGAATCATGTGCAAATTTACAGCGTCGATGGTGTAGCAGTTGTCTTGAAACTATTAAAAGTTCTAATCGTGCTAAAGGATTATTCAAAGACCCACAAAGATTTGTATTGGAAAATATTAAAGGTTATTGATTGACTGATTTGATAGTTAAGTATTTTATGTTTTAGAATTTGCTTTCATTGTTTGTCTTTCAGGATGATCGTCTAGTGCCGTTCATCGCATATGCAATCGCTGATGGTGGTATTGATCTGACACATGAAGCTTTACTTCTTTACATACATTGTGCACAAAGTCAAACTTTTCCCACAAAATGGTATAATTTTTTTGAGAAAAAGGAAAAAGTTGAAAATCAAGTATTGGGACAAGCATTAATAAACTTCAAGTAATTCTAACTCCAGCCGGTAACTTGTCTTAGATTCGCTTTATACAGATTATTCAGAAATATTGTTATATGAAGCTCTAGATTATAGGTTTGAAAGTAACTTTAATCACAGGATTTCAATATTTTTAATTTCCATTGATAAGTAAATAACAGTTGTTCATAACATGTTATTTAATGATGGAATTCTAATTTACATAATTTACGTTTGTGTTATTTCTTTGCTTAATTTATCTTAACTAATTATTTTGAGGTTGGGAGATTTGATAGCAAACTGTCCAAGAGAAAAGACTATGTCATCTAATGCAGCAAGCAACTGTTTTTCTCGGTAAACTTTTCATTTTTTGCTTCGGTATTTTTGTAATCAAGTGATTGTTACAATCCATCATTAGCATCGATAACCAACTACTTGAGCTGAATAGGAAATTAATATATGCATATTTGTTTTCTTTATATACTTTCTTCTAGCAGTTGTTCCTCCGAAGTTGCTTTAAATGGTGATATTTACGATTTCTCAATAGATGGCAGGAAAACACCCAGTGATCATTCAACAAATAAAAGTGAAATTACAAAACAAATCGATAATCTGCCAGATAAGTTACAGCAAAGAAACGATGTGAGTTTGAAATTATCTTTGTCATATCTCAAACAGTTTATATAAAGCAGTGCAATATGAGACTGATTCTAAATTAAGGCTAATTCTAAATTCTCAAAATATTCATTTCTTTTACGCCATTATATAATGAATTAAGTTTTCAGCTCAAAGATTCTCGAGGATTGCAATTATTAGGTGTGTATGAGAAAGAAATACAATCTCTAAAGGTATATTTAAATTTCTTGCCTTTATATTGGTTTATTCAGTCAAAACAATCATACTGCACTCTTTTCTTTTTTCTTAGTTCTGTATTTTATTTGAATCAAAGTCTTATTTCAGTTTAGAGCTGTGTTTCAACGGAAAATGACATATAGTGCTTCATTTTTTGTTTGTGAAGTTAAAATTTTTGTCAGTTACGAGAACCTTATAATATATATTATAAAAAATGGATTTTAGTATTTAGATAAAAATCGATAAAACTTCATTCACAAATTGTTCGAGGTAATTCAAATTAAATCTTTTCTTTTTTTCATTAATTCATTTTGCTCTCTGATGTATTTTAGATTCGAGAAAAGGAATTAGAGGGAATGTTGGCGAAGATGGAAGATTCACTGCGTCAAAATGAATATCTTCAAAGTCTGCATAATAATGAAGAGAATGAGGTATTCATTTTAGATCTTTTTAAATTTCCGAAAAGTTTTGACTTGTAATTGCCTTATAGTTTTTATAGATAAAAAGTCTTCGAAAGTCTGTTGCCGATTGCGAAAAAAGATTGAGGATTTGAACGCGCTTCTAACTTCCATCTATTCAAAGAAAAAGAAGCAGAAGAAATGTGTGAAGCTTACAAGAAAATAGCAGAGGAAAAAAATTGGAAGTGGTTATGCTAAGTGACGAGTAAGTTTACCATTTAAAATTTGAGCGAATTACACTTTGGTTTTGTATTCTTAATATTCAGGATTTAAAAACTATAGAATAGAGTAGTTAGAATTTTTGTTTTTATTTTAGATTTATTTCGATGGTAGTGATTTTTCACCAAACTCCTATGAAACGTAAGTGAAATTCGCGATGATAAATACAAGTTCGTTCCATTGACATGTCTAATGATGTCTCATTTTTTTCAATACTTACTTATTATTTCTAGGCTTGAAAAAATGACGCAAGAAAAAAATATTTTACAAGAAGAAAATAAAAGTGAGAGAGAGCTTGCTACACTAGCGAAAAGCCGCTATGACGAGCTGAAGAAAAATTTTCTCAGTAAGCTTTATTTTCTATATAAAATTTAATGCTCTATATTGTTTGAGCATATATAAATTGTTTGTCTGATTAGATCGTATCCAGTCTAAAAGAGAAATGAAAGAGAAAGCAAATTTTGATAATATATGACATTATTTTGAATTGGATCAAAATAAACATGAATTTGATCAAACTGTTTTATATTTCCAGAGCATCAAATGCATTGATTGATAAGGACAAAGAGTGTGTCCAACTCACTAATGAACTTAAAATTTTGGAATTAAAGTTGGAAGCTAAACAAGCCGAAAACAATGGTTTATATTTCTCATTTTGAAAAGTGTAGAACATTGCACAGAAATTCATCCAATGAATAATAGAGTTTTTTGCATTATGATATTAGATGTTGCTTGATTTTTTTAACTAAAGTATTTGGAATTCCATATAGCAATAGCATCTAGTTAGTAAGAAGTTTATTTCATCAACTTTTTAAAGTATTAATTTCACTAATATACTACATATTTTAATGCGAAAATAGTTTATGCTTAAATTTCAACATACTTCGTTTTGCAGAGATGATTGATAATCTGAGGCATGCAGAGAAAAACTGGAAGAATTGACAAATACTAAAAATTCCGAAGTGAAATATTTGCAAGTTTTGGTAATTAGTCTTATATTATTTATCTTAATCATTTTTTTACGGTAAGATATTTTGCATAAAGTTTGCGAAGAATGCAAGGGATAACAATGCTTGTTTTCTTGATGAAAAGTTTAAAAAATTTTATAATGCATTATAGGTGGATGAGAAACTGGAAGAAATTGAACGACTTAACAAAGAGCTACAAAAAATCTTGAAATTTAAAAATCAGATGATGCAAATGATGAACGAGATTTGAATCTGTGATCACTTTAACATTAGCACTGAGCGTTTCATACTCTTACATTATAGGCAAAGATTTTTCGCTGCCTTTTTTTTTATATCGCATTCCTTTTCTAATTTTTATACTGAAAATCTCGTCGTTTTAATTTGTTGTAATTCAGAAAATATATTCTTTCACTAATATGGCGGTGATAGCTCATATTTTTTCGAAATTTCGTATTGATAGGGTAATCATAGGTTGCTGGGGAATGTTTACATGAAATAATAACACATCATATAAATTGAAATGTGACATTATTAAGCTGATTTATGCTGATTGCTGAATGAAATGAAAAATGAGTCAACTCCATGTTTGTTGATAGAGAAATGGAGAAGAGAGAATTTCGAAATGAGACTAATTTTACGATGATAATTTAGCTTTAAATAACCATTTTGCTGCTATTTTTTATTCATAATTTATACAGATATTTTGAATCTTCTAATCTTGCACATTAAATTCTTTTGCATCTATAGTTTTTTTAAATGTAAATAGATTTGAATTTATACTTCGCTGATCTATTTGTATAATGTGAGATGTAATTTTCATAAAAATGTACATATTTGACATTTGAAGTCTCATTCTGTAATGATTCTTAGTTTCAGAAATTTCATGAGAGAGAGAATTTCATGAGACTTTTTATAAAAATTATGGAAAGTTTTCAAGCAAATTATACAAAATGGACTTTTACTATGCCGAATACCAATAGAGCTTTTTTCTGTTTTCGTTGAGATATTGAAAAGATTTATAACTATTTCTTAACTAAATGCAGAAGTCTTATTTGGAGAAAAATGAAATATGAAAAATAAAAGAGAACAGAGAATATCATCCGAATAATTTACTAATCAAAAAATGAAGCTAAAAGATGCTAATAAGATTCATTTATTTAAGATAACAAATAAATGCCAGGATTCATAGCTAATACAATTATTAATTAATATGATGGTTGCTAAGATATTCTTTTCATCGTTATGCGTAAATGGCTAAATTTGCCAAGTTCTTCCTCAATGCAAACTATTTAATTATACTTTGCAAGACGCTTCGATCGGCATGGTGCTCCGATTTTTATCTACAATTTTTTCATATTTATTTCCGTCATTTTTACTGACAAATCATAGGAGAAAAAATCTGAAAATATTTGACATGGATTTTTTTTTTGTTTAGGGAGGTTAATTTTTAGCTATAAACTATTGCGCTACAACTAACATATAATCCTTTTAGGTTTATAAAGGTGAAACTGATCAGTGAAATTGATCAAATAATTATGAAAAAAACAATTCTTTGAATCTCTCTCCTGCATCAGCATATTTGGTTAAAAATAGATAAATAAATCTTACTTGCATAGTAAGTTTATTGCCTGCATGTCAACCAGCATTGATAATAGTCGTTGTGCAGGTACAGGTAAAATTATTTCACTAACATTTGCCATTTCAGCAATATACCAGGCTTTGCATATTGTTAATGAAATGCCCCAAAATTGCATAAGCTCCAAATTTTGCTAAAATATTTTTCGGTAATTTTAAAAATTCAATTTTCTCTTCTTTCAAAATAATTTTATCAAATAATTTGCAAATTATAATATCTCAGTGATAATTGATAAATGCAATATGATTTATTAATATTTACAAGAGCTGTTTATTTCATTTATTTTACATTTATTAATTTTAATCTAATTTTTATTAAATAATACATTTATTTTCTAATGACAATTTTATAACAATCATTTTTCTAACATATAAATAAAAATTTGTATAAATTTTAGTCTGAAAGAAAGAAAATAATAATAATTCTTATTTATTTATTTATGCTTATAATCAATTTTACATATATTCATTATAAAATTATTATTATTACAATGGTAGAGAGAGAGAGAGAAAAAAGAAGCTGCAAAAAAATAACAAATACTTACATTTATTTCAAAATATACGACAAAATCATCGTATATATCTATGATTAGAACGAATCATAATGCATATCTATGATTAGACAAAAATATACGACAAAATCATCGTATATATCTATGATTAGAACGAATCATAATGCATAATACGACAAAATCATCGTATATATCTATGATTAGAATGAATCATAATGCATATCTATGATTAGACAAAAATATGCGACAAAATCATCGTATATATCTATGATTAGAACGAATCAGAATGCATATCTATGATTAGACAAAAATATGCGACAAAATCATCGTATATATCTATGATTAGAACGAATCAGAATGCATATCTATGATTAGACAAAAATATGCGACAAAATCATCGTATATATCTATGATTAGAACGAATCAGAATGCATATCTATGATTAGACAAAAATATACGACAAAATCATCGTTTTTATCAAAAATTTGATAAAGAGAATTTATTAAATTTCGTTTTTTTTTCAATTGTTTATTTATTTTCTTTAAGACAATTAATTTTAATTATTAACCAAAAAAATTATTATTTAATCAAAAATATTTAATTATTATTTAATCAAAATTACTTAATTTCTTTTTTTATTAAAAAAATAATTTGTGATATAATTTGAATAAAAAAATAGTAGTATAATTAGTATTTAACTTATTTTAGCAATAATTAGTACAGGTGCAATTTGATTCGTTAATACATATTTTTGATCGCTTTTAGGATATCTTTTTCCATGATAAATATGCTTATCTTTATTACGAAGTTAAAAATGCTTCATGAACTTCATGTTGATGCATCACTTGATACTGCTGAACGAAATATATCTAGAAGAAATTTTAATAATAAAACTTGTAACATATCTGAAAATTTTGATAACAAATTATTTGATAATAATAAATATTGGTAAAAAAAAGAAAAAAATGATAAATTAATATGTACGAAATGTTAGCTAACCTCTTTCAGTAGTAAGTTGATCAACTTCTACAAGTTGGATTATCTCGTCAATCGTAGATGTAACAAGCATGAGTAGCTGTAATTGGCAAATTATTAATCTTCAGTTAACAGCAATGTATCTATTAAAAAAAAATGATGATAATTAATCAATATAAAAATAGATAAACGATATTTTTAAATATAAAAATGCTACGGATTAAGATAATATAAAACTTAGTGATAAATTAATAAATTCATTTTGAATATTCATATCAAACGACAAATAAACGACAAATTTGAATCTAATTTTTCTTCCTCATTTCCATGATCAACGCTTAAATTCCGTACGTGAAACGTGAAATTTATGAAAGTATAGAATTGAAATATCCATTTCATTTCGCTTAATTATTACTAAGAAATATTCGATAAAAAGAAATAAAGATAATAGAAACAACTGAACCTTAGCTCCATTACCTTTAATATTTGAAATTCATGTACTACTTATTTACATTTAATTGATTTATTGAGATGAAAAAAATTTACATATCGATTGATTCAAAAAATAATAATCATTTAAAAAAAAAGCATAAAAGGATAAGAGAAAGATCAAATAAGATAATCTTTGTTATTTGTTACGAATCGAATTGGTTAGATTTAAGCGAAACATAAACGTTTTTATTAGATGGATCTGATTGATCTAACGGAAGGTAAAGTGATCAATAAACGATGGGTTATCGATGAGAAACTTGGCGAAGGTTCATGCGCTACCGTATATAAAGTACATGATTTGAATGATCCACGAATGAAAGCCGCTCTGAAAGTAGGCAAATTACCTAGTATTCGCCAATTTTGTAGCCTAGTAATATAAGGCTTAGGCTTTGTTTAAATTACTGATCCATTAGTTTGATCTATCTTTTCTAGTGATATGATATATAATATTTTGAATAAACATATATCTTTAAATTTTCATATTAGTGATTTCGATGTTATCCTCTTGGCCATAACATATATATATCATTATCTTGGCTGTAATATATATCACTTTTTGGCCATGATGTATACCATCTGTTTGATATAACATATATCATTTTTTAGCTACAATATGTATATTATTCTTTTGACTATAGTATGTCAGAATCTATACCATACCTTTGAATATAATATTTGCCATATCATTCTTTTGGCCATAACATATAACATTTATATGACCAGAACATATATGATCTTTTTGGCTATTATATATAATTCTTTTGGCCATAATATATGTTATCAACTTAGGCCATAATATATCATATATCATATCTATATATCATACTGCTTATTTCATATATCATATCACTACTACTTATTTTTCCAAACTGATATGCTTCTCCTTCTTTTATTAGAAATGTCATAAAAGTTATTTTACTAAACATTAGAAGTTTCTATGTTTGTTATCTTATGGAATATCAAAGAATAAATATGACCTTATAAAATGTCTGAGAAGAAATGTAATCTTATGGGGGCGTCAAAGAACAAATGACTTCATCAAATGTCTGAAAACAAACATGACCTTATAAAATGTCAGCAAACAAATATAACTTTATGAAGAAGTATCAGAGAACAAATGTGACTTTTGTGAAATGTCAAAGAAAAAATTTGACCTTATAAAATGTCATTTGAGCTTTTCATAATTAATATCACAGCATCATTAGCTATGACAAATCCTTTGATGTCTTGAATCAAGCGTTTGATTCAAAAAACTTACACCTATTCAAAGCGTAGAATTACAGATAGAATAAGATGATAATTGAAACCTATTCCACGCCGTCTTATATTTTCTCAAAATTATTCTACGTAAAAATCACGTTCAAACGTTTACTTCAAAAAAGTTACGTATAGAGACGTAGAATTTACAGGTAGAAGCACGTACAGATGATAATTATGGCGTATTAAAGAAGGAAGTAGATGTTATGCGAAAATTGCAATGTCGAAGGCATACCGTTCGAGTGGTACATGCCGCACGTCGTGAATACGTAACGATTTCTTTTCACTAAAATATTCCTCTTATTTTAATACATTTGACCTTTGCCATTTAAATTATATTTTCTCCAAAAGAAAAAAATATTACCTTGACCTTTTGACCTTTTTATTTATAATATATAAGTGATTATATTTTCTCTAAAAAAATTATTTTAACCTCTTGACCGTTATCATTTATAATATATAAGTGATTATATTTTCTTCAAAAGAAAAAAAAATCAATCCTTAAATATTTTGTCAAATGAAAGACTGCCAATATTATTGCATGATGATAAATGCATAGTTCCGAGAAGGATCAGAGTTAATAATATTCGATAATAAATATTAGCAACGAAGATTAATGAAAAATATCAAAAAAAAAAAAGCTTAATGATTATCTTTTCGATTCGATTCATTGTTTGCATTAATTGATATACAATCATTTTTTTGCAACAATCCTGTTGTGAAATATTTCCGGAAAGTAAAACCTGATAAACAATTATCTTCCTATCTAGTTATAATAGCATACCAAAATTGATATATACGATACATGATATTATTTGTTAAAATTAATTCATCAGATGATGATAAATCATTATAATAAAAAAATTTTATTATCCCTCTCCGATTCTAACATATTCAAGAGCCAAAATTCGAATTGATAATTCAAATTTCAATAATTATTACTTTTTACACTTTCAGCAGTGATCTTTTTTTCATTATGAAATATTCGATTAAAATTGTTGCCCTAAAATATTCTTAATTATGATTAATTGATTAATTAATTATTGATATTATTTTAATTGCAGTATTCATATGTTGTAATGTCATTATTGGGACCAAATTTAATGCAATTAAAAAAGAAATGTAATACAAATACATTTACGGCTGGAACAACAAATCGAATTGGAATTCATGCATTATATGCGATAAAACAATTACATGAAATTGGTTATGTACATCGTGATATTAAACCAGGTTAATTTTTAAGTTGAATAATTAATTAATTAAATTAAACTAAATTATAGCTTTAAAAAAGAACAGATGTCATAAAGTGAAGTAGTAAAATGGATGACGAAGAAATGATGATAAGATGTTTAATTTTTAAGAAATGATGATAAGATGTTTAATTTTTAAGAAATGATAAGATGTTTAATTTAAATTTTTGATGATGATAAATGATAAGATGTTTAATGTTTAACCATATATTGATGATATATGATAATTAAGTTTTTTAAAATTTTTTTCCCCATAGCAAATATGGTTATTGGACGTCGTGGACATGAAGCACGCATAATTTATCTAATTGATTATGGTATGGCAAGAGAATATGCAATTTGGGAAGAAGGTTACGTACGTATAAGACGACAACGTGAACATGTTCTTATGAGAGGTACTACAAGGTATATACACATATATGTATATATATATGTATTTGAAGTTTTAATTTCAAATAATAATAATAAAAATAATTTAAAAAAATAAATTTAAAACAAATTTGAATCATTTTTTGTTTTCGCTATTGTTTATTTTGAGTCTTTTATTTATTTATTTATTTTTAGATATTGTTCACCAACCGTTCATGCTCGAATGGAACAAGGAAGAAGAGATGATTTATGGTCATTAGTTTATGTTCTTGTTGAATTACATGCTGGATTACCGTGGCGTGGTATCACTGTACGTATTTTATGTGAAGATTTCTTCTTTTTTTTTTTTTGTTCCTCTTGCAACATTTGAATACAAACCATTGGTTGAAGCATTTTGCTATAAATTTTATCTAAGATTCAGAATCGTTTGAATTGTTGAAGAAATCGTATAAATGCTTGAAATTTATTTGAATTAATTTTATCATGGAGAAAAGTATAAAAAAAAAAAAAAAAAAACATTATTGAATCAATGCTTTGAATCAATGAATTGTTTGCAGAAAAAAATCACTCTGAATCATCATTGAATTGTTTATTGAAATATTTCATAAATTTATAAAAAATTTTTCTTAAATTGATTATATATATGATAGGAAAAAGAAGTGGGCATAATGAAGGATAAGGTAACAGATGAAATATTGATGGCAGATTGTCCACCAGAATGGATACATATAATGAAATATATACGAACATTAACTTATGAATCAAGACCTGATTATAAAAAAATTTATGATCTTTTAATCAATTGTATGAAACGACTTAATGTTTCCTTTTCGGATCCATATGATTGGGAAATTAAATTTAGTTCTAAGGTTAAAATTTAAAATTAAAAGATATTTTAAACTTTTCCAACTGATAAAAAAAAATATTTTTCAAGCTATAATTGTTAAAAATAAAAATTTTATTTTTTTCTAAAAAATAATTTTTATTCTCGTTTACTTCTTCAGTCATCATCTCAAACTACAACTACAACAATAACGAAAACATCATCAAACATTTCGAAAGATTCAACGAATGTAGTAAAATCGATGACAGATAAGCAGTTATGTGATTTTCCACCTACTACAGAACCGAAAGAATTTGAATGTAATGATATTGGAATATAAAAAAAAAAAAAAAATAGAAATTAGAAATTCTATTTTCGAAATTTTGTTAAAATATATCGTGTAATTAAAAATTTTGATTTAAAAAATTGTATTTTAAGAAGGGAACGAAAAAAGAACCATTTCAATTGAAATTACGTGTATTACGTGATAGATAAAAGCGTACATCAACCAATGCATTAATCAATTTACGAAACTCTTTTTTTTTTTTAAATTAAGATTACATGAACTGAAGCAATAAAATATTTGAATTTTTTTTTATTTATGAAACAAGAAATCTAAGAGATTGAATAAACAAAGGATATAAGCAATTTTTTTTGTTTTTAAATATATGCAAAAGAAAAGAATTCAAATGATAATTTGAAAAAGTTATCACGAAGGTAGGAAAGGTGAAAATCTTGAAGTTAAAAGAATTGTATGTTTAGGAAAGTTTTTCAAATTATCCATCAACTTATCAATCTTTTATATTTCATACGAATTATCATGTTGCTGTTCGTTACTATTTTGTAGAATGATAATAGCTAAAATTTGCTACAATTTTCATCACTAATATCTGATCCTATTCCTGTTATCATAATTTATCAGCATTTATATCCATATAAACATTTTTTTTTCGGCAACTGTTAAAGATTAATAACTGTGAGGTTTCGAAAAGAGTACAAATATGATCTCAAAAAGCATTTCCTAATTTAATTTCATTCATTTTGAAAACTGAAAGCCTAAAGTAATGCACAATATCATGCACACTCTCAGTGATAACCAGTGATAATACATCACATCAATCTAAAATCAAATAACAACTAGTGATATCTCAGTTTCATTTCGTCAACCGTCAAAATCGCATAAAATTTCTCCACTGTCTGCACCACTTCGAACTTACTGTACTGCTAGGATTCTACAACCTTTTTTTTAAGCAGTTCTTTACTATTGGCGCGTGGTGGGCTATTATTACTTTTAATAGATTCCTAGCTTTACGTGATATTACTAATAAGTTTTTACGTCTAATTATATGTTGGAAGTAATGGAACCGTTGTCTTATATTTTCATTCAAATGATCATTGTTATTACTACAACTTCTTTTTAAGCAGTTCTTTTTCATCATTATATTTATTCACAAGTGATCAGTGTTATCACTCTATCTGTTAAAAAGATGAAATTATTTCCTTCGTAGTATTCTTAGCTATTGTGCAGATTATTATATTCATTGCTTAGATAACTACTATATGGTTCACTATTGCTTTGGTTTATCTTCTTTGACGATAAAGCCACCGTCTGTTTTGATATAGATATAAGCTATTCTTCACTATCTTTAGATCAGAATTGAATGTGGAATTGATTTATTTAAGTGTACGACAATGCTATTCATTGTTTTTATTTGGTCAGTGATTTGAGAAAAGGTATTGTTTGGTGGAAAGAATCAAGGATTCACGAGCTTGTTATTATTTCATATTTCACATCGTCAGTTTGTTAATCTTTGCAGATCACTTGAAGAGTGTCTAGTATGGATGATATGGAAATCTTCGATGTTTTTGCAGAAGGCAATAGTTCAGCATCACCTGGTAATGTCGATGAAAGTGAAGCAACCAGCAGCAGACTTATTAAAAAGTCGGAGGTAATATGTTGTGTTAACTTTTTTTTGTCAGAATTTTGATGCAGCTTAGTCTCGATTTTGATATCATGCGGATAGCAGATATTATATGAAGATCATATAAATGTTAATATTATTGATTTGAGATTCTCCAGGATCAGTAATTTTTTGCATCTTATTTGATTTATTTTACTTTCCATTTTCCTTTTTGTGATTTAACTTCAGAGTGTTTTTTATGTTAAATGTTTTTGTATATTGTTTTGCATTTTATCACTTTCAGTATGATATGAATTTTCAAAAATATCATATTTAGATGGGTAAGAAGAAACAAAAAGAATCTCGTGAACGAGCTAACCAGTTATTGGGACAATTATCGTTAGGTTTCACTTCTGATAAAGATGCTACGACATTATCTATTGATAATGATGGTGAAGCAGATGACTGTGATGAAGGTATCCTTACTTGTTTCGGTAATTTTATGTGTAAAATGTTTCTCTTGCACCAATAATTTGTGGCTTTTTTCTAGAAGTATTGCCGAAAAGATCGAAAATTGAGACTATTACTGAAGAGCTTCATGGTTTAGCTTCACATCCACGAAATAATATCAAAGTTGTCGAGACTGAAGGAAATTGTTCACATGAAGTAATTTTATGATCTTTCAAAATACATTTTTGTCATTTTTTTCTTCACTGAGTTGATAAATCATTTTTTCAGATCGTCTTACCACCAAATATGGAATATGTACCATTGAAGCCACGTACAACAGTTCCAGCCAAGATGTATGAATTCCAGTTAGATTCATTTCAAAGGGAAGCAATTACCTGTATTGATAACAGTCATTCTGTTCTTGTATCGGCCCATACTTCCGCTGGAAAAACTGTTGTTGCGTTGTAAGTTTTCTAAAGTTTTATAAATGCAAGTTAATATTGATAGAATTCCTTTCCTCTTCCTTTCCTCCCTTCGTACCCCACTCCCATCCTTTCTCGTCAAAAAAAATTTCTTTGTATTATGGAAGGTTCTGCAGAAATTTTTGTTGCTTGCTCGTTTGAATAATTTAGGAATTCAGACACTGAGAAGAGATATGTTGTAATATAAAATGTACTAAATCCTAGCATTTAGATACGCTATAGCGATGTCCTTACGTGACAAACAACGTGTTATATATACTTCACCTATCAAAGCTTTGTCTAATCAAAAATATCGAGAATTGGAAGAAGAATTTGGTGCAAGTTTTCCTTATTGCTTACTTTCTATCAATGGCATGGAAATGTTCCACATAACTTGATTTTTTAATAATTTTAGGATGTAGGTTTAATGACTGGTGACAATACATTGAATCCGGATGCTTCCTGCATTGTGATGACTACAGAAATTCTGCGATCAATGTTGTATCGTGGTTCGGAAATTATGAGAGAAGTTGGTTGGGTTGTTTTCGATGAAATTCATTATATGCGTGATAAAGGTTTGTAATTTCAGAAATCTTCTGGTGTTTATAAAATTCTTTGGATGAGGCACTGCTTTCAATACCAAACGGCATATCCCAAAAGTATTTATGGGAAATAATCAATAGTTTTAAAGTCGAAACAAAGAGATTGGAGTTATTATTCAATAATTTGTTCAAATTCCTTAAGAACTGTTTAGAGTGTTTGTTTTGTAGAACGTGGCGTTGTTTGGGAAGAAACAATTATTTTACTACCCGATACAGTACACTATGTCTTTCTTTCTGCTACGATCCCAAATGCAAGGCAGTTTGCAGGTTAATATGATTAAAATTTAATGCTAAAATGACAAATAAGTTAATGACAAAATAATTGACAAAGTCGAATTTTGGTAATGTTCGTGAACTTATGCTGCCTTACTTTATTGTATTTTATAGAAAGAATTTTGTAGATTGGGTGGTTTATCTTCACGAACAACCAGTCCATGTCATATATACTGATTACCGACCAGTGCCTTTGCAACATTTTATATATCCAGCTGGTGGTTCAGGTCTATATGAAGTTGTAAATATGCAGGTAAAAGTCGAGAAGCGTTTACTGTTACCGGCGATGCCACTGCAAATTTGGTGCAAGAATTTTCAATATTTAATTTGAGATTTAAAGAAATATTGTAGGAAATTTTCGGGAGGATAAATTTACTGAAGCAATGAATGTACTGTCGGAAGTAGGAGATGCAGGACAGGGTGGAATCAATAGAGGAAAGAAAGGAGGAACAACAGGTAATTTCATAATCGATGTTCATATCGCTCATTCAAAAATTTTTTTCACCAGTACTTTGAAATTATTTTTTTCTGGTTCTTTAATTATAATCTTTTTTAATTTATTTCCATCTTTCTAATACTGTTATCATTTAAGGTGAATATTAAAAGAGTAGTTGTAGGTATCTGTTATTTACTTTTCTACTGTTCATATCACACACATATATATTTTTCTTATATAATCTTTCGAAATTTTTAAAATTCTTTTTAACAGCGATCAGTTTTTATTGAAATTTATAGCATTTCAAGAAATTTGCAAAACAAAGTAAATTTTTTATTTATCAAATAAATTTACAAAACAAAGTCTTTGAATATCATCATGTCTACTGAAGAATTATATATTTTGAAAATCCATATTTTCGTCGCTCTAGGTGTACCTCATGTGGTAAATATAGTACGTACACTTAAAGAACGTGATATGATTCCAGTCATCATTTTTTCATTCAGCCGAAAGGAGTGTGAAGCATATGCAACACAAATGACGAATTTAGATTTCAATACAGGTAGCTATTGCTATTCTTTTCTGTTCTTTCGAAAATTTAATTTCATTGTTTACCAGCAATAAAATTTATATAACTTTTCAGAAGATGAAAAGGCGAAAGTAAAGGAAATATTTGTCAATGCAATCAGTTTATTATCCGAAGAAGATAGTAAATTACCTGAAATTGGGCGAGTATTACCATTATTAATGCGTGGTATCGGTGTGCATCATTCAGGTTTATTGCCAATTGTTAAGGAAGTAATTGAAATTTTGTTCGGAGAAGGTTTAATCAAGGTAATAGTTTGTCAATTTAAAATTCATTCTCTGTTAAGTTTTTTAAAACCTGTGGCATAAATAAACTAGAACTAACTGTATAAGAATGTCTTTTGCAGACTCTGTTTGCCACTGAAACTTTTTCCATGGGTCTAAATATGCCTGCTCGAACGGTTTTGTTCACTTCAGCAAGAAAATTTGATGGGAAAGATTACCGGTTTGTTTTAGGAATTATTTTTATTTACTTGCATGTTTGATATATTTTAATTTCACAGCGTTTATCATTGGAATTAACAACGTGATACTTATCATATCTAGGCGCATGTTTGATCGTGTTAAATGTTTATTTTTTCATGAAAGGTGGATTTATTTATGGATATATATCGTTCGTTCACTAGTTCATCTAGATTTAGTCGGGTAGGTGCAGTAGAATTTCTTTTTCTTAGTATTCAAATTTATTGCAATTTGGTATCTTCAGATGGATTACATCAGGTGAATATATTCAAATGAGTGGACGTGCTGGACGTCGAGGTAAAGACGACCGCGGCCTTGTGATACTAATGGTTGACCAGCAGATGGGACAAGATGTGGCTAAACAGATTATTAAAGGTTATTTTTTTCATAAAGAATTCAATTTCCATATTTGTTTTGCAATTTATGGGAAAGTTTCATTTGTTTTATTCATCTTTTATTTTAGGTGCACCAGACCCGCTTAACTCGCAGTTCCGTTTGACCTATAATATGGTTCTGAATTTGCTTCGCGTTGAAGGAATTAATCCTGAATTTATGTTGGAAAATTCATTTTATCAATTTCAGAATTATGATGCCTTACCGCAGCTCTACGAAAGTTTGTTGTATTGTTGTTAATAGTGTGTGTCTTAGAGGAATTTTCTTAATTTTTATTTACTGAAAACATTATTGATTTATAGATGTGGAAAAAAGAAGAAAGAACTTGCTGCTTGTAAAATTAACAGAGAGACAGAAATATCAGGTTATTATCAAATGGAAAAACAAATTGGTGTATTGAAAGAAGCTGTAAGAGAGATTGTTATGAAGCCTCAAACATCTTGTACCCTTTCTACAAGCTGGACGTTTGCTTCATGTTTGTTTCTTTTCCTTAAATCTTCGTGTTTTTTTTTTCTATTTGAGCTTGGATTTTCTTCTAGATATTAGTATAACTTTTACTTCCAATTTTCATTCAAAGTCACGAAATGTTTTCCAGATTTTGATGTGGATTTTTAGATTGTTTCGAGTGATAAGGATTTCGAATGGGCGGCTTTGTTAGATTTCCATAAAAACCAAATCCGGTCGATCCACTTGGCTTCGATTTGTTGTACGTATTAGATGTATTAATGTTGTTGTCTGCAGAAAGTGCGAAAAATTTGTCAGATATTACGCAGTTACGACCACCTGATGCAAATGATAAGGGAGTTGTAGAGGTTATTTTTTCGTTTATTATTATTTATCTTTATCGAAGATATCGGATTAAACAAAAATGTCTTCTAATTTTTGAATAATATTGAGAATATATTGAAATTCTATTTAGGTTGTTTCTGTTGCGATCAGCTGTGTGTCTGAAATAAGTGCAGTACGTGTAAAGTTGCCGCAGAATTTGAAAGCATACGAGGGAAAGCAAAGCGCTGGTCGTGTTATAAAAGTAACTATTTTAACCTAGTTCTAAATTCATTTGATTTTCATTCGATGTATTCAATGTCTACTATGCATTATGAATTTTAGGAAGTTTTGAAAAGATTTAACGGAATTATGCCTTTGCTTGATCCGCTGAACGACATGAAAATAAATGATGCAGTTCTACAGGAAAATATTATTAAATTGCAAGCATTGGAAAAACGAAAGGATAACCATCCTTTGAGGTGCTTTTGCTCTTATTTTAATGTTGGAGCAGTAGCAATATTTGGATTTTTTAACTAACGGAAGTAGTTCAGGGAGAACAGTAAATTTAACGAAATCTATAAGCAATACGAAAAGAAACTAGAGTTGGAAGCGGAATTGAAAGTGGCAAAAACTGAACTAAAGAAAGCGCAAAGTCTGTTGCAGTTGGATGAGCTAAAATGTCGTAAGCGTGTGCTTCGAAGGTTGCAGTATTGCGACGAAAATGATGTTATTACACAAAAGGTTAAAGGATGTGATTAGTATAGAAATATATAATTAAACTTCTAGGAAAATGACAAAAAAATTATTGGTATATTACTGGTATCTTATTATGCTCATATATATCTTAATTGTGCCAACATTCTTTCATAGCGAGTGAGTTGGATAAGCATCAGTGCATGAATTTTTTTTATTTTATGCTTATTATTGTTTTCAGTAAAATATTTTAAAAGAGTTATTCGCATACATTTCAGGGACGTGTCTCGTGTGAAGTGAGTGCTGCAGATGAGTTAATGCTAACGGAAATGATGTTTGGTGGCATATTCAGCGAGCTTGCTACTCCGCAATTAGCTGCTTTGCTATCATGTTTTGTATTTGAAGAAAAAGCAGGCGGAACAAAATTGGCAGATGATCTCAGTGGATGTTTGAGAACAATGCAAGTGAGGAGTTTTAATATTTTATATTAAGATCAGTGCATACTTTAATTTAGTTAGATTGCTTGTTGTTATTCATTTTCAGTTTTCCACTAACAGTAAGTAAAGCTTGTATCGATTTATTCTTTTATATTGGGTAGAAAGTATCATATTCTTTTTTTGGTATGTGATTCTCTATCTCTATCACCTAAAATATTTTTATTGGATAGAAAGTATCATGTTTTCTTAGTTTCGAAAGGGATTTTTCTTTTATCTTTGATATGTGATTCTCTGTCACCAATAATATAAGGTTTTGAATGGTTCATCTTCTAATTAGTTTCTGTATCTTTTGCCAATAAAGCTGTTTTTGTCTTTTGTTTGTCTTACTAAAGTATTTCTTGGATCATTCCAGGAATACGCAAGACGCATTGCAAAAGTAACAAAGGAATCGAAACTTGAGATTGATGAAGACAAGTATGTCGAATCGTTTAAACCGCATTTGATGGATGTAGTTCATGCATGGTGTACTGGCTCATCTTTTGCTGAAATTTTGAAGAAAACGGATGTTTTTGAAGGTATCAGTGACTTGTCTTTTTCTATCGATATATATTTGAGCTATGTAGGAATATGTATGTGTCTTGTATATAAATTATACTTATGTATGTGTATTTGTATGTTTGCATATATTTTTGTCCATGTGTAGCATATGTTTTATGTGTTTTATTGGTCATCTTGTGTCCAAGTGTTGAAATTGGTCACCATTGAATCAGTTGGAACTGTTTTTTTTTGCTTCTTTGTTATTTCCATTCTTTGCTGTTTTTATATTCGTCAAATTACAGGATCAATAATTCGTTGTATGAGGCGTTTGGAAGAGTTGCTGCGCGAAATGGTAGGTGCTTCAAAAGCAATCGGAAATGGAGATCTGGAAGCACGTTTTGAAGAAGCACGAATACTTTTAAAACGTGACATCGTTTTTACGGCGTCGTTATATCTATAGACTATCCTTTCCATAAAAATGATTATATGTAGTTTCTCGTTCTATATCAGCATATTTCTGTTTTGTAAAATATTTTTTTATTTTACTTTAATATGGTTGAAGGATGTTTAGATGTAATGCTCAGGATCACAGTTTATGAAAGCGATAATTAAGTATTATGCAATTTTATTCGAAAAAAATAAGTAACTTATATTTTTGCAAAGTATAATGAATTAAAAAGAGATTCTGAAAAAGTTCTAAATCAGTTCTTGTAATGATTTATCTGATCTCATTGTTATATCTCTGTGTATTCTTATTAAATAAATGTTTGAAAGTTGAAGAAAAGTATTTTGCGATTGTTCAAATCAGAATCGTGCCTATAATACTAAGATTATGATCATTTATCGTTTCATCGTCCCATATATTCTCTTCTGCTATAGTTTTTACTCAATTGAGTGCCTTTCCTACTATTTAGGAGATAGTATTTGAGAGTATTCGGTGTATTATTTTTCGCATTATTTAATTTATTAGATCTTCAAAAGATGAGAAAGTATTTCTTTCGTTGCTTCTTCTGTAGCTTTTGTTAAAATAAACTGTATGTCTGATAAAAACATCTTATACGATACATAGTAAAACTCAATTAGGACAAATCCAATCGTTCTTGCCGTAATCGACTTTTGTAATATTCTCTAAATCACATTAACGCTGTGTTGTATTGTTTGATAAGCCGATTACCGAACAAATGTTTTCCATCCGATTCCTCATAGTCTAAAAACAAGGCAAATTTTTGTTACACTTTCGACTCTATCAACAGTAATACATCCCTATGTGATTGTTTTAAACCTCTGAGTCGTTACCGAATAAATTTATATCTAAAATCATAAATTCAAATTAATTACGTCTAGTTTATTCACATCTGTTCTTGTACAAATGAATCTCTATTTCGACCGAATATTTATTGCATCAAAACATTAATTACCAGAATTTTTCTTGAAAAACGTTGTAAAAATGTTCTAGAATTTCTTTTTTGTAGAGAATGTTGAAATAATTGGCAAATGAGTTGTTAAGTGATTGGAACATAATTGCTAATTTGTTAAGTAGTTACCATTTATTTCATTTTCAACCGTTAAATTATTGCAGAATTTTGCAAAACGTAGATGCAGAACGAATTCGAATTAGCCAGTTGATATATGGTAATAATAGGTTTTGCAGCAAATTCACATTTGCAAGACTCTGACTAAATGAATGGTCAAATAAATTTCTCATTGTAAATAAATATCAACAATATTATGAATCATTTAACCGATTTTACATTTCTTAGGTTTTGTTTTTATCTGAGCTTATATATTTGGGAAATACCTTTGTTAACAATCGTTTATAATATTTGTCTAAAATTCACATCTTTGTCTAAATTGTTATCCTAATCTTCCCATTGGATTTTGTCTAGGTTGTAATTGAGTTTTAACAGCCCGCTCCTAATGTGAAAACCATTTCCACTTCCTAATCCATGTAAACCCTATACAATTGTATAACGAAACAGATATCTTTACGAAAAAGTTCTTACAATCGGTTGGACTTAACATAGTTCCAACCGCCCAATTCAATTCAACTTAATACAACTCAACACAGCACAACTCAACTCAATTCACTTCAGCGAACCACACAATAAGCTAATCAACTAACACGACAAATCAACCTCTTGAAAACACTGATGGTATTTAACAAATAATCGCCATCACACTTCGCGACTGAATAATTCGCAACAGTTTTGTTCTTCATTCATTTGTAAGAATTAAAAGAAAATCATAATTTAAGTTTGTTTGAGTTATCGTTTTTACCTTATTTTCAAAATAAGAGCGAAAATTTCTCCGCCAGTAAGAGTACATATAAATTTTATCAATTTGTATATTCTACTTCCTTTAACGATTGAATATGGAATAAATGGTAACTTTTTTCTTATTTTTTATATGATTTCTTGAGCAATTTTTGCTAAATTATATTTGATACATAGAAAACTTTAAAGATTATAAAAAAAGTCAAAAAAATTCAGGCAAATCGCTTTTTTATATCCATCTTCATTGAAATAAGTATTGACGATGTATATTCAGATAAGGCGTGTAGTAATTTTATCACGTTTCTTTTATGGGACTGTATAAGGCTATCTTGAACAAATGAAGAATATAATTTATTTTAATTCATTAAAAAGAAAGTGATTTTCAAATGATACGCAAAAAAAATGATTCATGATGAAATCGTAGATAATAATGGCAAAAATATAATAATCTAAACGTTATTGTAACTTTATTGATTTGATCAATATTCATGAAAGTTTTCAAAACAAGAAAACTTAATACTTATTATTAGGAAAACACCAATAATAAATACGTTTGTCATTTTGCTACTTTGACATGCATTTTAACATATTTCACAGAATTTAAACAATGCATTGCATATTTTAATATTTGTTTCTTCGATGGATGATAATTAATTGATCAATGATAGCCAGCGAAGTTTTTGAATTTACATTTATATCAAAATATATCAAAACGATAACGAAATGGTGACGAGCATTTAAACAATTTATTTATTGTGTGATCGCTTATATTCATCATTGTTTTATACTGTCAAATCATGATTTAATCAATTTTTTTCCTCAAGTAAATATAATTTGTCGTACAAAGCGAATTATTTATGGGAGCAGAACATAAAAGGATATTACTTAATTTTGTGCCTTTTCCTTTGTAAGCAATTTTTCATACATTTCTTTTCTAAACAAAATTTTACATTTATCTATTCAAGTTTACATTCTTTGCATGGTCTAACTTCTAAACTTCAACATTGTAGGCAGAAATTTGAATATATGCACTATTACTACTATTATTACTAATAAGCCTATTATTTAATGAATAATATGAGGATTGCCTATTGCAGATTATTTTAATTCCTTTAGCAGAAGTGGAAGGCTGATAAGTGTTCATAAATAGATATGTATTGAGTGAATTCCCGAGATCATAATCAAAATCTGATATTAATATGGAAAAATATTATTTTGAATTCGTTGCCGTCGATATATCCTTATGTGAGATGCGCAATTTTGCTAATGTTTCGTTATCAGAATTAAATACAGAACTTTTGTAATTAATAAAGAAAGCAATTTATGCTTAATTATTAGAAATCAAGTAATTATGGTATGATAAATACTCCTGGAAATGAATGCATATAAAACAATCAAAGAAAAATAGTGGCAGAAATTAAATAATTTATCGATTACTGTAGTCTTATTGATATTCGTCAAATCGCACTTTTCAGAATGTTAGACAAAATTTTTGGTAGTGAAAAAACGTAATATTTATTAGAAGAAGTACTAATGATAAATATGTTTTTATATTCCGACTTTATTTTGATGTATTTTATACAATTTAAATAGTATAATAATGCGATGTTGATAATGAATTGATGAATAGCAATTAATAAGGTCTTTGAATTTGTGCTAAAATGATATGACTAAAAACGTATATGCACAATGTATACCATTGAATTTTTATTAAATTAATTACATCGCAAACAAGAAAAAAGAACTGCAATAACTCATAATGATCAAAATCTAGCTTCTAAATTAATTTAAGAGAATAGCATTCAAAAAAAAACCAGCGGCAATTTATTACCTGAGCAAAGAAGTCAATTCGTTGTGAAATGCAAAATTAAACTTAACCCATCGCATTTTTTCTCACTTGATGAGTACGCACATTCAAATGAAAAGAATTACTGAAACAAAACAGTCCATCAAGTTTATCATGTAATCGTATCGTAGAAACAACTTTATGAAACGATGTGGAAGATTGTTAGAAGGAAAAGAATAAAATTTTATTGGTTAATTTGGTAGTATCATTTAGATAAATGATAAAATTAGCTCTGCTTTTAACGATAACAATGCTTTAATTTTTCCTCATATATAAAAATATTTTTTAACTGATTTTTCATAAACCAAATTATTTTTTAAATGATAAAAATTATGGTAAGAAAAAGTGTACTGTAGATTACAATAACGCGCTAAAATCAAAGTAATAAAATGAACATCGTACGAGATTTAGTTCAACTTGACTAAAAATTTTCTTTAATTTTCCCAACTATTCCTAGCAAACAATCAAATAATAAATAAAACATAAAATATACAGCAACGCTCATAGTCTTGAATATGAAATTATTTTCTCTATAATATAGCCGTATTCAAATATTATTTGTTGGTATATTCTCGATGTGATGCAATTTTTCAACTGAATCTTTACATACGTTTTTATGCCTTAATAAATTATCATTTCTATTGAACAGCATATATCGCACTTAAATGGTTTCTCGCTAGTATGTTTTTCGATAATGTCTTTTCAGATTGAATCCATTGTTGCATATATCGCACTTGAACAGTTTTCGGTTTGCATGTGTCCCATTACGTTTATTTAAATCCAATTGATCATTTATTTCTGTCTGAATTGATGAATCGTTTCTACCTGAGATCTAAAATTATATAAAATTATTCGTTTTTATAATTTCAGTGATTTGATGATTATTTTCCTGAAATTTTTGAGGGTCTTAATCAATGCAAACTAATTCGATTGGTATCTGCATATGCAGCATGAAATCTTTGAATAAAAATGCCTCCTAATCATTGCTATCTTTTCTGAAAAATTAAGATAAGATTCCAAGTAAAATATGATGTGGATAGACAAAAATATCGACGAATTGACATCTTCGAATTTATTCAGGAAAAAACCAAACTATTTTCGATGCTGCAAATTAACATTTAAATGCAACACACTGATTGCTAACGAGAAAAACCGATAAAATAATACTACAAAGCGGAAAATTTTACAAATATTAAATTTTCATAATCAGAACCAATGATTTATTCACTTACTTGTGGAATGTATGATAGCAATATAGCTACCAAAAAAATATGAAACAGCAGCATACTTATTCGCGAACAATTTCCACTGATAAACAGCAACGATTGAAGTACGAAATCTGACGTAGAATTCTGGAAAAATTTTGAAAAATATCTCAAAAAAGTTATATAAATTAAAGTGAAACGAATTGCAATAATTAATGAAGCTTGGCATATTCTCCATGCAATGCAATCTTTCAATTAAATCTTTGTGTATATTTTCATGCACTAGCAAATTATCATTTCGATTGAACTTCCTACCGTATACATTGCATTTGAATGTATAAATTTACACAAACTTATAATTTTCGATGAGATCATGAAAAATTTGTCATTATTCCACAAAATATTCACAGTATTCATATTATCAAGCTTTTTAAACTCATTTTTTTTCTATGAATTGCTTTTAATCGCCATATTTAGACAAGAAAAATGCTTGCATAATAAGGCAAAATGATTAAAAGAGAGGAATTAAATAGCAATATTTTATTCTGTTGCCAGTTGAAATTTGAACTTACAGAGATAATATTGTTTTAACTATGAAAATTATAAATATTTGTAAATATATTTGTAAATTATCTACTCTGTACCATTATATTTTATCAGGTTTTCTCGTTAACAAAGCGATTAAATGTCAATTTTGTAGCATTGAAAATAATTTGGTTTTTCCTGAATAATTTTGAAGATATCAATTCGTTGATATTTTTGTTTATACACATCATATTTTATTTTGTATCTTATTATAATAATTCAGAAAGAATAGTAATGATTATGAAGCATTTTTATTCAAGGATTTCACGCTCCAAGTGCCGATATTAGTAGAATAAATTTAAGCAAAATTCTACATTTCCACTGCAAATTTTAGAAACGAAATCAAAATTGTGAATCTTTTGAGCTAACTTGCTTATCGAGAAATGAAATAAGTAATATTATGTAATTATCAGGAGCAGTTTTGGGTTATTCAAAATTCTTATCTCTTATTAATAGGTGAGATTGAAACAAGAAATTCGCAAAGGTTTCAAAAGTCAATTTATAAAATTTGATAAGAACGACGAATGGTATCATTTTGGCAAATAGATACTGCGGTAATTACGTATCACTAATAAAAAAACTCTGATTTCAATATTTTGAATAATGTTAATTAGCATAATAAATTCATTGAATGAGACAGCGGTGATTTACATAGAGTAAATAGAAGAGATTATTGAAGTTTTGTTAATAGTTTCATTCTCCTACTGAATAAAAATTTTTTAAATGAGAGATGAAATATCAAATTTATCATATCATTATTATGTAATTTTTTTGCTATTCACAATTCAAAAATTTAAAGAATTAAGAAAAATGAAATTATCAGTAATTATTAGTTATTGAGAATTCAATATGATGAAATTCTTACCGCTATTTTGCATTACTATGAAAAACTCTTCAAAATGAATTGCATTAAAGTGTAGTGTAAGGCATGTAAAGCTTAACAGGTTTAAATTTTAATTTTCCTTTCAAAAAATTATTTTTCATTCAAAAAAAAGATTCAATGAAACATGCGTGGAACACTAAGGAAAATAAATGTCGTCCGTTTTTCTTTTATTTTTTTCATGTCAATCATTTTTTTTTTTAGCAAACCATTTTTCAGCAGCGTATGAGATAATAATAGTATGATAAATATGACGTTTGGTCTTTCATTTAAAAAATTTTTTATTCAATAGGAGAATGAAATTGTCAACAAAACTACAGTAATCTCTTCTATTCGTCGGCTACGACTCTTAGTGATTTTGTTATGCTAATTAATTGAATTATTCAAAATGTTGAAAGCAGAGTTGTTTTTTTTTTTTTTTATTAATGACACTATCGCAGTATATAACGCTTCCTTTTATAGCATTAAATAATTTCACTTCAATACATCGCATTTGAATGGTTTCTCGTTTATATGTATTCGATGATGTATTTTTAGATTGCTGAGTTTACTCGAATATTTGTTTAATTTATCAAAGCTCTTATCATACATAACATTTCTATATTTTCAAGAAAAAACTTTTTAAATTTTTGAGAAATTAAAATGTAAAAATAAAAATAAAAGTATAAAATTTATTCTAAAAAGAAAATACATCCAAGTAATAAAATTTTCTATACGAATAATAGGAAAATTTCTATGTATTTATATCAATGCGCTTATCGGCATATTTCAAAACCAACTAGTTCTTTTCAAATAAAGCGTGAAATAAATCTAAAAATTATTTGCATCTTTTTGGTATTTTTGAAAAATTTGCATCACAGAAAAAATCAGTATATAAAATTATTAAAAAGAATAATTTATGGAATTTAACTTTCAAAATTTTCGTTTTTATATTAACAGTAAGACTAATCAAGTAGAGAAAACACTTTCTAGATGTTATCGTTTTATGCCATGATCATATGAGCAAACAATTTTCATACAAATTTAAACTGCTGCTTAAAAAGTTTGAGAAGTTAACACATAGAATTAAATGAGACTCACAAATCATTTAAAAAAATTTTTAGTTATGATATGATATCAAGCATTGAGAAATCATTTCAGACCGATTTTATTAATAAAGCTTTATTCAGCTAGTATACATTTAACTCAATATTATCAAGTATACAACTACATAAAATACAAAATACAAACGCTAACTAAAAGCTAATAACAACACGAAACATAATGTTTCAAAATGTAGAAATGCTATTGTTGAAAAATCAAAAATTTTTTTTTGTAACTGCATGAACAAATTTTGTTTACCTACGCAAACATTGAACTCAGGATTGCCGAAAATTCATTCTTTTATATAATGTCTATAATTATTATAAAATCTCATTAATAATGTTTCATAAGTTCCAAAGGAACCCAAATATCAATAATTTCATAGTGTCAGCTTATTTCGAAAGTCATATGAAGTGAGTGACAGCTTATTCCGAAAGTCATATGAAGTGAGTGACAGCTTATTCCGAAAGTCATATGGAGTGTCAGCTTATTTCGAAAGTCATATGAAGCTAAATTTAATGAATATTTGGATCAACATTTGAGATCTTGTTGAAAACCGTAAAGTATAGAAATGTCATCTAATTTTCAGAAAAATTCTTCTTCAAACAAGGTTCCAGGCTTTTCGGATATTGATTAATGCCACAATAGCAGTTCTTCTGGTTGCAATAATCAAACGAAAACGTAGAAATAGATACTTCATGGAGCCACGAGCTTGTTTGTTGTAAATGAAATAAATTGTCGGTAGTGCGAAATGATTGAAAATGACGTAGCAATTTATGAAAATACCTAATGGTATTATGGCTTTATTGCCAAAAATTTTTAGCACAAGCGATGACAAAAAGTTGAAAATAAGAATTACGCTTTCTAATGCATCACAAATTAGAGCTGCCTGAATTAATATATCTCGTTCATAAGTTTCAGTGTACACTGTATTTGACGCATATGTTCCATATATCATTGACGATTCTAAAAAATTTGTCATACTCTTACATTTTCCTTTGAAATTTCTAAAATTTGTACTCTTAATAGAAATAAAATAATTAAGATTTAAAAAAATTCAACGAATTTGAAGCAAAAATATTGAGAAGAGACATCAATTGATATAAAAATAATTATTATGTAATTTTTTTTTTTTTTTTTCAGTATTACAGAAGGAAAAAAATTTAGTGGAATTACCTTGCCTCTCTGATTGATAAATGACGGGGAACATCGTTTACGTTTGATACTGTAGAATATCGCAATATACATAACAAACATAGCAATGGGTAGAAATGTCCATAAGAAATACATTGGATATTATCTAATGGATATTGAACATAGTAAGAATATTGCTGCTAGAGAATTGTTTTGAGATATCTTCAAAAATCGCTGATGCTTTGAAGCAATGCAATGAGAAGTCTAAACTAAATTTTATAATTTGTGGATTTGAAATTTGGATGATAATAATATTCATCAAAATTATACTCAAATGTTACTTTAAAAAATATTTCCGCTTTCGCTTGATTGCTTTGTGCAATTTCTTTTCCAGTGCATGTTTGCAATATGATATCAATAATAAAAATCTGCGGTTGTGATAGCTGAAACTTTTATCATACTGTATAAGTTATTAATACCTTTGAAGTGATGTTTGAAATAAAAATATTATAAACACTCAAGCAAAAGCCAAACGAATTTTAAAAAATCAATGGGTTTCTAGAATTAGCAGAATAATAGCAAAGCATCATATATATATATGAATATATGTATAGCAAAACATCATTCTGAAATTTTTATTTAATCAAGCTATGCTAAATGATAAAATTATCACTTTCAAATACACAAATCAATCACTGTTTGGAAAATGCAACTGATCATATCGAAAACTGACAGCCATACGAAACCAAGTAGGAAATACAGTCTTATTGATTCAAAAAAAAATATTGTATTTTGGCAAAATTAACGTTCCGAAGCGATTTAGCGTCAACAAAAATGTAAAATTCAACACAGCAAATATTGAAAAAGATTTTACAAATGAGAATATGTGCGTGACCCATATCGTTTGATGCGCTGAAATGCATAGAGATTAATTAATTCGGAAAATTTCTGAATATCCTAATAAAAGAATCTGATGTCAGAGAATTCGATGAAAATCTCTGCAGCAAAAAAATATCTCCAATTAATTGGAGTTTTTATAGAATTTAATTTTCAGATTTTTGATTCCTTAAATTTTTTGATATTAATAAAAATAATGAAATTAAAATTATTTCAAAAAGATTATTAATGTACTAAGGAAAATTTAGTAGAGAAATCTGGCAAGCATTGCTTTTGATTAGAAACCGGAATATTTGTACAATTTCTAAAATAACTTATCTTCAGAAATATTTTTTGTTCGTAATATTTCAGGTAAAACAATAATTATATCTGGGAGTAAATCCGCAAAATTTGAAATAATCAATTGTAATGAGATGAGAATAAATGAACGACTGTAAATATTCGCATGATCACACAATGTGATATATTTTTCAACTGTACGATGTTCGTGTCTTATGTCAAATATACTTGTCATATTACTTTGACAATTTGAGGATAATATTAAGAATAATACTATAATAGAACATGAGCGAGCCATCATAATATTTCTCAGCATACTTCTAGTTTCCTTCAATGTTCGATGTTATGTAGAGTACGAATTGATAAGAAGTTTAAATTTCTGCAATATAACTAATTTCCAATCTAAATTTCAGATTTTAAAATAATAAGTACAATTGATGAGCAAAGTGCACTAATATTTGATAATTCAGCATTTGATTCTTAAAACAAATTACATTTTCAATAAAAAGTTATCGACACTTAAGAGCTAGCTTTCCAACATAGAAAACGGAGGTTGTTTTATATCATCAAAATTCCGCCCATATATTTTCATCAACTGTTGCATAATTTTCAATGGTGGAAATTACCTACTGTCAATTTAATTTCTATTAAACAATTTCATAAACGAGAAATTGTAGAAATTTATTTGATTGTATAATTGATGATGTCGAGTAGTTAAATGTACAATTGAATAATGTCTTATTTAACATATCAGCTAAATTTCGATCTTTTTGATCTCAACCTTAATATTTTAATTTACATTTATTTAATAGATTGCAAAAAATTAATATATCATATTAAAAGCTGATAGCAGACGAAGAGAAATAAATTATCACTAATATTCATCATATCCAATCGAATATCAGAGGTTTCACTTCCGGTTGAATCAACAAAACATCTTTTTATAGCGGTGTGTTGCGGGTGAATTTTAAAATAATATCAGAAATCAAATTTATTATCGATCCATACTGTTATTAAATGAAAATATGGTACAAATAATATCTCGTTTCTAATAAAAAAATCATCAACATGTAAAAATATATCGATAAAGTATGTATAGCATACTAATGAAAATCGAATTCATTGTGATGCATTTTATGAGCGATTTATTAGAAATAACAAATATTCATAAATGCATACCGATGTGAATATTTTGATGAAACGATAAGAAATAGATGTAAAAAACAAAGTGTTTTGCTAGTAGAAAATAATCAACATGTCGTTTACTATAATTTTGTGTTAGTATTAGCAACGAATTATTGTGCGATTTTCGCAAGCTTAAGCTTTTTTTATTTTATGTTTTGTCCGATTTTGAGAATTAAATTTAATATTCCTTAATAATTCTAAACAGCAACCTAGCAACCATGAAAATTGTTCTAATTAAAACATTATTATCTTGATAAGCAGCAAAAGAAGCAATATTTCTTTTAAACGTTCTTTCGGAAATTTCATTCATTTCGTTATTGATCTTCTAATAATTTTAATAAACAAAAATTATTATTGCAACTTACAACTTAATATAATTAATAGTACAATTCCAATATTTATAATTAGTTTCAATGGACAGATAAATATATTTGTAAGGAAAATTTTATTGTATATCTGAAGCGATTTTAATACAAAAACTAATCGCGATATTCCTGCTTGTGACAGATGACATGGAATTGAAGAGAATCTTTCCGGAAATTGTTTTGATAGAAGAGTTATATCCTACTTTTCTATTTAAATGATGATAAGTCATAAGTTATGCAAGAAAAAGCTCCAAAAAACTTGGGAAAATATCATAGTAATAATATCATATTATAATAAGTTTTATGCCGTCAACATAATCGAATTTTTGACTTATTTTAAACCCTCATGAAACAGCTGACAGAAATTTATGAGTTTTTATAATAATTATAAAACATTATAATGAAAGACTGAATTCTCGGCAACTACAAATTTAATATCTACTCGCATTGGTAAGCAAGATTGATCATATAATTATAAAAAAAAAAAAAAACCGTTGAATCAATTTTTCAATTTTTCAGCAAAAACATTTCTCATTTGAAACATTATGTTTCTTGTTATTTTTAGTTAAGCTTCCGCATCTTACATTTTATATGGTTGTATAATTGATGAGACGAGTTAAATGTATAGTTGAATAATGCTTTATTAACTTTTTGATCTCGACCTTAATATTTTAATTTAAATTTATTTAATATATATAAATTTGAAATTATTCAGGTATACGACAAAGTAAATTACTTTGTTCGAGTGGATCAATTTTATTAGAAGTTATGAAAGGTATCAGATACAATATTTTGAAATAAAAGTGTTTTTTAAAGCTTAATAAACAATATAATATTCGACCGAATTATTAATAGCTATTTTGGTGAACGAAATGATGAAAAATTCAACAGTTCAAGATTTCGGATTACTTCAAAACCAATACGAGTTGTTAAGTTTATTGAGTAAGCGCGTAATCATTTGCGGCAAATTAAGCCCCATACTTGAAAAATGTAATTGAACTATTTGATTTTCCGACAATTTTCAATTGACGTATAATTAATTAATAGAATTATCATAATAGTCAATTAATAGGATTGTCGTAATAGTAGAAACATTTATGATAAATTAGAAATTTATATTTAACAACATAATATTTATTACTAAAATATTTTCAAAATTTCCTAAATTTTTTCAGGTTTTCCAGAATAAGTTTTGATATTTCATTATTAGAATAAAACAATTCAGGAAATAACCTCTTCATTGATTATAAACAATTTCCGGATAAATTCGTTTCAGTTCTTTGTCATTTGCTGCAGGCAGAAATGTTGCAAATAATTTTTATATTAAAACTGGTTCAGATATAACTTGAAATTTTCTATATCATTGCACTTTTAAAGACTTTTCAGAAATTTCTAAACCAAATTGAAAACTTTGATTTCAGATATAGAGATTGGGTTTTCATGACGAAAAGAAGTATTCAAGCGTTATCGAATGGACGAATGGTAAATTTGAAATATTCACATTGCAGACCTCAAAAACCTAATGCCTTGTAATATCACTTCCTATTCTTTCATTCTTTTTTTTTCTATTTCAATTCTTCCGATTATCCAACATTTAACAATATTTTTATGTTCTCTATTTAAGTAAAATTCTCTTTACCACATAAATAATGAATAAAAGATGGGATAGTGACGATAATTCGAATGAAATAAATGACAAATTAGCTCTGTCATTAATGAATTTTAGTGAAAATGTCTAAAGAAGACATATTATTATTATTCAACGCATGACGACTGAAATAATTAATTTACTCAGGTGAACTATATTTAATTTCTCTATTTCTTTCTTTTTTTTTTGCAAAATTGTGAAAAATTTAATAAATTTTCTAACAAGTAGAAAAGTGAACGCTTCAACTATTTTTATTAATAAATGATATTTTGTTTCGTTTTTTTTCTTTTTTTTATTCAAAACTTTTAACTCAGATGAAAATCATTTTTATCGTTTTCAAAATCGATATGCAAATTGCTCAGAAATTTGCATATTCTGCTAAATATGTGATGAATATAAGTCATTAGAATTGAAATATCTCAATTTTCATTCATTCCATAAAACGAGATATTAAATTTGCTTACCCTTTATCCAAAATTTCGAGACGAATAATGAGAATCAAATTATTATTAATCTTCCTAAATTAGCGATTTGAATGAAGAAAATATTCCCTAATCAATTATTGTTATCAAAATATTATGCAATTGCGTTGCAATTTGAATTAAATCTACGAAAAAAAATGCTCAATTTCTTCAGAAAATATGGAACAGCTGATTTATTATCAAATATCGCTATGAAGTACAAGTCAATTAAAAATTA
This sequence comes from Dirofilaria immitis, assembly GCA_024305405.1. NCBI lineage: Eukaryota > Metazoa > Nematoda > Chromadorea > Rhabditida > Onchocercidae > Dirofilaria > Dirofilaria immitis. The sequence goes on from JAKNDB010000098.1 coordinate 2,410,147, forward strand.
GCAGTTATGCTTTTTGACTCGGAAGTTTTCAGAAAAAACAATAAATTCACAACAGCAAAATTTGATCAATCCTAGTCATTAAACTTCCTTATCAAGTCACGCATATTGTACTATATGGAACGGATTCTATAAAATTTCCAGTATTATGTGGATTAAATAAGAAAGGGTCTGATAAACGCATAACGGGAATGCGCTGATAGAATCATTCTAAACCTGCATTTTATACATATATTACAAACTCCCCAAAGCACTACTAAGCCTTGCTGTCATTAACATACTAAACATCATATATACCGATAGTATCATTATAAAATTAATATATGGATAACTGTTTTTGCAAGCATCATCGTATTATTGTATAACGTAGATGAGTGATATAGAAAATATAAGAAAAAACTTATATAATCACTATCGTTGCCTATAAAATAACATTAATTACATTTGCTAAATTCTAAACTGACAAAACAAATGAGAGATGGACGAATAGCAGTGGCGGGGTGAAATAATAAAAAGATATTGTGTATTAGAAAACATAATCCAAATTGCAAGTGGAACAAAATAATAAAATTCCTGTTGACAGTTTGACCTACTATGGAAGAGCTTATGATCAGCTTGAATCATCGTTTTTATGTAACCTCATATTAACTTAATTTATACTTTATGTATGATCATCAGTATATATATTATGACATTTCATAATAAAGCGAGTTGATCTTAACCTGAAATCAATTTCAAACTCAAGAAAATTGAAGATAATTAAAGATATTCATATTATAAACAAGATTAGATATGTAAGATATGAATTTAATATGAGTGATAAAGGATAGATTGTTGGTAGATGGATTTCGAATGGAAGATCAAAATGAACCAAAAATTAAAGAATGTATATCGTTGTATTTAATTTTTTCTCAATATTATCGAATACTTTGTGAAAATTTACAAATTTGTTAAGAATATATGCGACAAGAACAAAATCAAAAGTTAGACAAAAATAGAACTACACTGGATTGCTTGTATTTATTAAGACTTTAGTACAAAAAAATCCAAAAAGAACATGTTGCATAGATGCTTCAATATTTTATTTTCACGCAAATTTCACAGAAATAAATATTTTCCCCTTCTTTAGATTCCCCAATTTTTGATTCAAAAGTTTTGAATTTGTAGGTTTTCAGCGTTTTTGCTCATTTTCCTAGTGTTCTTGACTCCTGATCTGATATTCAAACTATATTTCGTTTGAAAGCTCCTAAATCACCCACATATCGTTCTTGATCGAATTGATTCAAACTACAGGGTCGACGCCATTCCTGTCCTCGTTCATGAAACCATTTTATTGCTGTCCATTTAATTCCGGTTAATACTGGACATGAACCATGTCGAGAACGCATATCTACTTCACCACTACGCATCAAATTATACCAGAATAATGCTGCATTCTGTAGAAATTCAAATAATATATTAATTAAGAAACATCGTAAAATAAACTATAATACTTATTTTTAACATCACTTTTCTTAGGTTAAATCAAACTAAAAAGTTTTTAAATGGATGTATATTTTAATTGATTCTGTTCATCTGTTCCATAAATTTTCTTATTCAATCTATCACATAAAAGAAGTAGATTATGGAAGTCATGAAATTGAATTCGAAATTAACTAATTCTATTTCTTTACCGAAACATTTGTTCGATAATAGCATCTAAGTGATTAATGGCATCTAATATTTAATAGCTCACCTTGATACATGGTACCGATGTTTTCAAGTTGGCGAATACAGTCCATCCTCCGACTTCTGGCTCAGTCATCTGTAGCAAAATTACTTGTATAAGCATTTTCAGTTAGAGGAATTGAGTTATACGAAAAATTATTCGAAAATAAATAAAACGAAAAGAAGTGAATACATAGATCAAAATTGTAGCTATTCGATTTCCAGTTTCCAATTTGTCGAAGTATTGTTTTGCCTTCTGAAAGTGTGATCATTTCTTATCAATTGATCATTAAAGTTTCAAATGATAAATAATGACAAATTGCCAACATATACATTTTCGAATTCTGTTTTTGTCTTGAACGCAACACATTTAACCAATTTTTCTATTAATTTTTGAAATTTATAATTTGAAGTCCATTTTGAGCAAAAAAACTTATAAAAATCATATTAATACGTAATAACACAATAGTGATAAAATAACAACACAATAGTGATAAAATAACAACACAATAGTGATAAAATAACAACACAATAGTGATAAAATAACAACACAATAGTGATAAAATAACAACACAATAGTGATAAAATAACAACACAATAGTGATAAAATAACAACACAATAGTGATAAAATAACAACACAATAATGATAAAATACAGAACAACAGTAAAGATAAAACTTACCAGAGCACAGTCTAAATGAGGTTTATAATGTCCTCCAATTCCATAATTTTGGATCTGAAGTATTTTAAATGCGTGAATTGATTAAAATTTATAGAATACATAGTTTTATTGATTGTGACTTTTCAGAAAAAATTTATTCGTACTGTTTTATTTTAGCTCTTTCTTTCTCTTTTTCAGAATTGGAAAAGACAATTTATTTGTTGTTGATTAGAGTCCGTTAATTAGAACGGGTCATTTTTGTCTATTGTAACTTGGCTGGGTATTTGTTGTTGATTAGAGTCCGTTAATTAGAACGGGTCATTTTTGTCTATTGTAACTTGGCTGGGTATTTGTTGTTGATTAGAGGCCGTTAAATTAGAACGGGTCATTTTTGTCTATTGTAACTTGGCTGGGTATTTGTTGTTGATTAGAGGCCGTTAAATTAGAACGGGTCACTTTTGTCTATTGTAACTCGGCTGGGTCAACAATACGTTTTATTTGGATTAGTAAAATATTATAGCACAATATCGCACTTATACAATAGTTACAGCATCATATCTTCCCTTTGGTTTTATCGTGCTCCCTTCGCTTCATCACTACTGTTATTTAGTGCCGTTGAACTAGATTGTCGAATTGAATTTGAGCTATCATCGTACTTTTCTAATAACTACAGCTCCGAAATCCTTTCCTTTTAAATCCTTCGGAGCTTCTCTTCTCTATATCTCTCTCAACATATCACCTTTTGATTGGTTAACCTTACTCTGTTGACCAGTGAATCGAACGCTTTGACAGTAAACATCTTTTATCTCTTCAGCTTGTTGATCTCCTTGTAATTTTGGCATGCTATTTGAACTTTAATTTCCTTTGTATACTATGATTTTCCCTTTGTTTACAATATTTCTATTTACCTTTTAACATTCGTATCTATATACAATTAATTACATCTTTTGGTTTTTACCGACACGTATTATCATTTTATAGGAATATCTACATGAAATAATGGAATAACAAAAATGATAATTTTTATCATTTTGAACTTCTCTTTTCTTTACATTAAAATTGGGAATCTAGAAGAATAACCTGAAGATCTTCCGCCGTTTCGATTTCGAGATTTGTTGCCAATTCAAGGCGTCTATCGATGCGTTTAACTATTTCATGTTCTGTCGGACTCAACCGTGCACTGTGAAATGAACTCATTATCCAGTAAAAATTTGCGTCAAATAAAAGGAATTAATTTTCTCACCTCCCTTATTAGACTAATGTCTTTTTATTTCAAATACTGGTCACTTTCATCAATTAATTAACCAGAAATGAAAAAAGAAAACGATAAAAAATATTTTTGCTTTCGGCAAATTTATCTCATGAAGACCTAATATAAATTTTTTTGTTATGAAATTAAAATTAGTAAAACATTTACCTTTTGCTAGTACGACCGCTCATCACTTCAAACTTTCCAGTTGCAGGATTGCGAGCTAAAGACCGTTTCAACTGAAATTACTGTAATACGATTTTGAGAAGTTTAGAATAAATACAATAATCCATCTCTTGCTTTTCCTATCTTGTCTTGGGAAATGAGCAAATGAGTATTCTAATAAGTAAAAGAAGCTTAAACATGCCTTAGGTATTGCAAGCATTTCAATAATTCGTGACTCCTCATTCGATATAATATCATGAAACAGCACGACCAACGGATTCTGGCGAATGATTTCTACTTTAAATGGTGCTAGACGCAGATACGGACGATCCATTTTGTAGTAGCAATAAAATCGCGACTGTACTTTTGTCTTCTGCAAAAATCCGCAAATACAAAATTAATAAATCTCAAGAATCCAAGTTGACAATTTTTCTAACAACATAAATTCAATTCCAAGTCAGTGTCTAATGATTTTTGTTACATCGTCGTACTGGGAAATTTAATCGATGTTAATCAAAAAAATCCCGATCGGCGAATTTTAGTATTACAATTTAATCTCAGCTATACTTTACATGAAAAAATTAAACGAATGATGATAAGGCGCATACGACGGGCACTTTTTGTCGGCATAATTCTTCGTATGTATGCTGCATATCATTTTCGCGTCGCATATTACTTATCGGTGGAATATCTCGTCGCATATCAATATGTTGGACTCCATCATCTTTTAGCAAATCTTCATACCATCTTATGTTGCCTTTAGCTCGTGGATGATCCGGATCTATAGTTATAAGCAATACTTTACGACAGATGAAAATTGAAGATTAATTAGCATGTATTGAATGTTGTAACTTATATTGCATATAGAACTCATTGCTAATTATATTCTTATCAAAAGTCCAAGCAAAATTTAATAAAACTTCCATATGTGAAATAATAAAATATTGAAAATACTGACACAGGAAGTTTTTAAAATTTTCGAAAATTGAAACAGAAATTTCAGAAAAAGTTTTAAAATTTTCATTGCTAAATTTTTTAAATTTGTTAAAAATATTTTGTTTTGTTAAGAAATAAACTAAATTATTTTTCTATTAAAAATAACAAATAACTTACTTATGCGGTACAATTCATCTGTAAGCAACAAAGCTCGTTTTAAATTACCCTGTTTATACAATGAAAAGCTAAATATTCAAGAATGTCTTCGAGATTCGCTGTCGGAATTATTTCCTTCTCAACGCGTTCTCGCGCTTCCTGCATCCACATAATGGTGTGATAATAATCATCTGCTTTATATGCTACAAGACCAATTTCAAAGCAATCTCCAGCTGTAACATTCGAAATTCCATAGTCGATATATTCCTTATTCTCTCCATTTTAAAAAAGCAAAAGAAATGGAGGAGGGAAAGCATTTATCTTGTCCAATGAAATTTTAGAAGATCAAGATTTACCAGTCAAAGCAACCGTTCGATTTGAGAATTCAGGATTTTTCCTTCGGCAATATCCTTGGTATTCATTTGATATGTATCTTGCAAACGTAACAAACCAATTACTGCGCCTGACAGATCTTCCTATACAATTCTCTATTTAAATTATACTAATAATTATTTTCCAGCATAATTAGATCTATATCACCAAGCACATATCGAATAGTAGCTAAGACAATACGAAAAAGACTATTCCATAGAAGGCTAATTTAAATTAACGCTCACAATAGCTTAGTAAAACTTGGATAGCAAGGATTTAACTTATCATTATTTAAATGAATTTCATCGAATGATGTCTATGCCTCAAAAAAAAAGAAACGCTTTACTGACTTTATAATAAAATTCAAAATATATTTTTCCTCAGATGATCATTCATACCTCAAATATTAGCTTTTCTAAGAAAGAAGTAAAACGCAGATAAAAAAAAAAAAAAAAAACCTCTGTAGGATAATTGATACGATTAATGGATCGCTGACGAGTCATGTTGTGAATGATATCATTAGCGGAATTAGATTGCATAATTTTTACTACTTTCTTCCAATCTGCCGTCATCCCTTTGATTAATAGGAAGGCATTGATTGGATGTCTTATTGCCTCCTCACCATCTTTTATAGCTTTATCATTACGCTCTTGTATTTCTTGGGCGAACCTAAAATATTATCAGTAATTTATAGAACACTTTTAAATGCTGAAATTTTACAGAAATTATTATAGAAGTCTTTCATCATTTCCGAAATTTATTCCAGAAAATATTATGAAAAAAAATTCCAAAATATTTACCATTAAAGTTTCTTTAACAACCTTTTCGATTACCGTTTGCATTGCAATATTCTGTAGATAAAAAAATATAATCACGATATTGCTACTTTTAATTTAGTTTACACTGAAGTGAGTAATAAAATGAAAAGTAAAAGAGTTAAATGAAAAGTAAAAGAGTTAAATTCAAATCGAAAGAAAATAAGAACACTTACTTCTTCAGATAATCAAGCCTTTCTAATTCTTTTTCCATATAACTATTAATCATTACCGAAATGTCTCTTTCAATTTCAATTAATGTTTTCAACGAAGCAATGGATGAATAAATTTCGGCAGAAACTGTAGTGATTAATACGAGTATAATATTAATAATTATCCACGATATCATTTTTTCTGCAGTGCATATACATCATCAGCATGTAAATTCCAATAATACAGTATAAAAAATTTTAAATTAAATTGATATTAAATATGTTAATCTTTCCTTTATACAATTTCAATTACATCAATATTCTCGGAAGCAAATAACACATTGATATATATTGCTGCTGAATGTGCAAAGGTGCTATTTTTCAAGAAAATATGAAAGATAACTCATATTTTGAGGAATAATATGAAATTCATGCATGAAATTGCATGTATGAATTTCAATGAAGCTCTCGCATTCATATGCTTTAATAGAAAACTTCAAATCTTCCATGTTTATAGAATCTAGTGAAAAGCATTTGCTGATAGTATAAAATAAATGCAACAATTTACGATAGGATGAATTCTATGTTGAATTAATAGTGAAGAAGTTATTGAATATCAAAAGGAATAATTCAAATTATAAATGTCAGAGTAAAATGAATGAATCGTGCTGATATTTTGACCTATTATGAAGATTTTTGGTTCATTTAGAATCTTCGCTTTTATGTACACTATTGCTAACTTGATCTTTGTGTATATTTTTTGCGTGTCATATCAATGTATTCATATCAGCTAACATCTATGTCATAATGTTTTGAACATGAAGAAGTGAATGCGTATAAATATCTTTTGAGATTTTGTATAATGAATATAACTAAACTAGTCAGAAATCAGAATGAAGAATTATTTCAGTCAATGAAAGACGAAATTTCAAAAATTTGTAATATAACGACGAATTATTAAGACGTCGCTTTCAAAGTAATTGATTCAGAAAAACGCAAGACGTCTGAAAATCAATTTTATTTAGATATAGTTAACAGCAGTAATATTTCTTATCCAAGTAATATTCAACAAATCATTCAATCGTTGGCATTTTTGATGGTAAGTTTATTCTGATAGGATTTTTAAGAATTTTTTTGCAAATTTAATGAAATATAAATCTAACGAAATTATGATAAAATTCATCATCACGCTGGAATACATATTAAGAAAAACTACGATATTTTTTAATTTTAGAAGATTTATTGACAAACGATAATCAAATAAAAAGTATGGATAATTTTCGAAAATTTTATTTATAACAGAAAAGTTAAAAGAAATAACCTATTTATTCCGAACGAAATGGCAGAATATGAACGAATAGACATTGATGCAACATGTTATTGTAGAAATGTGCATAAATTCACAGAGCTGATCTTTTTCTGATCATATCATCAGTATGGCAGTCCATTTGATGGTAGAATAAATCGACACGTAGCACTTACTCCAATTGATATCTGAAATTCAAAGATAACAAATTTTTAAAAATGAAATTTTAATATCGATTATTTCCAACGAATCAAATTCAATTGATTGAAAAGAGCATTTATATGCAAGTATGTTGATCTATGGCTTGATAATCTATTTCAAATTTAAGAAATTCGGAGAAAAAATTTTGACATTACAGACAAGATCGAGCAACGCATAGTTTAGCATGAATGATAAAGAAGTATAGTTGGATAAACGGAATTAAAAGAAAAGTAGTTGAAATGAGCGAAAAATGAAGGTAATCAATATTATTTGTTCAACATTATTATCTTCTAAGAAATTTTGAAATTTAGCAGAATTTAGCAGAATCTCTCTCAAAAGAATAAAACGAATAATAGAGAAAGTGGCAAAATAGTAGCGTAGTTTGGGGTATCTATTCTCGCCATCTCGAATCTATCATTATTAAATTATCAGTTAAAATGATTTGTTGCTTATTCATTCAAATTTCAAAAAGTTGATGCTCTGATAAGCTTTGTCCAATTATTAGACAATATATCCAATACTTTTGAAATGCAAAAAGAAGTTATAAATATTTGATACTTTAACAGATTTAAGCAATAAATATGTTCAGAAAGTTGCTTTCTTCATGTCAATTGTCGTAAAGTTTTAAAGTGTTAATTTGGAAGCAATTCATATAATGCAAGTTAATTGAATAAAGTTTTTATCCTGATAAAGTTTAAAAATTTTTATTTAAAATAAATCATCAATGTAAACTTTCAGTTGGAAAAAAATATTTTCATTTCTTTTAATAATAATAATATTTTGATGGAAAAATTCATAAAAAAGCTACAGCTAAATCAAATATCTTTTGTTTCCATATTCTCTCAAAAACAAGAAAAAAAGACGCATCTGTTCAATTGTAAACTGAAATATCGTATATAAACGAATCAGATGCAGATAAACCTACGAATCAGATGCAGATAAACCTATCTTCAAATTTATTATTTTCATTACTTTTTTAGATAAAAACCTAATTGATCCCATTTAATTAGCAACAATTTCTTTTCTTTTAAATTTACTGAATCGTTTCTTTTTCCAGAAAAAAAAATACTTTATAACAATTTTACGTAAGTGATGTGATGAATGCATAGTAAGATGGATTACTATTTAAAAACAATTTATTTCATTTCTTCTCAATAAATAAGATATCGTTTATCGTTTCTTCTCAATAATAAGTGAATAAAAAAACTGTGAAAATTATAAGCAAAATGAATAATAATTGACCCAAAAATTTTTTTACTATCATTGTGTAAAGATTACATATTACTAATTTTATTCAAAAATCACTGTTATATTTATATAATTAATGCTATTTGATTTTTTAGAAAGAAAAAATGAACAAACTTTTCATATTTCTTGGTTTAGTGCTTCTTTTTGTTTCATCATTTTCCGCATCAGAATCAGAATCAAAGGTAATTTTCTTCAGTTTTAACTTTCCCAATTCATTAGTTACTGAAACTATTAAATTGGAAAAATTTTTAAAGTTTTGTTAATTATATTAAATTAAAAATGATCAACAATAGATATAGTGATAAATCGAGGAAGATAAAGAATATAAGTTGAGGAAAAAATGCGATGGAAAAGTATATTGCTTCGTGGATCACAAATCAGATCATATTCAAACTACTTTTTCATATTCAAACTACTTTTTCGGTTATGATTTTCATTTTGTATGATATAAAATATCTTTACGATTTCAGGATGTAACTTTTGAAGAAAGTGACGAAGATGATGAAGAAGACGAAGAAAAATCAGAAGAGCAGGGGAATCAATCAAATGAGCATCACGATCATGCAACTGAAGATGATGAATATGTAACTAAAGGAGAATTTGTTGAAAGTGATGGCAAGTAAGTCGTTTCAATTTTTCAATTATTTAAATTCCTAAAAATACTTCAATTCATATTCAAGTAATCTCCACTTTAGCTTTTTATGAATTTTACCATCCATCTTCTAACACTAATTTGTTACTTTTTTTCGTTATAATATTTTTCAGATTTTCTCGGAATCTTTTTTCACTTAAATAATGTGCCTCAGAAAAGTAACTTTCTTAATGAATCTAAACGACTTCCATTATGACTTAATTCTATAGTGTTTTATCTCAACTTACTATTGCAGGATGAAACATTGTGAAAGTCATGAAGCTTGTTACGATCAACGTGAACCACAATCATGGTGTATACTGAAACCGCATCAATCTTGGACGTAAGCAAATTTGATCATTCTAATATAGAAAAATTAGTTGGATAAAGTTTAGAATTTTTGGTATGTATAAAAGTTTTTCAAAAATTTTCCAGCAAAAGAACTTTTTGTTTTAGACAAAGAGGTTGTTTCTGCGAATCAAAAAAACATGCATGCGTTATCGAACGAAAAAGTGGCGACAAATTGGAATATTCGTATTGCTCACCCCGAAATAACTGGCAGTGTTCATATGATTAATAACCTATAATTCCTTTCACTAACTAACATTTTAAAGTATTTGTAATGTATTCTGATTTTTTTAAATACATTCTGTCACATTCAATAATGTGAAAGCACGCAAAACAGTAGCAACGGTAATAATTTCAATGAAGCAAACTATAATAAGCTTTTTTTTTTTTATAAATATATATCAGTGATAATGCTAAAAAGAAGGCATACGCTCATATATTTTTTCATTACATAATGATCCAAATAATTAACTAACGTTTGAACAAAAATTTTAATCAGCATTAATTTTAGCTTTAAATTTCCATAAAGCTTTCATAAATTTTTCTTATCTTTCATTCTCTTCTACTTCGATTTATGCTTATTTGAAAACTAACTATCGATTGATTAAATCAAATCAGTAACGTTTAATTTAAGTTTTAATACAAAATGTTAGAGAATGAAAAGCGACAAATTTTATGGAATTTAAAGCTGAAATTGTTATTAATACTCCTTCTGATGAGAATGCATATTCTGAAGTTGAATAAGTGACTTAAAAACGAATATATATGAAATTATATAAGTAGAATGATATTATTGTGATGAAAAAAAGATTCCTATTATGTATTTCTTCATCAACTGGTACAAGCGAAAATTGCAATTGCTGAATTTTGGTATAATAAGAAAAGAATGAATTTCAACTGATCTATTTTCTTGTTATATAATTCTCAACTCTAATTAAAAAATATTTGAAGCGAATTCATTGAAAAGAAAACACAAGAAACCATGTAATACATATATAATTGATTTGAAGATTTGATTCGAAATAAATTAGCTTATAAGGATGAGTAATTACATTCGGTTGCATCGAATACAATCAATGTTAAAATTTACTTACTCATAACAAACTTTAGATGTGATCAATCAATCTTCTGGTCATGCAAAGGAATTATTTTGATGAAGATTTGCATAACACTTTGAACGAAAAAATTTGAAGTTGGTGTCGGTATATTATGGAGAAAAGTGTTAGTTCTTCATAATGCAAGAAAATTGTTCACATATCTGCGAAACTTTTTGCATATTCAAAACAATTTATTATAGCGCAGAGGATTATATATGGAAGATTAAATTAATTAATGTTTCCAGAAAGTAGCGTGACCTTGTTGAAAGCCAATTCATATGAACACTCTAAATCAAAAATTTTTTATGTAAAAATCGAATTTTGATAGTGAGTATTCTAATGAAAAAAAAAAAATGAAGTTATCTACAATTCATCAAATAAACAGATATTTCAAGTAGCAGATAATTTTCTTCAAATGGTTATTACACTTTCTACAAAATTTTTATAGAAATAATGTTTTCCCTACCCACATTATTCGTCAAATTAAATTGCTCGTAAAATAGAAAGTTTAACTTGAGTTTTGTTAAGAATGAGTATGTTAATAGCAAAAGATTCAAGGAATTTTAAAATTGCTGAAAGACAATTAATACGCAAATATCTGGCATTAGTCAGATTCTGAAATCACTTCTGTTTCTTGAAGTTTTAAAACTTGTTCTTCTATCGGTTCTTCCGAATTCTCCTTAACCGTTAATTTCCTATGATTCGATCTAATTTTTTTCATTTTAAATCATCGCATTATAGTTTTCATAGATGGCATCAATAATCGTTAGACATTGCATTCTGCTGTGTTCAATATAACTGTTCTTAAAATATTTTTTGTTTGAGATTTCCGAAAAGATTCATATCAGATATTTTAATTTCTAATAAAATTTGATTGCTATTAGTTATTGTAATTTTTTACTTTGAAGAACAATTAGTTTAATAACGATTGAACAAAAATATTGGAATTTCCGCTGTGAAACATTATATTTATGGTGAGAAATATGAATAACTCTTTACCAATCTACTTTTTTCTCATAACGAATAACTGTTGAGTATAAAATTTGCCTTAACGATCGTTGAAATTTCGTTTAACTTGAGTTTAATAGATATATACGATGATTTTGTCGTATATATTTCTCTAATCATAGATATGATTATGAATCGTCTACGTTTGTCTCATCATAGATATGCATTATGACCCGTAATATAACAATGATATTCATGTTTTACAAGAGCAGTACATTTTGAACTTTCACAAGACTTAACTGCCGGGAATTTTTTATATGTCTTAATAAGTTTCGTCGCTCGACGCGAATATCGAAGTTAGTCAGTACCAAGAAATAAATGATTAAGAGGAACCAATAGCATAGGAAATAAGAAGCGTTATAAGACGGCAGCGACTGCAATAGAAACAAAGGACAACAATAACAAAGGCACTATGTTAATTATTATCAAAAAATTGAGCAAAAACTCGAGTAAAACAAGCCGATAAATATATTAATAACATTTTCGAATCATTGATGAAAAACTATGATAACAAGGAATATTATTAATTATAACAATATATGATAATATAAGTGATAAACGAATATGATATGAAATTAGGTTCAATTACAAATAAAAATTATTTCAAATTTTATTAATTATTTTTAGTTAAAAATCAAACAATAATCATTAAAATATGAGAGAGCTCACAGCCTTATATATGAAATCATTTTTTCTATTAATATATATTATTTATTGGTATATTCTTAACAAAATGTAATCTTTCAACTGAATGTTTGTATATAATTTTATGCCTTAGCAAATTATTATTTTAACCGAATCCTTTATGGCATAAATCACACTTATATGGTTTCTCACCTGTATGTATTCGATTATGTCTCTTCAGTTGACTGAAAAAATTGAATCCCTTATGGCATATATTGCATTTGAATGGTTTTTCGACTGTGTCTGTTCGATGATGTCTTTTCAAACTGCTGCGTTGATTGAACTCTGCATTACATGCTTTTGAACCATTTTTCGTTTGAATATTGTCGATTATGTTCATTTAGATCTAAGTGGTCATTTGTTCCTTCCTATACTGACGTATATAATTCAATAACAGTGTAGAATTCTACTGACAGTCACATTGATATTACAGAGATAAATTTATTTGAAAAATTTACATAAACCTACGATTTTCGATGAGGCTATGAAAAGTTTTCATTACTTCATAAAACATTTATAATATTCAAAATTAACAAACTCGTATTTTATTCTATAAATCGTTTTCATCGCTGTATTTAGAGAATAAAAGATTCACATAATTATGCAAAAAGATTAACGGTATTATAATTCTCTGGCCATAGATCGCATCTTTACAGAAATTGTTTAATTCAGTACTCCCGGGAATCTGAAAATTCATCATCGAATACATACAGGCGAGAAACCATTTAAGTGTGGTGCATGCGCTTTGAAGTTCAATCAATTCAGCAATCTGAAAAGACATCAACGACAAATGCATACAACGAAACCATTCAAGTGCAATATATGTAGGAAAGAATTCAGTAATCCCGGGAATCTGAAAAAGCATCATCGAACACATATAGATGAAAAAGCATTCAACTGCAAATTATACGGGAAGGAATTCAGTCGAAATCATGATTTGCGAAGGCCTGAAAAAAATATAAACATTGAGCTGAAAGATTGCATTGCATGAAGAATATAGTAACAAATGATATCTGCAATACAGTTATATTAATAAAGAAAATTATTTCATATATAAGGCTATGAGCTCTGTTTTACCTCTCATATTTTAATGATTATTGTTTGATTGATGACTAAAAATAATTAATAAAATTTGAGAAAATTTTTATTTGCAATTGAGCTTAATTTCATATCATATTCATTTATCACTTATATTATCATATATTGTTATAATTAATAATATTCTATTTTTTGCCACATTTATCTATTTGTTATTATAGTTTTTCATCAGTGATTCGAAAATGTTGATAAAATATCTACAAGACTGTTTTACTCGAATTTTTGCTCACTTTTTATAAACACATAACGAGGTTGAACGTCAATGAGTATTTCTTTTTCTGCATCCAGTTTTGCGAAAATAGTCTCAATAGCATTTGTATGGAACCTCGAAATCGTTAAGCATATAACAGAAAGCTGAAACGATCCTGAAAAGACAGAATCCCATCCAATAGCAAAGACATATTATTGATTTGTTTAGCGATATGATAAAAAAATTCTACAACAGATATAACGAGATATAAAAGCAAAGTATTATGCATAAAAACTTCGTATTTCTAATATATAGTCAAGTTGAATTATCTTCGCTTCAAAGTGTTCCTGTAAAAACAGTGAATTTAGGTTTTCATTTGAAATAATTACTTGAAATCATCATTGCATGCAATACTTTTGTGTGATCGGTACTACCATATGTTTTTTTGATTTCAATATCGATTATAGCTTTTTATGAGTGTAATATTGATTTGATAAAGTTCTGTTATGATTTAGTTCCTCACATTGTTATTTCGCTTTTCTCATTTTATTCTTACAATAATTACATACAAGTAGATGCCTGAAACTTTAAAAGGCTATGTTTAAGTTTGAAGGAGAAAGAATGATGAGATTTCATACTGCTAATTTCTATATCATTAGCATAAAATGTGCATTTTTGTATATTTCGTAATTAATTAGGTTTTGATACATGACTTAGTAATTCGCTTATTTCTCCTTTTGTTTCTTTTATGAAGCTTTTTTCCCGAGTGAAAATATAAAATCAAATAATAATGAATTAATACCAAGCTTAACAAAGCAATTGGTAAACCTTACTTGCTCGCGCAATTGCAGGCGAAGCTGATATACCATTTTTAGCATCTCCGGGTCTGATTTTGTTGAAATGTTTGTTGGTGTTGGCGCAAGCCGCGTTCGCGAGATGTTCGATCAAGGCAAAAAAAATGCTCCTTGTATAATCTTTATAGACGAAATAGATGCAGTAGGCAGACACCGCGGCATTGGCCTTGGCGGTGGCAATGACGAGAGAGAACAAACATTAAATCAGCTATTAGTTGAAGTGGATGGAATGTTTCATAAAGGATTTAAAGTTTCATATTTTTCATGCCTTAATTCTCGATTAGGAAATTAAGAATATTGAGATATATATTGTGAACATTGCTTCAGATAACGTCAATATCCATCATAACAAATTCTGAAAGAAATAAATGGATAGCACGAATAAAGATGGTAACTTATAGATATGAATTGTTTCAATGAAATGAAAAATTGAAAGTATGCTTCTTATGTAGAAGAAATTAGTTTCCTTTTATAGCATGTGCAATGAATTTCAACTAACAGGAATTAAGCAAAATTCAATTTTAAAAAACAACGACAACCGAAATTCGATACATTGAAAGTTATACTAAACTATACTAAGTACGTATGTCGTTGAAATAAGTATGTCATTCTTTTATTCGCAATATTTCATGCTGATGAATTGCATTTACATTAAGGGAGCCATAAAATCATTGTTTATATTATTAGTCGTGTTTGAGAATGAATACATCAAGCGATGATAAAAATTTTTCCATTTAAAATAGCTCCATCATATTCCTTTCCTACAGTTACCTCCAAAACAATATAATCCAACGCTCCCATGTTCCTTGATCTCCGGTTTACTATATATTCCATTCAGTTATTTCATGAGGATATAAACCAATGCCGCATTTTCATTGAATGATACAAATAGTGAAATGGAATGGTATAATATGATATGATTTCTTCTCATTCATTTCCTATTTTTTCCTTGATTGAAATGATGTTATTTATATTAACATGCTTGTCTATTAACATTTATCTCTGTAATATCAATGTAACTGTCAGTATAATTCTACACTGTTATTGAATTATATACGTCAGTATAGGAAGGAACAAATGACCACTTAGATCTAAATGAACATAATCGACAATATTCAAACGAAAAATGGTTCAAAAGCATGTAATGCAGAGTTCAATCAACGCAGCAGTTTGAAAAGACATCATCGAACAGACACAGTCGAAAAACCATTCAAATGCAATATATGCCATAAGGGATTCAATTTTTTCAGTTCAACTGAAGAGACATAATCGAATACATACAGGTGAGAAACCATATAAGTGTGATTTATGCCATAAAGGATTCGGTTAAAATAATAATTTGCTAAGGCATAAAATTATATACAAACATTCAGTTGAAAGATTACATTTTGTTAAGAATATACCAATAAATAATATATATTAATAGAAAAAATGATTTCATATATAAGGCTGTGAGCTCTCTCATATTTTAATGATTATTGTTTGATTTTTAACTAAAAATAATTAATAAAATTTGAAATAATTTTTATTTGTAATTGAACCTAATTTCATATCATATTCGTTTATCACTTATATTATCATATATTGTTATAATTAATAATATTCCTTGTTATCATAGTTTTTCATCAATGATTTGAAAATGTTATTAATATATTTATCGGCTTGTTTTACTCGAGTTTTTGCTCAATTTTTTGATAATAATTAACATAGTGCCTTTGTTATTGTTGTCCTTTGTTTCTATTGCAGTCGCTGCCGTCTTATAACGCTTCTTATTTCCTATGCTATTGGTTCCTCTTAATCATTTATTTCTTGGTACTGACTAACTTCGATATTCGCGTCGAGCGACGAAACTTATTAAGACATATAAAAAATTCCCGGCAGTTAAGTCTTGTGAAAGTTCAAAATGTACTGCTCTTGTAAAACATGAATATCATTGTTATATTACGGGTCATAATGCATATCTATGATGAGACAAACGTAGACGATTCATAATCATATCTATGATTAGAGAAATATATACGACAAAATCATCGTATATATCTATTAAACTCAAGTTAAACGAAATTTCAACGATCGTTAAGGCAAATTTTATACTCAACAGTTATTCGTTATGAGAAAAAGTAGATTGGTAAAGAGTTATTCATATTTCTCACCATAAATATAATGTTTCACAGCGGAAATTCCAATATTTTTTGTTCAATCGTTATTAAACTAATTGTTCTTCAAAGTAAAAAATTACAATAACTAATAGCAATCAAATTTTATTAGAAATTAAAATATCTGATATGAATCTTTTCGGAAATCTCAAACAAAAAATATTTTAAGAACAGTTATATTGAACACAGCAGAATGCAATGTCTAACGATTATTGATGCCATCTATGAAAACTATAATGCGATGATTTAAAATGAAAAAAATTAGATCGAATCATAGGAAATTAACGGTTAAGGAGAATTCGGAAGAACCGATAGAAGAACAAGTTTTAAAACTTCAAGAAACAGAAGTGATTTCAGAATCTGACTAATGCCAGATATTTGCGTATTAATTGTCTTTCAGCAATTTTTAAAATTCCTTGAATCTTTTGCTATTAACATACTCATTCTTAACAAAACTCAAGTTAAACTTTCTATTTTACGAGCAATTTAATTTGACGAATAATGTGGGTAGGGAAAACATTATTTCTATAAAAATTTTGTAGAAAGTGTAATAACCATTTGAAGAAAATTATCTGCTACTTGAAATATCTGTTTATTTGATGAATTGTAGATAACTTCATT
Organism: Dirofilaria immitis; assembly: GCA_024305405.1. Taxonomy (NCBI): domain Eukaryota; kingdom Metazoa; phylum Nematoda; class Chromadorea; order Rhabditida; family Onchocercidae; genus Dirofilaria; species Dirofilaria immitis. Next base: position 2,427,799 of record JAKNDB010000098.1, read on the forward strand.
TTTTTTTTTCATTAGAATACTCACTATCAAAATTCGATTTTTTACATAAAAAATTTTTGATTTAGAGTGTTCATATGAATTGGCTTTCAACAAGGTCACGCTACTTTCTGGAAACATTAATTAATTTAATCTTCCATATATAATCCTCTGCGCTATAATAAATTGTTTTGAATATGCAAAAAGTTTCGCAGATATGTGAACAATTTTCTTGCATTATGAAGAACTAACACTTTTCTCCATAATATACCGACACCAACTTCAAATTTTTTCGTTCAAAGTGTTATGCAAATCTTCATCAAAATAATTCCTTTGCATGACCAGAAGATTGATTGATCACATCTAAAGTTTGTTATGAGTAAGTAAATTTTAACATTGATTGTATTCGATGCAACCGAATGTAATTACTCATCCTTATAAGCTAATTTATTTCGAATCAAATCTTCAAATCAATTATATATGTATTACATGGTTTCTTGTGTTTTCTTTTCAATGAATTCGCTTCAAATATTTTTTAATTAGAGTTGAGAATTATATAACAAGAAAATAGATCAGTTGAAATTCATTCTTTTCTTATTATACCAAAATTCAGCAATTGCAATTTTCGCTTGTACCAGTTGATGAAGAAATACATAATAGGAATCTTTTTTCATCACAATAATATCATTCTACTTATATAATTTCATATATATTCGTTTTTAAGTCACTTATTCAACTTCAGAATATGCATTCTCATCAGAAGGAGTATTAATAACAATTTCAGCTTTAAATTCCATAAAATTTGTCGCTTTTCATTCTCTAACATTTTGTATTAAAACTTAAATTAAACGTTACTGATTTGATTTAATCAATCGATAGTTAGTTTTCAAATAAGCATAAATCGAAGTAGAAGAGAATGAAAGATAAGAAAATTTATGAAAGCTTTATGGAAATTTAAAGCTAAAATTAATGCTGATTAAAATTTTTGTTCAAACGTTAGTTAATTATTTGGATCATTATGTAATGAAAAAATATATGAGCGTATGCCTTCTTTTAGCATTATCACTGATATATATTTATAAAAAAAAAAAAGCTTATTATAGTTTGCTTCATTGAAATTATTACCGTTGCTACTGTTTTGCGTGCTTTCACATTATTGAATGTGACAGAATGTATTTAAAAAAATCAGAATACATTACAAATACTTTAAAATGTTAGTTAGTGAAAGGAATTATAGGTTATTAATCATATGAACACTGCCAGTTATTTCGGGGTGAGCAATACGAATATTCCAATTTGTCGCCACTTTTTCGTTCGATAACGCATGCATGTTTTTTTGATTCGCAGAAACAACCTCTTTGTCTAAAACAAAAAGTTCTTTTGCTGGAAAATTTTTGAAAAACTTTTATACATACCAAAAATTCTAAACTTTATCCAACTAATTTTTCTATATTAGAATGATCAAATTTGCTTACGTCCAAGATTGATGCGGTTTCAGTATACACCATGATTGTGGTTCACGTTGATCGTAACAAGCTTCATGACTTTCACAATGTTTCATCCTGCAATAGTAAGTTGAGATAAAACACTATAGAATTAAGTCATAATGGAAGTCGTTTAGATTCATTAAGAAAGTTACTTTTCTGAGGCACATTATTTAAGTGAAAGAAAGATTCCGAGAAAATCTGAAAAATATTATAACGAAAAAAAGTAACAAATTAGTGTTAGAAGATGGATGGTAAAATTCATAAAAAGCTAAAGTGGAGATTACTTGAATATGAATTGAAGTATTTTTTAGGAATTTAAATAATTGAAAAATTGAAACGACTTACTTGCCATCACTTTCAACAAATTCTCCTTTAGTTACATATTCATCATCTTCAGTTGCATGATCGTGATGCTCATTTGATTGATTCCTCTGCTCTTCTGATTTTTCTTCGTCTTCTTCATCATCTTCGTCACTTTCTTCAAAAGTTACATCCTGAAATCGTAAAGATATTTTATATCATACAAAATGAAAATCATAACCGAAAAAGTAGTTTGAATATGAAAAAGTAGTTTGAATATGATCTGATTTGTGATCCACGAAGCAATATACTTTTCCATCGCATTTTTTCCTCAACTTATATTCTTTATCTTCCTCGATTTATCACTATATCTATTGTTGATCATTTTTAATTTAATATAATTAACAAAACTTTAAAAATTTTTCCAATTTAATAGTTTCAGTAACTAATGAATTGGGAAAGTTAAAACTGAAGAAAATTACCTTTGATTCTGATTCTGATGCGGAAAATGATGAAACAAAAAGAAGCACTAAACCAAGAAATATGAAAAGTTTGTTCATTTTTTCTTTCTAAAAAATCAAATAGCATTAATTATATAAATATAACAGTGATTTTTGAATAAAATTAGTAATATGTAATCTTTACACAATGATAGTAAAAAAATTTTTGGGTCAATTATTATTCATTTTGCTTATAATTTTCACAGTTTTCTTTATTCACTTATTATTGAGAAGAAACGATAAACGATATCTTATTTATTGAGAAGAAATGAAATAAATTGTTTTTAAATAGTAATCCATCTTACTATGCATTCATCACATCACTTACGTAAAATTGTTATAAAGTATTTTTTTTTCTGGAAAAAGAAACGATTCAGTAAATTTAAAAGAAAAGAAATTGTTGCTAATTAAATGGGATCAATTAGGTTTTTATCTAAAAAAGTAATGAAAATAATAAATTTGAAGATAGGTTTATCTGCATCTGATTCGTAGGTTTATCTGCATCTGATTCGTTTATATACGATATTTCAGTTTACAATTGAACAGATGCGTCTTTTTTTCTTGTTTTTGAGAGAATATGGAAACAAAAGATATTTGATTTAGCTGTAGCTTTTTTATGAATTTTTCCATCAAAATATTATTATTATTAAAAGAAATGAAAATATTTTTTTCCAACTGAAAGTTTACATTGATGATTTATTTTAAATAAAAATTTTTAAACTTTATCAGGATAAAAACTTTATTCAATTAACTTGCATTATATGAATTGCTTCCAAATTAACACTTTAAAACTTTACGACAATTGACATGAAGAAAGCAACTTTCTGAACATATTTATTGCTTAAATCTGTTAAAGTATCAAATATTTATAACTTCTTTTTGCATTTCAAAAGTATTGGATATATTGTCTAATAATTGGACAAAGCTTATCAGAGCATCAACTTTTTGAAATTTGAATGAATAAGCAACAAATCATTTTAACTGATAATTTAATAATGATAGATTCGAGATGGCGAGAATAGATACCCCAAACTACGCTACTATTTTGCCACTTTCTCTATTATTCGTTTTATTCTTTTGAGAGAGATTCTGCTAAATTCTGCTAAATTTCAAAATTTCTTAGAAGATAATAATGTTGAACAAATAATATTGATTACCTTCATTTTTCGCTCATTTCAACTACTTTTCTTTTAATTCCGTTTATCCAACTATACTTCTTTATCATTCATGCTAAACTATGCGTTGCTCGATCTTGTCTGTAATGTCAAAATTTTTTCTCCGAATTTCTTAAATTTGAAATAGATTATCAAGCCATAGATCAACATACTTGCATATAAATGCTCTTTTCAATCAATTGAATTTGATTCGTTGGAAATAATCGATATTAAAATTTCATTTTTAAAAATTTGTTATCTTTGAATTTCAGATATCAATTGGAGTAAGTGCTACGTGTCGATTTATTCTACCATCAAATGGACTGCCATACTGATGATATGATCAGAAAAAGATCAGCTCTGTGAATTTATGCACATTTCTACAATAACATGTTGCATCAATGTCTATTCGTTCATATTCTGCCATTTCGTTCGGAATAAATAGGTTATTTCTTTTAACTTTTCTGTTATAAATAAAATTTTCGAAAATTATCCATACTTTTTATTTGATTATCGTTTGTCAATAAATCTTCTAAAATTAAAAAATATCGTAGTTTTTCTTAATATGTATTCCAGCGTGATGATGAATTTTATCATAATTTCGTTAGATTTATATTTCATTAAATTTGCAAAAAATTCTTAAAAATCCTATCAGAATAAACTTACCATCAAAAATGCCAACGATTGAATGATTTGTTGAATATTACTTGGATAAGAAATATTACTGCTGTTAACTATATCTAAATAAAATTGATTTTCAGACGTCTTGCGTTTTTCTGAATCAATTACTTTGAAAGCGACGTCTTAATAATTCGTCGTTATATTACAAATTTTGAAATTTCGTCTTTCATTGACTGAAATAATTCTTCATTCTGATTTCTGACTAGTTTAGTTATATTCATTATACAAAATCTCAAAAGATATTTATACGCATTCACTTCTTCATGTTCAAAACATTATGACATAGATGTTAGCTGATATGAATACATTGATATGACACGCAAAAAATATACACAAAGATCAAGTTAGCAATAGTGTACATAAAAGCGAAGATTCTAAATGAACCAAAAATCTTCATAATAGGTCAAAATATCAGCACGATTCATTCATTTTTACTCTGACATTTATAATTTGAATTATTCCTTTTGATATTCAATAACTTCTTCACTATTAATTCAACATAGAATTCATCCTATCGTAAATTGTTGCATTTATTTTATACTATCAGCAAATGCTTTTCACTAGATTCTATAAACATGGAAGATTTGAAGTTTTCTATTAAAGCATATGAATGCGAGAGCTTCATTGAAATTCATACATGCAATTTCATGCATGAATTTCATATTATTCCTCAAAATATGAGTTATCTTTCATATTTTCTTGAAAAATAGCACCTTTGCACATTCAGCAGCAATATATATCAATGTGTTATTTGCTTCCGAGAATATTGATGTAATTGAAATTGTATAAAGGAAAGATTAACATATTTAATATCAATTTAATTTAAAATTTTTTATACTGTATTATTGGAATTTACATGCTGATGATGTATATGCACTGCAGAAAAAATGATATCGTGGATAATTATTAATATTATACTCGTATTAATCACTACAGTTTCTGCCGAAATTTATTCATCCATTGCTTCGTTGAAAACATTAATTGAAATTGAAAGAGACATTTCGGTAATGATTAATAGTTATATGGAAAAGAATTAGAAAGGCTTGATTATCTGAAGAAGTAAGTGTTCTTATTTTCTTTCGATTTGAATTTAACTCTTTTACTTTTCATTTAACTCTTTTACTTTTCATTTTATTACTCACTTCAGTGTAAACTAAATTAAAAGTAGCAATATCGTGATTATATTTTTTATCTACAGAATATTGCAATGCAAACGGTAATCGAAAAGGTTGTTAAAGAAACTTTAATGGTAAATATTTTGGAATTTTTTTTCATAATATTTTCTGGAATAAATTTCGGAAATGATGAAAGACTTCTATAATAATTTCTGTAAAATTTCAGCATTTAAAAGTGTTCTATAAATTACTGATAATATTTTAGGTTCGCCCAAGAAATACAAGAGCGTAATGATAAAGCTATAAAAGATGGTGAGGAGGCAATAAGACATCCAATCAATGCCTTCCTATTAATCAAAGGGATGACGGCAGATTGGAAGAAAGTAGTAAAAATTATGCAATCTAATTCCGCTAATGATATCATTCACAACATGACTCGTCAGCGATCCATTAATCGTATCAATTATCCTACAGAGGTTTTTTTTTTTTTTTTTTATCTGCGTTTTACTTCTTTCTTAGAAAAGCTAATATTTGAGGTATGAATGATCATCTGAGGAAAAATATATTTTGAATTTTATTATAAAGTCAGTAAAGCGTTTCTTTTTTTTTGAGGCATAGACATCATTCGATGAAATTCATTTAAATAATGATAAGTTAAATCCTTGCTATCCAAGTTTTACTAAGCTATTGTGAGCGTTAATTTAAATTAGCCTTCTATGGAATAGTCTTTTTCGTATTGTCTTAGCTACTATTCGATATGTGCTTGGTGATATAGATCTAATTATGCTGGAAAATAATTATTAGTATAATTTAAATAGAGAATTGTATAGGAAGATCTGTCAGGCGCAGTAATTGGTTTGTTACGTTTGCAAGATACATATCAAATGAATACCAAGGATATTGCCGAAGGAAAAATCCTGAATTCTCAAATCCGAACGGTTGCTTTGACTGGTAAATCTTGATCTTCTAAAATTTCATTGGACAAGATAAATGCTTTCCCTCCTCCATTTCTTTTGCTTTTTTAAAATGGAGAGAATAAGGAATATATCGACTATGGAATTTCGAATGTTACAGCTGGAGATTGCTTTGAAATTGGTCTTGTAGCATATAAAGCAGATGATTATTATCACACCATTATGTGGATGCAGGAAGCGCGAGAACGCGTTGAGAAGGAAATAATTCCGACAGCGAATCTCGAAGACATTCTTGAATATTTAGCTTTTTCATTGTATAAACAGGGTAATTTAAAACGAGCTTTGTTGCTTACAGATGAATTGTACCGCATAAGTAAGTTATTTGTTATTTTTTAATAGAAAAATAATTTAGTTTATTTCTTAACAAAACAAAATATTTTTAACAAATTTAAAAAATTTAGCAATGAAAATTTTAAAACTTTTTCTGAAATTTCTGTTTCAATTTTCGAAAATTTTAAAAACTTCCTGTGTCAGTATTTTCAATATTTTATTATTTCACATATGGAAGTTTTATTAAATTTTGCTTGGACTTTTGATAAGAATATAATTAGCAATGAGTTCTATATGCAATATAAGTTACAACATTCAATACATGCTAATTAATCTTCAATTTTCATCTGTCGTAAAGTATTGCTTATAACTATAGATCCGGATCATCCACGAGCTAAAGGCAACATAAGATGGTATGAAGATTTGCTAAAAGATGATGGAGTCCAACATATTGATATGCGACGAGATATTCCACCGATAAGTAATATGCGACGCGAAAATGATATGCAGCATACATACGAAGAATTATGCCGACAAAAAGTGCCCGTCGTATGCGCCTTATCATCATTCGTTTAATTTTTTCATGTAAAGTATAGCTGAGATTAAATTGTAATACTAAAATTCGCCGATCGGGATTTTTTTGATTAACATCGATTAAATTTCCCAGTACGACGATGTAACAAAAATCATTAGACACTGACTTGGAATTGAATTTATGTTGTTAGAAAAATTGTCAACTTGGATTCTTGAGATTTATTAATTTTGTATTTGCGGATTTTTGCAGAAGACAAAAGTACAGTCGCGATTTTATTGCTACTACAAAATGGATCGTCCGTATCTGCGTCTAGCACCATTTAAAGTAGAAATCATTCGCCAGAATCCGTTGGTCGTGCTGTTTCATGATATTATATCGAATGAGGAGTCACGAATTATTGAAATGCTTGCAATACCTAAGGCATGTTTAAGCTTCTTTTACTTATTAGAATACTCATTTGCTCATTTCCCAAGACAAGATAGGAAAAGCAAGAGATGGATTATTGTATTTATTCTAAACTTCTCAAAATCGTATTACAGTAATTTCAGTTGAAACGGTCTTTAGCTCGCAATCCTGCAACTGGAAAGTTTGAAGTGATGAGCGGTCGTACTAGCAAAAGGTAAATGTTTTACTAATTTTAATTTCATAACAAAAAATTTATATTAGGTCTTCATGAGATAAATTTGCCGAAAGCAAAAATATTTTTTATCGTTTTCTTTTTTCATTTCTGGTTAATTAATTGATGAAAGTGACCAGTATTTGAAATAAAAAGACATTAGTCTAATAAGGGAGGTGAGAAAATTAATTCCTTTTATTTGACGCAAATTTTTACTGGATAATGAGTTCATTTCACAGTGCACGGTTGAGTCCGACAGAACATGAAATAGTTAAACGCATCGATAGACGCCTTGAATTGGCAACAAATCTCGAAATCGAAACGGCGGAAGATCTTCAGGTTATTCTTCTAGATTCCCAATTTTAATGTAAAGAAAAGAGAAGTTCAAAATGATAAAAATTATCATTTTTTGTTATTCCATTATTTCATGTAGATATTCCTATAAAATGATAATACGTGTCGGTAAAAACCAAAAGATGTAATTAATTGTATATAGATACGAATGTTAAAAAGGTAAATAGAAATATTGTAAACAAAGGGAAAATCATAGTATACAAAGGAAATTAAAGTTCAAATAGCATGCCAAAATTACAAGGAGATCAACAAGCTGAAGAGATAAAAGATGTTTACTGTCAAAGCGTTCGATTCACTGGTCAACAGAGTAAGGTTAACCAATCAAAAGGTGATATGTTGAGAGAGATATAGAGAAGAGAAGCTCCGAAGGATTTAAAAGGAAAGGATTTCGGAGCTGTAGTTATTAGAAAAGTACGATGATAGCTCAAATTCAATTCGACAATCTAGTTCAACGGCACTAAATAACAGTAGTGATGAAGCGAAGGGAGCACGATAAAACCAAAGGGGAAGATATGATGCTGTAACTATTGTATAAGTGCGATATTGTGCTATAATATTTTACTAATCCAAATAAAACGTATTGTTGACCCAGCCGAGTTACAATAGACAAAAGTGACCCGTTCTAATTTAACGGCCTCTAATCAACAACAAATACCCAGCCAAGTTACAATAGACAAAAATGACCCGTTCTAATTTAACGGCCTCTAATCAACAACAAATACCCAGCCAAGTTACAATAGACAAAAATGACCCGTTCTAATTAACGGACTCTAATCAACAACAAATACCCAGCCAAGTTACAATAGACAAAATGACCCGTTCTAATTAACGGACTCTAATCAACAACAAATAAATTGTCTTTTCCAATTCTGAAAAAAGAGAAAGAAAGAGCTAAAATAAAACAGTACGAATAAATTTTTTCTGAAAAGTCACAATCAATAAAACTATGTATTCTATAAATTTTAATCAATTCACGCATTTAAAATACTTCAGATCCAAAATTATGGAATTGGAGGACATTATAAACCTCATTTAGACTGTGCTCTGGTAAGTTTTATCTTTACTGTTGTTCTGTATTTTATCATTATTGTGTTGTTATTTTATCACTATTGTGTTGTTATTTTATCACTATTGTGTTGTTATTTTATCACTATTGTGTTGTTATTTTATCACTATTGTGTTGTTATTTTATCACTATTGTGTTGTTATTTTATCACTATTGTGTTGTTATTTTATCACTATTGTGTTGTTATTTTATCACTATTGTGTTATTACGTATTAATATGATTTTTATAAGTTTTTTTGCTCAAAATGGACTTCAAATTATAAATTTCAAAAATTAATAGAAAAATTGGTTAAATGTGTTGCGTTCAAGACAAAAACAGAATTCGAAAATGTATATGTTGGCAATTTGTCATTATTTATCATTTGAAACTTTAATGATCAATTGATAAGAAATGATCACACTTTCAGAAGGCAAAACAATACTTCGACAAATTGGAAACTGGAAATCGAATAGCTACAATTTTGATCTATGTATTCACTTCTTTTCGTTTTATTTATTTTCGAATAATTTTTCGTATAACTCAATTCCTCTAACTGAAAATGCTTATACAAGTAATTTTGCTACAGATGACTGAGCCAGAAGTCGGAGGATGGACTGTATTCGCCAACTTGAAAACATCGGTACCATGTATCAAGGTGAGCTATTAAATATTAGATGCCATTAATCACTTAGATGCTATTATCGAACAAATGTTTCGGTAAAGAAATAGAATTAGTTAATTTCGAATTCAATTTCATGACTTCCATAATCTACTTCTTTTATGTGATAGATTGAATAAGAAAATTTATGGAACAGATGAACAGAATCAATTAAAATATACATCCATTTAAAAACTTTTTAGTTTGATTTAACCTAAGAAAAGTGATGTTAAAAATAAGTATTATAGTTTATTTTACGATGTTTCTTAATTAATATATTATTTGAATTTCTACAGAATGCAGCATTATTCTGGTATAATTTGATGCGTAGTGGTGAAGTAGATATGCGTTCTCGACATGGTTCATGTCCAGTATTAACCGGAATTAAATGGACAGCAATAAAATGGTTTCATGAACGAGGACAGGAATGGCGTCGACCCTGTAGTTTGAATCAATTCGATCAAGAACGATATGTGGGTGATTTAGGAGCTTTCAAACGAAATATAGTTTGAATATCAGATCAGGAGTCAAGAACACTAGGAAAATGAGCAAAAACGCTGAAAACCTACAAATTCAAAACTTTTGAATCAAAAATTGGGGAATCTAAAGAAGGGGAAAATATTTATTTCTGTGAAATTTGCGTGAAAATAAAATATTGAAGCATCTATGCAACATGTTCTTTTTGGATTTTTTTGTACTAAAGTCTTAATAAATACAAGCAATCCAGTGTAGTTCTATTTTTGTCTAACTTTTGATTTTGTTCTTGTCGCATATATTCTTAACAAATTTGTAAATTTTCACAAAGTATTCGATAATATTGAGAAAAAATTAAATACAACGATATACATTCTTTAATTTTTGGTTCATTTTGATCTTCCATTCGAAATCCATCTACCAACAATCTATCCTTTATCACTCATATTAAATTCATATCTTACATATCTAATCTTGTTTATAATATGAATATCTTTAATTATCTTCAATTTTCTTGAGTTTGAAATTGATTTCAGGTTAAGATCAACTCGCTTTATTATGAAATGTCATAATATATATACTGATGATCATACATAAAGTATAAATTAAGTTAATATGAGGTTACATAAAAACGATGATTCAAGCTGATCATAAGCTCTTCCATAGTAGGTCAAACTGTCAACAGGAATTTTATTATTTTGTTCCACTTGCAATTTGGATTATGTTTTCTAATACACAATATCTTTTTTATTATTTCACCCCGCCACTGCTATTCGTCCATCTCTCATTTGTTTTGTCAGTTTAGAATTTAGCAAATGTAATTAATGTTATTTTATAGGCAACGATAGTGATTATATAAGTTTTTTCTTATATTTTCTATATCACTCATCTACGTTATACAATAATACGATGATGCTTGCAAAAACAGTTATCCATATATTAATTTTATAATGATACTATCGGTATATATGATGTTTAGTATGTTAATGACAGCAAGGCTTAGTAGTGCTTTGGGGAGTTTGTAATATATGTATAAAATGCAGGTTTAGAATGATTCTATCAGCGCATTCCCGTTATGCGTTTATCAGACCCTTTCTTATTTAATCCACATAATACTGGAAATTTTATAGAATCCGTTCCATATAGTACAATATGCGTGACTTGATAAGGAAGTTTAATGACTAGGATTGATCAAATTTTGCTGTTGTGAATTTATTGTTTTTTCTGAAAACTTCCGAGTCAAAAAGCATAACTGCTAATTTTTAATTGACTTGTACTTTATAGCGATATTTGATAATAAATCAGCTGTTCCATATTTTCTGAAGAAATTGAGCATTTTTTTCGTAGATTTAATTCAAATTGCAACGCAATTGCATAATATTTTGATAACAATAATTGATTAGGGAATATTTTCTTCATTCAAATCGCTAATTTAGGAAGATTAATAATAATTTGATTCTCATTATTCGTCTCGAAATTTTGGATAAAGGGTAAGCAAATTTAATATCTCGTTTTATGGAATGAATGAAAATTGAGATATTTCAATTCTAATGACATATTCATCACATATGTAGCAGGATTTGTAAATTTCTGAACAAATTGCATATCGATTTTGAAAACGATAAAAATGATTTTCATCTGAGTTAAAAGTTTTGAATAAAAAAAAAAGAAAAAAAACGAAACAAAATATCATTTATTAATAAAAATAGTTGAAGCGTTCACTTTTCTACTTGTTAGAAAATTTATTAAATTTTTCACAATTTTGCAAAAAAAAAAGAAAGAAATAGAGAAATTAAATATAGTTCACCTGAGTAAATTAATTATTTCAGTCGTCATGCGTTGAATAATAATAATATGTCTTCTTTAGACATTTTCACTAAAATTCATTAATGACAGAGCTAATTTGTCATTTATTTCATTCGAATTATCGTCACTATCCCATCTTTTATTCTTTATTTATGTGGTAAAGAGAATTTTACTTAAATAGAGAACATAAAAATATTGTTAAATGTTGGATAATGGGAAGAATTGAAATAGAAAAAAAAAGAATGAAAGAATAGGAAGTGATATTACAAGGCATTAGGTTTTTGAGGTCTGCAATGTGAATATTTCAAATTTACCATTCGTCCATTCGATAACGCTTGAATACTTCTTTTCGTCATGAAAACCCAATCTCTATATCTGAAATCAAAGTTTTCAATTTGGTTTAGAAATTTCTGAAAAGTCTTTAAAAGTGCAATGATATAGAAAATTTCAAGTTATATCTGAACCAGTTTTAATATAAAAATTATTTGCAACATTTCTGCCTGCAGCAAATGACAAAGAACTGAAACGAATTTATCCGGAAATTGTTTATAATCAATGAAGAGGTTATTTCCTGAATTGTTTTATTCTAATAATGAAATATCAAAACTTATTCTGGAAAACCTGAAAAAATTTAGGAAATTTTGAAAATATTTTAGTAATAAATATTATGTTGTTAAATATAAATTTCTAATTTATCATAAATGTTTCTACTATTACGACAATCCTATTAATTGACTATTATGATAATTCTATTAATTAATTATACGTCAATTGAAAATTGTCGAAAAATCAAATAGTTCAATTACATTTTTCAACTATGGGGCTTAATTTGCCGCAAATGATTACGCGCTTACTCAATAAACTTAACAACTCGTATTGGTTTTGAAGTAATCCGAAATCTTGAACCGTTGAATTTTTCATCATTTCGTTCACCAAAATAGCTATTAATAATTCAGTCGAATATTATATTGTTTATTAAGCTTTAAAAAACACTTTTATTTCAAAATATTGTATCTGATACCTTTCATAACTTCTAATAAAATTGATCCACTCGAACAAAGTAATTTACTTTGTCGTATACCTGAATAATTTCAAATTTATATATATTAAATAAATTTAAATTAAAATATTAAGGTCGAGATCAAAAAAGTTAATAAAGCATTATTCAACTATACATTTAACTCGTCTCATCAATTATACAACCATATAAAATGTAAGATGCGGAAGCTTAACTAAAAATAACAAGAAACATAATGTTTCAAATGAGAAATGTTTTTGCTGAAAAATTGAAAAATTGATTCAACGGTTTTTTTTTTTTTTATAATTATATGATCAATCTTGCTTACCAATGCGAGTAGATATTAAATTTGTAGTTGCCGAGAATTCAGTCTTTCATTATAATATTTTATAATTATTAAAAACTCATAATCGGGTCCCAATTCTATTTTGAAGCTACTACAGAACTGTTTCTCTTTTCTTGGATTTTCGCCGAATTAAGTAATTTTAGTAGTTAAGAACCATTTGGATTGCTTTGTGTGACTTCCATACTTGGTTAAAGATTGAATTGAGATCGCAGTCTTTTTTTTTGCAGAATTCGAAGTTTATTATTGTTTATAAAAGCGGGTGCTCTTTAACTTTAGATCAAAAATTTGATTATTTCAAATTCCGTTAGGCGTTAGATTCATCTAGAAAAAAATGGAAATCACGTCATTTACGGCAGCCACTTTACCGCTCTGTATATAATTGTTGTAGGCAAGTCCAATTGTTCGTAAGCCATCTGATACCATTGGTTCGATAACATTTCTTATTATTTCTTTCCGTTGCTCATCATCAAATGGTGACTCCAAATAGCTATGGCTGATCGCATGGTCTTGTACCGGCGACATATCTATCAAGTGTCTGGCTTATCGACTTTCGATGGTAGTTTATGTGCCTACCATGGTTGTAACGGGTAACGGAGAATAAGGGTTCGACTCCGGAGAGGGAGCCTGAGAAACGGCTACCACATCCAAGGAAGGCAGAAGGCGCGCAAATTACCCAATCTCAGAATGAGGAGGTAGTGACGAAAAATAACGAGACCGTTCTCTATGAGGCCGGTTATCGGAATGGGTACAATTTAAACCTGTTAACGAGGATCTATGAGAGACAAAACATAAAATAAAAAAGCTTTATCTTGCCAAAACCACATACAAATTCGTTACCATTACTAACCAAAGTTATAGTAAACGATATATTAGTTATTTCTATACTTATTACATATTACTTATTACACACAAAAATAAAATAATTTCCTATTTTACATTCATCCCAGAACTGATTCGAATTTTTGCACAACTATTTTTGAATCAAAATAATCTATTTCATATTATATACTGCATATGAATGAAGAGAAATCATACATTCAATTAGGCTTTCAAAATTATATTTAAAAAATGACGCAGTACAAAGATAGTATATAAAAGTAAACATCACAAAGGTTACCCTTCACTCATTTATTTATCAATGTCTCTAAACTTATCATCAATGAATTATCTTAACTTTCAAGCTATAATGTATTATGTAACGCGAGTAATAGTAAATATATCTATATTCAAATATTTCTAAATAAATGAACGGAAGGAAAATAATTGATTTAGATATAGTTAACAGCAGTAATATTTCTTATCCAAGTAATATTTAACAAATCATTCAATCGTTGGCATTTTTGATGGTAAGTTTATTCTGATAGGATTTTTAAGAATTTTTTACAAATTTAATAAAATATAAATCCAACGAAATTATGATAAAATTCATCATCATGCTGGAATGCATATTAAGAAAAACTACGACATTTTTTAATTTTAGAAGATTTATTGACAAACGATAATCAAATAAAAAGTATGGATAATTTTCGAAAATTTTATTTATAACAGAAAAGTTAAAAGAAATAACCTATTTATTCCGAACGAAATGGCAGAATATGAACGAATAGACATTGATGCAACATGTTATTGTAGAAATGTGCATAAATTCACAGAGCTGATCTTTTTCTGATCATATCATCAGTATGGCAGTCCATTTGATGGTAGAATAAATCGACACGTAGCACTTACTCCAATTGATATCTGAAATTCAAAGATAACAAATTTTTAAAAATGATCGATTATTTCCAACGAATCAAATTCAATTGATTGAAAAGAGCATTTATATGCAAGTATGTTGATCTATGGCTTGATAATCTATTTCAAATTTAAGAAATTCGGAGAAAAAATTTTGACATTACAGACAAGATCGAGCAACGCATAGTTTAGCATGAATGATAAAGAAGTATAGTTGGATAAACGGAATTAAAAGAAAAGTAGTTGAAATGAGCGAAAAATGAAGGTAATCAATATTATTTGTTCAACATTATTATCTTCTAAGAAATTTTGAAATTTAGCAGAATTTAGCAGAATCTCTCTCAAAAGAATAAAACGAATAATAGAGAAAGTGGCAAAATAGTAGCGTAGTTTGGGGTATCTATTCTCGCCATCTCGAATCTATCATTATTAAATTATCAGTTAAAATGATTTGTTGCTTATTCATTCAAATTTCAAAAAGTTGATGCTCTGATAAGCTTTGTCCAATTATTAGACAATATATCCAATACTTTTGAAATGCAAAAAGAAGTTATAAATATTTGATACTTTAACAGATTTAAGCAATAAATATGTTCAGAAAGTTGCTTTCTTCATGTCAATTGTCGTAAAGTTTTAAAGTGTTAATTTGGAAGCAATTCATATAATGCAAGTTAATTGAATAAAGTTTTTATCCTGATAAAGTTTAAAAAATTTTTATTTAAAATAAATCATCAATGTAAACTTTCAGTTGGAAAAAAATATTTTCATTTCTTTTAATAATAATAATATTTTGATAGAAAAATTCATAAAAAAGCTACAGCTAAATCAAATATCTTTTGTTTCCATATTCTCTCAAAAACAAGAAAAAAAGACGCATCTGTTCAATTGTAAACTGAAATATCGTATATAAACGAATCAGATGCAGATAAACCTACGAATCAGATGCAGATAAACCTATCTTCAAATTTATTATTTTCATTACTTTTTTAGATAAAAACCTAATTGATCCCATTTAATTAGCAACAATTTCTTTTCTTTTAAATTTACTGAATCGTTTCTTTTTCCAGAAAAAAAAATACTTTATAACAATTTTACGTAAGTGATGTGATGAATGCATAGTAAGATGGATTACTATTTAAAAACAATTTATTTCATTTCTTCTCAATAAATAAGATATCGTTTCTTCTCAATAAATAAGATATCGTTTATCGTTTCTTCGCAATAAATAAGAGGTGAATAAGTGAATAAGGAAAACTGTGAAAATTATAAGCAAAATGAATAATAATTGACCCAAAAATTTTTTTACTATCATTGTGTAAAGATTACATATTATTAATTTTATTCAAAAATCACTGTTATATTTATATAATTAATGCTATTTGATTTTTAGAAAGAAAAAATGAACAAACTTTTCATATTTCTTGGTTTAGTGCTTCTTTTTGTTTCATCATTTTCCGCATCAGAATCAGAATCAGAGGTAATTTTCTTCAGTTTTAACTTTCCCAATTCATTAGTTACTGAAACTATTAAATTGGAAAAATTTTTAAAGTTTTGTTAATTATATTAAATTAAAAATGATCAACAATAGATATAGTGATAAATCGAGGAAGATAAAGAATATAAGTTGAGGAAAAAATGCGATGGAAAAGTATATTGCTTCGTGGATCACAAATCAGATCATATTCAAACTACTTTTTCGGTTATGATTTTCATTTTGTACGATATAAAATATTTTTACGATTTCAGGATGTAACTTTTGAAGAAAGTGACGAAGATTATGAAGAAGATGAAGATAATTCAGAAGATCAGAACAATCAATCAAACGAGCATGACGATCATGCAACTGAAGATGATGAATATGTAACTAAAGGAGAATTTGTTGAAAGTGATGGCAAGTAAGTCGTTTCAATTTTTCAATTATTTAAATTCCTAAAAAATACTTCAATTCATATTCAAGTTATCTCCACTTTAGCTTTTTATGAATTTTATCATCCATCTTCTAACACTAATTTGTTACTTTTTTTTCGTTATAATATTTTTCAGATTTTCTCGGAATCTTTCTTTCACTTAAATAATGTGCCTCAGAAAAGTAACTTTCTTAATGAATCTAAACGACTTCCATTATGACTTGATTCTATAGTGTTTTATCTCAACTTACTATTGCAGGATGAAACATTGTGAAAGTCATGAAGCTTGTTACGATCAACGTGAACCACAATCATGGTGTATACTGAAACCGCATCAATCTTGGACGTAAGCAAATTTGATCATTCTAATATAGAAAAATTAGTTGGATAAAGTTTAGAATTTTTGGTATGTATAAAAGTTTTTCAAAAATTTTCTAGCAAAAGAACTTTTGTTTTAGACAAAGAGGTTGTTTCTGCGAATCAAAAAACATGCATGCGTTATCGAACGAAAAAGTGGCGACAAGTTGGAATATTCGTATTGCTCACCCCGAAATAACTGGCAGTGTTCATATGATTAATAACCTATAATTCCTTTCAGTAACTAACATTTTAAAGTATTTGTAATGTATTCTGATTTTTTTTTAAATACATTCTGTCACACTCAATAATGTGAAAGCACGCAAAACAGTAGCAACGGTAATAATTTCAATGAAGCAAACTATAATAAGCTTTTTTTTTTTTATAAATATATATCATTGATAATGCTAAAAAGAAGGCATACGCTCATATATTTTTTCATTACATAATGATCCAAATAATTAACTAACGTTTGAACAAAATTAAATCAAATCAACTAATGTTTAGTTTAAGTTTTAATACAAAATGTTAGAGAATGAAAAGCGACAACTTTTATGGAATTTAAAGCTGAAATTGTTATTAATACTCCTTCTGATGAGAATGTATATTCTGAAGTTGAATAAGTGACTTAAAAACGAATATATATGAAATTATATAAGTAGAATGATATTATTGTGATGAAAAAAAGATTCCTATTATGTACTTCTTCATCAACTGGTACAAGCGAAAATTGCAATTGCTGAATTTTGGTATAATAAGAAAAGAATGAATTTCAACTGATCTATTTTCTAGTTATATAATTCTCAACTCTAATTTAAAAATATTTGAAGCGAATTCATTGAAAAGAAAACACAAGAAACTCATGTAATACATATATAATTGATTTGGAGATTTGATTCGAAATAAATTAGCTTATAAGGATGAGTAATTACAAGGATGAGTAATATTCGGTTGTATCGAATACAATCAATGTTAAAATTTACTTACTCATAACAAACTTCAAATATGATCAATCAATCTTCTGGTCATGCAAAGGAATTATTTTGATGAAGATTTGCATAACACTTTGAACAAAAAAATTTGAAATTGCTGTCGGTATATTATGGAGAAAAGTGTTAGTTCTTCATAATGCAAGAAAATTGTTCACATATCTGCGAAACTTTTCGCATATTCAAAACAATTTATTATAGCGCAGAGGATTATATATGAAAGATTAAATTAATTAATGTTTCCGGAAAATAGCGTGACCTTGTTGAAAGCCAATTCATATGAACACTCTAAATCAAAAATTTTTTATGTAAAAATCGAATTTTGATAGTGAGTATTCTAATGAAAAAAAAAAATGAAGTTACCTACAATTCATCAAATAAACAGATATTTCAAGTAGCAGATAATTTTCTTCAAATGGTTATTACACTTTCTACAAAATTTTTATAGAAATAATGTTTTCCCTACCCACATTATTCGTCAAATTAAATTGCTCGTAAAATAGAAAGTTTAAGTTGAGTTTTGTTAAGAATGAGTATGTTAACAGCAAAAGATTCAAGGAATTTTAAAAATTGCTGAAAGACAATTAATACGCAAATATCTGGCATTAGTCAGATTCTGAAATCACTTCTGTTTCTTGAAGTTTTAAAACTTGTTCTTCTATCGGTTCTTCCGAATTCTCCTTAACCGTTAATTTCCTATGATTCGATCTAATTTTTTTCATTTTAAATCATCGCATTATAGTTTTCATAGATGGCATCAATAATCGTTAGACATTGCATTCTGCTGTGTTCAATATAACTGTTCTTAAAATATTTTTTGTTTGAGATTTCCGAAAAGATTCATATCAGATATTTTAATTTCTAATAAAATTTGATTGCTATTAGTTATTGTAATTTTTTACTTTGAAGAACAATTAGTTTAATAACGATTGAACAAAAAATATTGGAATTTCCGCTGTGAAACATTATATTTATGGTGAGAAATATGAATAACTCTTTACCAATCTACTTTTTTCTCATAACGAATAACTGTTGAGTATAAAATTTGCCTTAACGATCGTTGAAATTTCGTTTAACTTGAGTTTAATAGATATATACGATGATTTTGTCGTATATATTTCTCTAATCATAGATATGATTATGAATCGTCTACGTTTGTCTCATCATAGATATGCATTATGACCCGTAATATAACAATGATATTCATGTTTTACAAGAGCAGTACATTTTGAACTTTCACAAGACTTAACTGCCGGGAATTTTTTATATGTCTTAATAAGTTTCGTCGCTCGACGCGAATATCGAAGTTAGTCAGTACCAAGAAATAAATGATTAAGAGGAACCAATAGCATAGGAAATAAGAAGCGTTATAAGACGGCAGCGACTGCAATAGAAACAAAGGACAACAATAACAAAGGCACTATTTTAATTATTATCAAAAAATTGAGCAAAAACTCGAGTAAAACTAGCCGATAAATATATTAATAACATTTTCAAATCATTGATGAAAAACTATGATAACAAGGAATATTATTAATTATAACAATATATGATAATATAAGTGATAAACGAATATGATATGATATTAGGTTCAATTACAAATAAAAATTATTTCAAATTTTATTAATTATTTTTAGTTAAAAATCAAACAATAATCATTAAAATGTGAGAGCTCACAGCCTTATATATGAAATCATTTTTTCTATTAATATAGCTGTATTGCAAATATTATTTGTTGGTATATTCTTAATAAAATGTAATCTTTCAACTGAATGTTTGTATATAATTTTATGCCTTAGCAAATTATTATTTTAACCGAATCCTTTATGGCATAAATCACACTTATATGGTTTCTCACCTGTATGTATTCGATTATGTCTCTTCAGTTGAACTGAAAAAATTGAATCCCTTATGGCATATATCGCATTTGAATGGTTTTTCGACTGTGTCTGTTCGATGATGTCTTTTCAAACTGCTGTGTTGATTGAACTCTGCATTACATGCTTTTGAACCATTTTTCGTTTGAATATTGTCGATTATGTTCATTTAGATCTAAGTGGTCATTTGTTCCTTCCTATACTGACGTATATAATTCAATAACAGTGTAGAATTCTACTGACAGTCACATTGATATTACAGAGATAAATTTATTTGAAAAAATTTACATAAATCTACGATTTTCGATGAGGCTATGAAAAAGTTTTCATTACTTCATAAAACATTTATAATATTCAAAATTAACAAACTCGTATTTTATTCTATAAATCGTTTTCATCGCTGTATTTAGAGAATAAAAGATTCCCATAATTATGCAAAAAGATTAACGGTATTATAATTCTCTGGCCATAGATCGCATCTTTACAGAAATTGTTTAAAATCAGTCTCTAAATAACTTTCCAAATCAGTATAACATTTATTACGTGCTATAGTTCACTGTGCTTTGATTTATATATTTCATGAAAAAATCTCCAGAATATTTCCAAGAATTCTATACCAAATTCTATTCCATATATTAACTGCTACCATTTGTCCGTGGGAATTGATTGCGAAAATGTTGCTGTCTTATTACATTCTGATAGCTGTATTGCCATCATGCATTACACAGGTAATAGTAAGTAAATAAATTATTGCTTCGAGTATAAAATTAAATATTTAAAAATTTTCTGTCTTAATGAATGACAGAATTTTTACCTTTAAAGAATCAAGAATAGCGTTCATTGTTTGTATTTTTAACAGTTTTTACCGTTCCTTCGATATAGTAAATCCTTTCTGTTTAAACACTCTCTCTGTAGCATAATATTAACTGGATATGCTAGTATCAATAGAATTCCTTGGCAATGATTGAAATTGTTCAAAATTTCAAGAAAAATAATCATCAAGTCATTATTGTGAAATGAATCATTTCGTGTATTTTTAGGTGCCAAACGTAAATGTCTCTTCAATACGGGAAGGAATAAATAACCGGTTAGATTTAAACGAATATAATCGAAAACACTCAAACAAGAAAGGGTTTAAATGCGATCTATGCGATACGGAGTTCAAACAAAGCAGCAATCTGAAAATGCATCACCGAATTCATACAGGCGAAAAACCATTTAAATGTGATACATGCAGTTCGAAGTTCAGTCAACTCGGCAATCTGAAAAGACATCAACGACAAATGCATACAACGAAACCATTCAAGTGCAATATATGTAAGAAAGAATTCAGTAATTCCGGGAATCTGAAAATGCATCACCGAATGCATACAGGCGAGAAACCATTTAAATGTGATACATGCAGTTTGAAGTTCAGTCAACTCGGCAATCTGAAAAGACATCAACGACAAATGCATACAACGAAACCATTCAAGTGCAATATATGTAAGAAAGAATTCAGCAATTCCGGGAATCTGAAAGCATTCATGCGAGACCAAGTGCGATATATGCAGCAAAGAATTCAGTACTCCCGGAAATCTGAAAATTCATCATCGAATACATACAGGCGAGAAACCATTTAAGTGTGATGCATGCGGTTTGAAGTTCAATCAATTCAACAATATGAAAGAACATCAACGACGAATACATACAGTGAAACCATTTAAGTGCGATATATATAGGAAAGAATTCAGTAATCCCGGGAATCAGAAAAAGCATCATCGAACACATACAGATGAAAAAGCATTCAACAGCAAATTATACGGGAAGGAATTCAGTCGAAATCATGATTTGCGAAGGCCTGAAAATAAATATAAACATTCAGCTGAAAGATTGCATTGCATGAAGAATATAGTAACAAATGATATCTGCAATACAGCTATATTAATAAAGAAAATTATTTCATATATAAGGCTATGAGCTCTGTTTTACCTCTCATATTTTAATGATTATTGTTTGATTAATGATGATTATTGTTTGATTAATGACTAAATATTATGTTCAATTTCATATCATATTCATTTATCACTTATATTATCATATATTGTTATAATTAATAATATTCTATTTTGCCACATTTATCTATTTGTTATTATAGTTTTTCATCAGTGATTCGAAAATGTTGATAAAATATCTACAAGACTGTTTTACTCGAATTTTTGCTCACTTTTTATAAACACATAACGAGGTTGAACGTCAATGAGTATTTCTTTTTCCGCATTCAGTTTTGCGAAAATAGTCTCAATAGCATTTGTATGGAACCTCGAAATCGTTAAGCATATAACAGAAAGCTGAAACGATCCTGAAAAGACAGAATCCCATCCAATAGCAAAGACATATTATTGATTTGTTTAGCGATATGATAAAAAAATTCTACAACAGATATAACGAAATTCATATTTCTAATATATAGTCAAGTTGAATTATCTTCGCTTCAAAGTGTTCCTATAAAAAACAGTGAATTTAGGTTTTTATTTGAAATAATTATTTGAAATCATCATTGCATGCAAATACTTTTGTGTGATCGGTACTACCATATGTTTTTTTGATTTCAATATCGATTTTAGCTTTTTATGAGTGTAATATTGATTTGATAAAGTTCTGTTATGATTTAGTTCCTCACATTGTTATTTCGCTTTTCTCATTTTATTCTTACAATAATTACATACAAGTAGATGCCTGAAACTTTAAAAGGCTATGTTTAAGTTTGAAGGAGAAAGAATGATGAGATTTCATACTGCTAATTTCTATATCATTAGCATAAAATGTGCATTTTTGTATGTTACGTAATTAATTAGGTTAATTGATACATGATCTAATAATTCTATCCAATCACTATTATACGTATACGCGTTTCATTTTTCATTGCAGTGACGTTGCATTGCAGCAAAACGAGACAAGACAAGCATGTTAATATAAATAACATCATTTCAATCAAGGAAAAATTAGGAAATGAATGAGAAGAAATCATATCATATTATACCATTCCATTTCACTATTTGTATCATTCAATGAAAATGCGGCATTGGTTTATATCCTCATGAAATAACTGAATGGAATATATAGTAAACCGGAGGTCAAAGAACATGGGAGCGTGGGATTATGTTGTTTTGGACGTGATTTTAAAAAGAAATATAATGAAGCTATTTGAAATGGAGAGATTCAATCTTTGAAATTGGGAAATTCATACTTCATTTCGAAGTTTCGCATAGTAATGTGATTGATTAATGAAAGGACGATTGAAGTGTGTTGTAAAGATTAGATTAATGAAATGAGAGAATAAAACTGATGAGAGTATATGATCAGGAAGATGAAAAAAAAGAATAACTTCAATTTATAATTGTATTATCCTTTAATCACATTTGTATAGGAAAAGGTAAATTATAGAAGCGAGTCGTTCATTCATTTTTTTGTATCATATCTTTCAATCTTTTCTGTTGAACTCTTGCTACTAATTTGTGTTCCAAACAATCTATATTGAGCTACTTATTCGGAACGAAAGAAGAAAAAATAAGACTGATTTAATTGTGTGAAATATAATAGAAATTATCGCCAATTAATTAAGAAGGAGAAAGAATGATGAGATTTCATGCTGCTAATTTCTATATCATTAGCATGAAATGTGCATTTTTGTATATTTCTATAATTAATTAGGTTAATTGATACATGATTAATTGTCTTTCAGCAATTTTAAAATTCCTTGAATCTTTTGCTGTTAACATACTCATTCTTAACAAAACTCAACTTAAACTTTCTATTTTACGAGCAATTTAATTTGACGAATAATGTGGGTAGGGAAAACATTATTTCTATAAAAATTTTGTAGAAAGTGTAATAACCATTTGAAGAAAATTATCTGCTACTTGAAATATCTGTTTATTTGATGAATTGTAGGTAACTTCATTTTTTTTTTTCATTAGAATACTCACTATCAAAATTCGATTTTTACATAAAAAATTTTTGATTTAGAGTGTTCATATGAATTGGCTTTCAACAAGGTCACGCTATTTTCCGGAAACATTAATTAATTTAATCTTTCATATATAATCCTCTGCGCTATAATAAATTGTTTTGAATATGCGAAAAGTTTCGCAGATATGTGAACAATTTTCTTGCATTATGAAGAACTAACACTTTTCTCCATAATATACCGACAGCAATTTCAAATTTTTTTGTTCAAAGTGTTATGCAAATCTTCATCAAAATAATTCCTTTGCATGACCAGAAGATTGATTGATCATATTTGAAGTTTGTTATGAGTAAGTAAATTTTAACATTGATTGTATTCGATACAACCGAATATTACTCATCCTTGTAATTACTCATCCTTATAAGCTAATTTATTTCGAATCAAATCTCCAAATCAATTATATATGTATTACATGAGTTTCTTGTGTTTTCTTTTCAATGAATTCGCTTCAAATATTTTTAAATTAGAGTTGAGAATTATATAACTAGAAAATAGATCAGTTGAAATTCATTCTTTTCTTATTATACCAAAATTCAGCAATTGCAATTTTCGCTTGTACCAGTTGATGAAGAAGTACATAATAGGAATCTTTTTTCATCACAATAATATCATTCTACTTATATAATTTCATATATATTCGTTTTTAAGTCACTTATTCAACTTCAGAATATACATTCTCATCAGAAGGAGTATTAATAACAATTTCAGCTTTAAATTCCATAAAAGTTGTCGCTTTTCATTCTCTAACATTTTGTATTAAAACTTAAACTAAACATTAGTTGATTTGATTTAATTTTGTTCAAACGTTAGTTAATTATTTGGATCATTATGTAATGAAAAAATATATGAGCGTATGCCTTCTTTTTAGCATTATCAATGATATATATTTATAAAAAAAAAAAGCTTATTATAGTTTGCTTCATTGAAATTATTACCGTTGCTACTGTTTTGCGTGCTTTCACATTATTGAGTGTGACAGAATGTATTTAAAAAAAAATCAGAATACATTACAAATACTTTAAAATGTTAGTTACTGAAAGGAATTATAGGTTATTAATCATATGAACACTGCCAGTTATTTCGGGGTGAGCAATACGAATATTCCAACTTGTCGCCACTTTTTCGTTCGATAACGCATGCATGTTTTTTGATTCGCAGAAACAACCTCTTTGTCTAAAACAAAAAGTTCTTTTGCTAGAAAATTTTTGAAAAACTTTTATACATACCAAAAATTCTAAACTTTATCCAACTAATTTTTCTATATTAGAATGATCAAATTTGCTTACGTCCAAGATTGATGCGGTTTCAGTATACACCATGATTGTGGTTCACGTTGATCGTAACAAGCTTCATGACTTTCACAATGTTTCATCCTGCAATAGTAAGTTGAGATAAAACACTATAGAATCAAGTCATAATGGAAGTCGTTTAGATTCATTAAGAAAGTTACTTTTCTGAGGCACATTATTTAAGTGAAAGAAAGATTCCGAGAAAATCTGAAAAATATTATAACGAAAAAAAGTAACAAATTAGTGTTAGAAGATGGATGATAAAATTCATAAAAAGCTAAAGTGGAGATAACTTGAATATGAATTGAAGTATTTTTTAGGAATTTAAATAATTGAAAAATTGAAACGACTTACTTGCCATCACTTTCAACAAATTCTCCTTTAGTTACATATTCATCATCTTCAGTTGCATGATCGTCATGCTCGTTTGATTGATTGTTCTGATCTTCTGAATTATCTTCATCTTCTTCATAATCTTCGTCACTTTCTTCAAAAGTTACATCCTGAAATCGTAAAAATATTTTATATCGTACAAAATGAAAATCATAACCGAAAAAGTAGTTTGAATATGATCTGATTTGTGATCCACGAAGCAATATACTTTTCCATCGCATTTTTTCCTCAACTTATATTCTTTATCTTCCTCGATTTATCACTATATCTATTGTTGATCATTTTTAATTTAATATAATTAACAAAACTTTAAAAATTTTTCCAATTTAATAGTTTCAGTAACTAATGAATTGGGAAAGTTAAAACTGAAGAAAATTACCTCTGATTCTGATTCTGATGCGGAAAATGATGAAACAAAAAGAAGCACTAAACCAAGAAATATGAAAAGTTTGTTCATTTTTTCTTTCTAAAAAATCAAATAGCATTAATTATATAAATATAACAGTGATTTTTGAATAAAATTAATAATATGTAATCTTTACACAATGATAGTAAAAAAATTTTTGGGTCAATTATTATTCATTTTGCTTATAATTTTCACAGTTTTCCTTATTCACTTATTCACCTCTTATTTATTGCGAAGAAACGATAAACGATATCTTATTTATTGAGAAGAAACGATATCTTATTTATTGAGAAGAAATGAAATAAATTGTTTTTAAATAGTAATCCATCTTACTATGCATTCATCACATCACTTACGTAAAATTGTTATAAAGTATTTTTTTTTCTGGAAAAGAAACGATTCAGTAAATTTAAAAGAAAAGAAATTGTTGCTAATTAAATGGGATCAATTAGGTTTTTATCTAAAAAAGTAATGAAAATAATAAATTTGAAGATAGGTTTATCTGCATCTGATTCGTAGGTTTATCTGCATCTGATTCGTTTATATACGATATTTCAGTTTACAATTGAACAGATGCGTCTTTTTTTCTTGTTTTTGAGAGAATATGGAAACAAAAGATATTTGATTTAGCTGTAGCTTTTTTATGAATTTTTCTATCAAAATATTATTATTATTAAAAGAAATGAAAATATTTTTTTCCAACTGAAAGTTTACATTGATGATTTATTTTAAATAAAAATTTTTTAAACTTTATCAGGATAAAAACTTTATTCAATTAACTTGCATTATATGAATTGCTTCCAAATTAACACTTTAAAACTTTACGACAATTGACATGAAGAAAGCAACTTTCTGAACATATTTATTGCTTAAATCTGTTAAAGTATCAAATATTTATAACTTCTTTTTGCATTTCAAAAGTATTGGATATATTGTCTAATAATTGGACAAAGCTTATCAGAGCATCAACTTTTTGAAATTTGAATGAATAAGCAACAAATCATTTTAACTGATAATTTAATAATGATAGATTCGAGATGGCGAGAATAGATACCCCAAACTACGCTACTATTTTGCCACTTTCTCTATTATTCGTTTTATTCTTTTGAGAGAGATTCTGCTAAATTCTGCTAAATTTCAAAATTTCTTAGAAGATAATAATGTTGAACAAATAATATTGATTACCTTCATTTTTCGCTCATTTCAACTACTTTTCTTTTAATTCCGTTTATCCAACTATACTTCTTTATCATTCATGCTAAACTATGCGTTGCTCGATCTTGTCTGTAATGTCAAAATTTTTTCTCCGAATTTCTTAAATTTGAAATAGATTATCAAGCCATAGATCAACATACTTGCATATAAATGCTCTTTTCAATCAATTGAATTTGATTCGTTGGAAATAATCGATCATTTTTAAAAATTTGTTATCTTTGAATTTCAGATATCAATTGGAGTAAGTGCTACGTGTCGATTTATTCTACCATCAAATGGACTGCCATACTGATGATATGATCAGAAAAAGATCAGCTCTGTGAATTTATGCACATTTCTACAATAACATGTTGCATCAATGTCTATTCGTTCATATTCTGCCATTTCGTTCGGAATAAATAGGTTATTTCTTTTAACTTTTCTGTTATAAATAAAATTTTCGAAAATTATCCATACTTTTTATTTGATTATCGTTTGTCAATAAATCTTCTAAAATTAAAAAATATCGTAGTTTTTCTTAATATGTATTCCAGCGTGATGATGAATTTTATCATAATTTCGTTAGATTTATATTTCATTAAATTTACAAAAAAATTCTTAAAAATCCTATCAGAATAAACTTACCATCAAAAATGCCAACGATTGAATGATTTGTTGAATATTACTTGGATAAGAAATATTACTGCTGTTAACTATATCTAAATCAATTATTTTCCTTCCGTTCATTTATTTAGAAATATTTGAATATAGATATATTTACTATTACTCGCGTTACATAATACATTATAGCTTGAAAGTTAAGATAATTCATTGATGATAAGTTTAGAGACATTGATAAATAAATGAGTGAAGGGTAACCTTTGTAATGTTTACTTTTATATACGATCTTTGTACTGCGTCATTTTTTAAATATAATTTTGAAAGCCTAATTGAATGTATGATTTCTCTTCATTCATATGCAGTATATAATATGAAATAGATTATTTTGATTCAAAAATAGTTGTGCAAAAATTCGAATCAGTTCTGGGATGAATGTAAAATAGGAAATTATTTTATTTTTGTGTGTAATAAGTAATATGTAATAAGTATAGAAATAACTAATATATCGTTTACTATAACTTTGGTTAGTAATGGTAACGAATTTGTATGTGGTTTTGGCAAGATAAAGCTTTTTTATTTTATGTTTTGTCCGATAGTGAAATTTTTGTGAACCAAGCTTGATATTCTTTCATAATTTAAGAGCCAAATATAATCTAAGATTTGTTAGATCTAAACAGCGACCTAGCAATCATGAGAATGGTTTTAATTAAAAGTTTGTTATCTTGATAAAGTGACAAAAGAAGAAACATTTTTTTTAAAACGTTTTTCAGGGAAATTTATTCATTTCGTTAATTGTCATCGGACAGTTTTAATAAACAAAAATTATTAGTGCAACTTACAACCTTATCGCAGATTTCTGTTGTTACACCATCTGATATTTGTATTGTAACCATACGCTGGAAAAAAAAATTGCACGAAGCAATCAGGAAAAATCAGAAATACTTTTCTAAAATAACATTTGAATTTTAAACTTTGTTGAATATTATTATCATTCAAATTTCAAATCCACCAAACTGTAAGGATTTAATTTAGACTTCTCTCTATCAATTTTTAATTTTGCCTATTTTTGCCTGTTATAATATTAGAGCAGTATTTTGCATTGTATGCTATTGCATTACTTCATTTATTAGTGAAACAAAAGTTAGTACCATACATTTCTCTATTATGGTGGAAAAAAGTTTTGATTGTTTCAGATGACTCGAAAACTGTCCTAAGTTTATGGGATCTTCTGAATTAATTGCCTCATTTTGTTGCTTAATTCAAATTAAATATGGGATTTTGAAAACATTAAGCTTTCTCTTTTTTTTTTTTTATAATAGAAAGGATAATATCAGTTGTCAAATTATTGATAAAGCAATATTGTATAAGATTAGCAGAGATTGTTGTTGACTTACTGACAATAATTATATTGCCACATAGCGATTAATAGAAATCATCAAAAGCTATTATCATTCGATTGTCTGTGATATAATATATGATTAATAAGGGTTGTCTTTTATATAAGACCAATAAAGGCTACTGTCGATGTAACGTAGTCATAAACACCATGATCAAATCCAATCCAAACTACAAACTAAATTAGCATATTCTTTCTCCAACAATATGTGATCAAAGAACACCCGCTTTTAGAAACAATAATAAACTTCGAATTCTGCAAAAAAAAAAAAGACTGCGATCTCAATTCAATCTTTAACCAAGTATGGAAGTCACACAAAGCAATCCAAATGGTTCTTAATTACTAAAATTACTTAATTCGACGAAAATCCAAGAAAAGAGAAACAGTTCTGTAGTAGCTTCAAAATAGAATTGGGACCCGAAATCTATCAGATATTCGGAAATTTAGTCAAATTTATTATGTGAAAAATCTAAAAATCTATTAATAGGTCTCAACTCATATTTTGATCTATTCGAAATTTACGATAAAAATAAATATAAACTATTTGCGATTTTGCTCTACCGTTATTTCTTCATATGTAAATTCTAAATCGAAATTTTCTTTTAAAAAATCATGATAACCAGTGAATCATCGCAGAATTTCTCTCTCCGATCCTGAGTAATTATTTACATCACATATTTCAGCATATGCCAATTCTTCGTTATTTCTACGTATATTTGAAATGCTTTTCATTACTCATTCTCCGTATTTGATATAAACTATTTCATCCATTTTCCATTAATTCTAATATTTCAATTATTTTGTAAAAACTTTCAGTTCTAATTGCTGTTTTTGACAATTCAAATAAATTGATTTTTTTGAAAAATTTTCATAATATTTATCGACAGAAAAAGAGTCAAAAAATTTAAAAGAAAAGAATTCCGATCGAGGAGATCAATCAGTTCGGTCAATTTAACAAGTACCGTTCAGTCGATAGGTGATGACAGTCAGCATCACCACCGATAGCTAATACGAGGATTCAACGAACATCTTCAACAGTCCAGGTCGAATGG
Organism: Dirofilaria immitis; assembly: GCA_024305405.1. NCBI lineage: Eukaryota > Metazoa > Nematoda > Chromadorea > Rhabditida > Onchocercidae > Dirofilaria > Dirofilaria immitis. The sequence goes on from JAKNDB010000098.1 coordinate 2,458,333, forward strand.
TACAAGCAATAGTTCAAAGAAGCAGCAATCAAGCAACAGTGATAAACAAAAATCATCAATAATGGCAAAATGAATAAAGAAGACTACGGCATCCCTACTAATTGTTTCTTTACTATGCGTTATCATTTAATCTATATCACTGTTTAATTCTTATCATTTTTTTCATTCGCTTGCTTAATCCATATCATTGCTTAATTCATACTGTTGTATTAGCAAAATTATTCAATCTATGCCATTGCATAAGTACGATATTATGTTGTCGTTATGATATTTATGATCCAATAAAGACAATTGTTGACCGAGCCAAGTCACAATAACAAAAATTATCAATCTTCCAATTAACAAGAATAGAATCCTTTCTTCTAATTCTGAAGAAAAGTAGAGGAGAAAAGAAACAACTATTTTTTTTCTCAACATTATTCTGTCTTCTAGTGAATAAATGTAATGCAAAAAATTTTTGAAATTTTTTAAAAAAGAAATTGAAATTTAAATTGAATATACTTCATTTTTGAATAAACAAAATCAGAATTAAAATATTTTACTTTTTAAAAGAAAGAATTTGAAAATGAATATCTTAGTCTAATTTGAATTTCAGTAATGAATAAAGTGCAATGACATCAATGTTGACAAAAATGACAACAAAATTTTGCTGAAAATGTTGATAACATTTGTCGTATAGCAATCATTCCTTTTGTATTCTTAATTTTTGACATTAATTCAATGGTCACATAATGACGAATTCGTTTGTTGCAAATGAAATAAACGGTCGGTTGAACAGCACTAAGACAAATGATTAAACAATTTACAATAATATTTAAACGAATATCAATATCATTGAATGAAGTGTATGATATCTTTCGTAGAAATTTGAATGCAATAACTTCTAATTCAACTGTAGCACAAAGAATTGCTCCTTGAATAAGAATTGATATCTCATTCTTATTCCTGCAAATACGATATAATGGATTAAAATTGTAAAAGATTCTGTAACAATAATTTCTAGAAATTATAACAATGAAAGAGAGAAAGAAATGAAGTATAGAAATTAACCATATTAAAAAGAGTAATGATACTAACGTTTCGCTTTTTCCGGAGGTCGATTTCAATTTTGATACGGACATAAGTTTTGTAATTGAGTGATACCTAAAATATAATAATTGAGCAGTTACTATAAGTTAATTTATGCGATTAGAAAAAGATTTCAGAAAAATTCAATACTCACATGAGATATTTTGAAATTCGCTTGTTTCGCTGGATGAAACGGAAATACGCTTTCGTCGTAAATTATTGAATATTGCTATATGCATTATAAAAATTATTATCAGTAAACCCAATATGATGCAGTCCCGAAAACTGAATAATGAAAAAATTTTTATATTAATTCAAATGATTAAATGAAATTTATGAATTCTAAAATTATACGTTGAAATTTGTTGAAAAAAATTTTACAATTTTAATCCTATGCTGATTTTGGATGTTCCACATTTTCTTTTCCATTGCAAATAAATACCATCGAATTCTTGCATGCAAAAGTATATTTCCGGAACCACAATAGCTAGAAAAAATTATCCAAAGTCATAATATTATGAATTTCCTATTCATAGCTTCTGGGCTTTTTGTTTTTTGTTTTTTTTTTTTTTTTTCATCCAATTAACTATTAGTAGAAATGAGTTACATCAGAATTATATATTTTTATTTTTGCAATTAACGAATTCATACTTTGTTCTTGAAAAACTTACTTGCAATAAGTAACCATGTAAAAGCAACGATTAAACGCATCCTCAATCCAGCAAAAATATAGTTAAATTGTGGCAAATTAAAAAATACATAACGAGTTAACGCCAAAAGAAATATAAATAACAATACTGCGAAAAAGGAAAATGTTTCCGCAGATATTATAATGCGATAAATATACGATGCTTTGTATTCTGCAATTATTCGACATATATTTGTATTTGCTGCATGGAAATCATTATCGTGTAAAAATGTTTTTCTAAATGATATGACTATAGTTTGCTTATAAAACATTTTATAGGAAAATAAAATCATGATTTTCTTATCAAATTATCATTCATTTATTAAAAAAGAAAAAAAAACAAAGATAATCAGATTGATATTTCAAAAGGAGGAAAATAATTTTGCATAAAAATTTTCTTTATAGAAAAAACAAATCATTAAAATTACGTAAATGGTTTGTTATCAAAAAACAGTACAAATATTTTTTTTTTTGTTAAAATATCGCTTAAAATTGATTAAAAAGAAAATGAAATTATTTTTAGAATTTTAATATAAATAATAGGCTAAAAGGCTTATATTTGAATCAATGGGCAACTTACCATTAAATAAATTCTCATATAAAGTCTCAGGCAGAACAATTGTTACTTGTGGAATATAACTGATAAAGGCACAAATAATCATTTGCAAACAAATATGAATAAATGTTCGATTGAGAGAAATATTTCGATTTTTACAAAGTATAATCAACAATGTTGTATTACCAATGAAGCTATACATTAGGAATGAGGAAAATATTGCAAATGCCCAGAATTTACTACTCATCGTATCTGTTGAATCGTATTCATACGTAATATGATTCGTTCGTTGCTATAATAATAAACGAAGGTATCGAAAAGTAAAAGAAATCTTAGCAAGCCGATATGAAATGAATTGTAAAAGCTTCCAGAATTTACTACTCATCGTATCTGTTGAATCGTATTCATACGTAATATGATTCGTTCGTTGCTATAATAATAAACGAAGGTATCGAGAAGTAAAAGAAATCTTAGCAAGGCGATATGAAATGAAGTGTGTGAACTAAAGTTACAAATGGATAATGTGAAATGAATAGGAAAAAAAATGAATCAGAAAAATTAATCTGTTATGAATTGTTGTTGTAGCAAACGATATGTGTAATTAATTTACAACTGGAATGTATGAAGTGAATTATAGCGGATACATGAAAGTGATAGAAGTAAAATGAATCTAATAAAAAAAAAAAAATTACTATGTATGAATTAGTATCGTAAATGTTAAAATCTTTATTAACATATCACAAATTAACAATTAATTTTTTCACTTGACATAAATAAACTTGGAAACTTTTATCACTATTTTACTACATTATCAAATTTGAAATAAATGCTAAATTTAAACTTGAATTATTATATTAACAAAATGTGCAGTGAAAATAAGCAAATGATTAATAGATAAATGAATTGAAGATATGATAAAATTATCAAAAAAAAAAAAAACGAACAAAATTATCAAATAAGCAATTGATTTTATTTTAACTTATGCTTAAATAATTAAACAGTTTTCATTTCTTTTTATGATATTTGGTAAATTTTCCAAATAAATCTTTCAATTTTGAACTAATCCAAAATTTCAAAATAAATATTTATAGCTACTTGAAAGTCTTTTATCATAATTTAATCAATATTAAAATTTATAAAATGTAAATGTTTAAATAAATATAAGCTTATTCAAGAGAATTTCACACATTTTTTTTATTCTTTGAGAGCTAGAACATTGTTGAAAAACAAAAAAATAAAGATAATTTATGAACCTTGAGAAAATGTAAAATGAAATTTCGTTGAAATATAAAATGAAATTCATGAATGAAAATATATGCATCACAATTAAAGGCGTATCATTCATTGATGGTGCAAATGAAAGCCCAAATTGAAAATTTAATGAAATTTTTCAGTTGCTAAACTAATGAAGCGACTACTATTTTTTGGTATAATAAAATTTTTGTCATTTTTTTTCTTATTTTTATTTGCAAATTAATGAAATTATTCAAAAGAAAATTTGAATAATTAGAATTGTTTGATAAATAGGAAAAATTCAAATTTTGTTGATGAAAATAAAAAATTTTTTATACTTTTTTAACTTTAATTTTAAAATACTTTTTTCTTTTGGAAATTTTAATTTTAAAAATAAATATTTTTTTTTTTTGAAACAAATAAGCAATATAATGCAGGATTAGTTAGTATAATGAATATTAGTTAATATAATGAATATTAGTTAATATAATGAATATTAGTTAGTATAATGAATATTAGTTAATATAATGAATATTAGTTAGTATAATGAATATTAGTTAATATAATGAATATTAGTTAGTATAATGAATATTAGTTAATATAATGAATATTAGTTAGTATAATGAATATTAGTTAGTGTAATGAATATTAGTTAATTTTATCGAAGTTTCAACAAATATTAAAAATGAATGAATAAATTTTTGCTATTTGATAAGAAAAAAAATTGCAAAATATTTGCTTTATTGTGATTCAATTTCAAATTTAAGTTAATGAGAACTGCTATAAAAAAAAAAAAAAAGAAAATTCCAGCTTATCTTTTTAATCACCTGCCACATCAGCTGTTCGAAAAAGAACTAAGGTCAGCTTGTAAATAAGCTAATTTTAATTTTATATTATTCCATTTTCGTACTTCTAGTTGTAGTCTACTTTTAAATTTTAAATGACAATCTACTCAATAATTCAATAATTAAGTTTAGCAAAAAATAAGCCTTCCGTTACAATCATTCATTTACGCAATAACACATATCGAATCACGTCACATTAAGCCAATATTGTTACTTCGAATAATCATTCAGTTTGGAATAATCAACCAGTTGTACAATAGTTTGAAGAATAGTAAATGTGATGGTAATAAATAGAAAAGAATCAGCAGACCGGAAATCAATGTTTTTCGAAGGAATGATTTCTGGAAATTTCGTGATACAATAATTTAGTATAAATTTTATCCTTTATCTGCTACAAATATAAACACAAACTATCGATGATAATAAAATGATATAGACAAAATGATAATCATAATATATGATGAAGAAGAAATAATACGATTTTTGAAAAGTCATAAGCAAATGATTATTTCGTACGGGTATCATATTTGATTGAAATTTAGACATTTCAATTTTTCTAAAATAAAATTACTGTTAAACTGATAAGATATCGCATATGTTTTCAGAAAAGTATTAGAAAACTTTTGTTTTCTAGGATATCCGGTGTATTTTTACCTGAAATCGTTTCAAGCATCTTGCTTGATGTTCGGAAAAATTTGTTATTATCACTTTCACGTAAATGATAAGAATTATTATCAAAATAGTTTTAAAAACTTGCAGATTTATCAAATGATATTTCTGAATCCATTTTATTTCATTTAGTTTCTTCTGAATAATTCTTTATTATCACGAAAAATTATTTATTTTAATAAATCCTAATTGCAAAAATTCAAATACTGTTACTGATAACATTATTTTGATAAGCACAACAACGGTAATTTTGATTATTTAAAAATTTTGAAAATGAATTTTGGAAACAAAACGCTAGTCAATGCATCATTTAATTTAGTCACTATATAATAAAATGAAAATTTGACGAAGTTAAATCCCGATCTCGAAGAATGATAAATTGAAGATTTCATGAAAAACATGATAATAAAGCAATTTTTGTAATAATTAATGAATGTATTGCTAGTTTTGATTGCTTTAATTTTCTAATTATTTTCATTGATTTAATTGATTTTTTTCTTTAACATTTAAATGATCAAACAAAAAAAATTATTATTTCTTTCTATAACTTCCTGTGTGTTTTGAAAAATGTCCAATAACAGTTATCATAATGTCGTAATAAATTTTTTTTTTTTCTCAAATATCGCCTAGTTTATCATTAAATGAAATGAAAAGAATGTGAAATGATAATTTAAAATAAAAGGACAAAATAATTTTAAGTTTAAAAATTTCTTTTAAATTAATCGAAAAAAAAACTATTTCGATTATAACTTACACCAACAAATAGTGCTAGCGTAAATTCATTGACAACAGAATGAATGTTTAAAAGTTTTCTAATTTTTGCTATTTTTCATTTTTATCAAATAATACAAATTGCTATTTCCTAATAAGCAATTTATTTGAAATTGTGTAATAGCAATTAAAATTTAAATTGAAATATTCATGCATAAAATAATTTGATAGATTACATTATTTAAATCAATCAAAATAAATTATGCAATTTAGAAAAAAAAAAAACCGATGACAATCGATATTTATTAAACAAGAAAAAAATAAAAACTTCGCAACTATTCAAGTATTAGGCTATTATTTCATAAATCAATACAATTTTTAATTTTATTTTTTCGATAATATTTATAATGGCCGAAATGTAAAACTAATAATTATTTGAAATTAATTGTTGCTGTTTTTTTTTTTTTTTTTTTAGAACAAAAATATATTTGTCAAAGTTTGATCTATTCAATGAAAATGTAAAACCAAAAAAAAAAAAATGATTTTCAGTAATTTATCAATTGTAATTATTGATTCGGTTTTTGTCTGAATTGTTTTCTAAAAAAAAAAAAAAAATTTATACCAACTACTTTTAATATTGTCTGCTTTCTCGCAAAAAAAAATAAACTAGAATCAAGAGTTAGAATGGATAAACGAATTTACACAAATGATCAGTCGTTTTTTTTTTCTCAATCTTTGAATATATCTAAAATCTGAAATGGTCAATCATTATTCCTTCAAACATATCTATCTAGAATGGCTAATCCTTATACCTTTGAAAGCATCTGTAATACATAATAGACTCAACCGAAACATAAACAAGAAATAGGCGGAAAATTTTTATCAAAAACTTATTTTACAATTTCGAAAATAAACAAATATAAAAATACATACATATGCATAATTTGAATTAATCGATGATCTAAATAAGCATTAGATAAATATGATAGAATCTAAATAGTACAATTCATTAGACCTAAATAATATAAAAGTTTATTTCGTAAAAGCAAAGAAAAGGATATGATAATTTAAAGAGAAAATTGTGGTATAATTTAAGTATTAAAATTATTTCAAAATTAATTTAAAAACTATTTCGAATTATTATCGCTATTAAACCCATGCAATGTAATTAATTTCGAATGATACGAAAATTTTCTAATTTTTATTACTTCCTCTTTTTTCAATACTAATTACTGTTTCCAATAACCAATTCCAATTGTCAAAAATAGCAATTAAAATTGGAATTGAAATATTCTTGCACAATAATTGCGATTCATGGATTTAACGAAAAATAGGCAAAATTGTTTAAATTAAATTAAAATGAACTCTATTACCGATAACGCAAAAATATCGTAAAAATTTATTAAATAAAAAATTTCATATTACTCAAATATAAGAATATATCTTTATCGATTAATTTATACTTTTAATTATTAACAATATTTTTTTAACAATATAATGCCGAAATGTAAAAGTCTTAGAAGTAACTAATTGCTCTTTTTCTAGAACGAATAAATGTCAAAGTTCATCCTAATATATGTATATATAAGTTAATCGCTATAAATCATCGCAAAATATTAGAATTAACTTCGTTATCGAATGAAATTGAAAAGTGATTATCAACAAATCATCTATTGATTGCAATCAATAACTTTCGCTTTTTTTTCCAGAACTGATTTCCAAAAGAAGTTTATTGCATTTGCTTTTAAGCAAATAAAAAATTGGAATGAAAGCGCGAATCATAATAAATAGAATTTACCGGATAATCAATATCGTATATCGTTAACTATATCCGGAATAGCCATATCCGGAATGTATAATAGAATCAATCGATGGATAAAAAAGTTTATTAGGATTAACAAGAAATTCTCGATGTTCGTAATGATATAATTGCTTTTTATTCAAAAAACAATATATTAAATATTTCATCCTCGAATAACCTAGATTTTCTCTCTTAACGTTTTAATATTATTAGCCATTAAGCTGGCAAATATTTTCCCTCATCTTATGACCCGAGAATAATAATTTTCAGAAAAAATTTTCCTATTATAACACATAGATGGAATATTGGTGAAAAAGTTTCTAGTTGGCGAACAATTTATTCCATCGTCTAAGTTTTAAGATCGAAAAAATCAGATAACATCATAATCTAAAGTTGATCACTTCTAGAATGAGTATTTGAAGAAATAGATTGAATGGGAAAATATTGCTATTGAATGAATTGCATAACTGATGTTGTTGATTAATTGTGTAATCACTAATTGAAACATTGCTCTATCTCGTCTACGAGAAATCCCATTTTATATCAATGATTTCTGCTGTTTATAATGGATAATGACATGCGTAATTAAATTTTAATTATAAGGCGAAAAGTATGAAGGATGAATAGTATTTGACGTATGCGCTTCAATAATTATAGCATTTCGAATAATTTGCATAAAACATTAATATATTAAAGTAATATGGGAATAAATTTTATTAGTAAATTATAGATGAAAGTATAAAGGGTTTTTAATATGAAAATTTTGATAAATAATTCATTTATTTTATCAAATATTACAAATTTCAAACTATGCAAAATTTTTTTATTTTATTTCTTCAATTCTAGATACCTAAATGAGCAAGCTGATCAATGAATTTTTGAACATATGAAATTGTTGATCCAGCAAACGATGAAACTTGGAATTCCAATTACAACCTCAAAAGTAGCTTCAAGAGTGCGGTCACCAATGTAACGACCTCATACGATAATATTGCCAATTTTTAGAAGCACCTTGGAAATTCATCGAATATAAATTTTTAAAAAATCAACATTTTTTTATTTAAGAATGCTACATCCACAGTTTGAAGTTTTGTAACGATACAATATTGCATATTTATAACATAGAAATATTCCATAATATTTTTTGGATTTTCTGAAATTGCCTTCTGAATCAGATGAAGTTTTTTCTCAAGGTGAAGGAATATTTTGAAAATATGAAAAGATTTCTGTTGAAGAGAAAGAACGAGAATCATCTATAATCATGCGATTTTCTCATATTAAAAATCCTTAATCTTTCAGAATAATTATTTCTAGATTGCCTTCCTTTTTTTTTTTTCATTAAGACGATATTAGTACTATTTATGCATTTCCTGTTTTGAATAATAGTATTCGTCGTGGTATATTATTAAGATTCAATACTAATCGTTTTTCAGCATAAAAGAAACATTTCATCATTTATAGATACAAAATTTGTTTTGAGCTGATATTTGAACTCTTGACCATCTATAAGAATATGCTATTTATCTCTTATTACTGTTTATTTATTTGTTAAGAAAAATTCATCTCATGATGATTTCATTCTATTATTATTATTTTTGTTTTTTGATCATCTAAGACCTCACAATAATGAAAACTGTTGGATCAAAAATTACAAATAATGATAAGAATAATCTAAGAAAAGCTTTAAGCCACATATTGTTCAGGTCATGTTATTGCGTTATATTAAAGGTATTGTACAAAGGTATTGTACATAAGTTCAAATATATAAAATCATAGTTAATGTGAAATTTTGTTGTAAGATTTTCTTTTCACAATTCCATTTATTAAATACATTGAATTGAGCATCAAATAGCATTGATTGATTTGATCAATATTATAGAGATCTACCGATATTAAGAAAAACTATTGATCCAACAGTATTATCCATTTAGTTGATACCTTAGGTTGGATTCATCATTTTTGTTTTGCAGCATTTTTTATTTTAAACGATAAGCTCTTTTTGCTGAAATTTTCTCGTACTGATCTTTCAAATACTGATGATGAAAATTTTTGAATTCTCGTTGTTAGTAATATCTGGAAGAATATATTTATTAAAGCAGTTTTCTTTTTTTTTTCTTTACTTCACCATCTCTTTCTTTCGAATAATTTCCTTCAACAAATTTCACAGCAAATTTTTCTCTTTTAATTTTTTCTCAAACTAATTTCCATATATTACAGAAAATTTCGGACTAATACAATTTGTTTCCTATATGATGATCATGTATCGATGCTTTCTCGAGAAATATTTTTCATTTGAATTCATTCTCTAAAATTGCCTAAATACTCATTTTCCAAAATATAATCAAAGTTTTGATTTGATTCTTAGTTTATAAGAAACGAATTGATCCTGATTATTGTTTTTACAGTTAGAATGATTAGAGAAGTACCAGATTGGGCATATGATTATGTAATATCAAAATTTACATAAGTTTAATGGATAATATAAGATTGCATCTTCTATTTTAACTAATTAAAATGATTAATTCTCTATTCCATTAGTGTAATTTTTTTTTATCAATAGTTCTTTGTTTTTTATTTTTGTCACTTCAATTATTCCTTCATAAACTCTACCATCCTATAAAACTCCTGATATGATATTGTTCCAGATCATTCCTACTAATGCTAGGAATTTTGTTAGTTTGATATTTTGCTTGATATAATCATGAGATCTAATTAGAATTAGCTAGTCATTATCATTCAAGACTAATTTAAGATAGCTATAAAAGGCTGCTCGTACTCTTCGATGAGATGAGTACCACTAACAATGTCAATCGAAATATACTAATATTATTAATTGGTGCTATTTTGGAATCTAGCATTCTGAAGTTTATAACTTCGTACATGTATAGCTGCAGAATATGCCACACTTAAATGCATCTGTGAAAATATGGCATTGGATTTGTGTTATTGCGAATCGCGACAATTCCTCGACGTTTGTCGGCCGTTTAAATATGAGTAAATTTTCCATTTCTTTTTCTTCATTCATATTTGATCCGATATATTATTTCGATTTCACGGTTTTTGAAAGGGTCTTCATAAGAAATAGAAATTTCGATGGTTCATATTAAGAGATGAGAGAAATTGTAAAATTATCTCCTTGATAATTTGTTTCCAATTCAGAGCTCTAAAAATAAATGGATGATTTCTCTATTTTGATGCTTAAGTAAAAATTCTGTACATTTTCGTTTCCACTATTTTAGCTCAATCCTATTTGAATATAATCTTACCTAAATATTTCTATTATTGAAGTTTTCATTATTTGCCAAAAATTCTCGAATATTCATGATTGCATCATTAAATATTGATTTCGTTTCGTAATATTTTTGCAAAAACTTTTTCATTTTCATTTGCTAATAATATTTACATTATTCACATGAAATTTTTTAATTCGCATTTCTATTTGTCTCTCCTTGATTTGATTTGATTTGCAGATAATGTTGATGATAATGATTAAACGATTAAGTGTTATGAAAGTAAGAACGATAACAATATTATTCCAAATGCAATCCTTTTAAAACAATACATATTTGACTTTTTTTTTTTTGATAATCACTCTTATCAGTATTATATCTGATTATGTACGCTTTATTATTCACATAAAATTTTTTAATTTGCATCTCTATTTGACTCTCCTTGATTTACGGGTAATGTTGATGATAATGAATAAACGATTAAGTGTTATCAAAGTAAGAATGATATATTGTTATTCCAAATGCAATCCTTTTAAAACAATACATATTTGACTTTTTTTTTTTGATAATTACTCTTATCATATATTATATCTGATTATGTACGCTTTTCTCTTATATTTTATCTTATAATTAATCAAAATTTTATCAGATATAATACAAGAAATTGACATTACTTCTAATCATATAAGTTGTGATTAGAATTCAAATTTTTACTATATTTTTTTGCATCATAATTTTCTTCATTTTTTTCTGAACGCATGATAATTTTGATAAAATTTCTATTATTAAAAGTAATATTATCATATATGATATATGATAAGAGTAGGAACTTAGCATAAAAAAAAAGAAGAAATTATTCGCTAAGATTAATTGAAGCTATTTTGAAAATATATTTCAGCATCTAATCAAATGTTCAATAGGAATAAATATATTTCAACATCTAATCAAATCTTCAATAGGAATAAATATATTCCAACATCTAATCAAATCTTCAATAGGATCATTTTAGTTTATAAATTGTACCAATAAATATATACCGTACAATATATTGCTTTTATATTATACTTGCAATAAAATAAAATATAATTTATACAAAAATTCCATTAAAATTGATATATACTTTGCATATATTATCAAAAAAAAATATGAAATTTTAATATTAATTTAAAATTCAGATTCTCCTCATAAATTGTGGCTCATTGTTACGTTTTAATATTGCTTCGACACGTGCACGATTAGCTTCAAATGTTGAATGAATTGATATATCGTTTAAATTATTGCAATCATTTAATTCTTCCATAGGTGATGATGATGAATAATTGTTGTTAAATGGTAAATTTGAAACTGATGGAATTTGATTATATCGCTCCAATAAACGTCTATAATTCGATCATTTTATCATAATTGATTATGTTGTCTTCATTGATAATGTTTTGTAATTATTATCAAAATTAAAAATTTATGAATTCATTATATCATTTCGGAGGAAAAAAAATTAGAAAAATGATAGTAATTAAAAAAAAATTATTGATTTCTATCAATAATTTTCGAAAAAAATATCTATAATTAAAATGATATCAGCATTTAATGCTTAAAAATTATCATTCAAATTTGAAGATTTATTTTAAAACTTTTACCTTTGCTATTTTAAACTTTTTTAAATTTTACGTTTTTTCTTTTTCCTTTCTTTTTTTTTGAAAGAATAATAATATGCTTATTATAACTAACTCTCTTTCTTGAGTTTGATTAAAAATATTTGCTTTATTGCCATTTTCCAATTTTTGTTTTTGCCTATAAAATTAATTACATATTAAATAAAGCATTGGAGATTATTACAATTCTTGATAAATCCATCAATAACAATCAGTTCTATCCTCAGATGATTCATATTTGTTTATCAATTTGCGACGATATTCATCATTAATAATTAATAATAACAAAAATATCATATATCAATTGAATATTTCGATTTATTGCTATATCATTTGTTATTGATATAATAAATTTATTATATATATGTATACATATATATACACTTTTTATTAACTTAATTCAGATTTAAAAATCTTTATTTTTTCAATTTGATAAATAAATGTTTCGAATATAAAATAAGACACAGTAGAAATTTATCGTTTAATAAATTTAAAGTTTTTTTTTTTAATTCAACAACTAAACAAACATTCATTTTCATAATTTTATTTTTTCAATTTTTTTTTTGCTTTTTAAATTATAAAATTTCTAACCTTTTATAAACGATAATATTAGCAATAATCCAAATAATTGATGCTATCATATATGCCGGAAGGATTGTTCCAAGTATCCAGAAATATCGTTTATGTATTTCATTTCTTTTCAACTAAATAATAATAGCTAGGAAGAGGCAAAAAAATGAAAAATGAAAAATATTCGAAAAAATTATCAACAAGATTATGATTTTGCTATTTTAAAGCATGAAAAAAGAAAAAAAATTATTTTTATTTTATTTAAAATAAAATCAAATGAACTATTATCATCTATTTCTTCATCCATATTTCATTCAAATTATAATCAATGATCTAAAAAAATGATCTAAAAAATGATCTTTTATGATCTAAAAGAAAAAACGAAAAATTGAGATAGAAATTATAAAAAAAAAAAATTATTACCTCATTTTCATGCAATAGATTGGTGCGTTCTTTGAGCATTATCATAAGCGTATTAAGTTTCTCACCTTTCAAATCAAAATATTCGGGAATGCGAAAATTTACCGCTGCGTTACTAAAAAGTTATCAATTCGAATTCTTAATTGATAAATTAAATAATCAAAAGTAAATTAAAGACTATATCATTCAAATTATAAGCAAAAAATCTTTATAATAATAAAAAATTGAGAAATTAATTTTTTTCTGCAAAAAAAACAAAATATACCAAATTTTATTCTGAATAATACTATTTGAATTTTCTTCGATAAATTTTTTCAACAATTCAAGCAATACAAAATACTATTATTTCCATTCTCTTAGCTAAATATTTAATTTGATTGTCCAAATTTAATTCTTATTAAATTATCAATTTTAAAGCTTTAAATGAAAAAAAAATAAACTAAAATTAGTTTACGGTAAACGAAACAAAAGATTGTTGTAAAATTTTAATTTCATTTTAAACGATCAAACAAAAATTCTTAATAGAAATTTATCAAACATCAAATTAAGCAATGGTAAATTCTTACGAAAAGGAAAAACAATGATTTGCATAAAAATAAAGTATTTTTTATAGAAATCTAAAAAGTTATTCAAAATATTTTCACTCATTTCTAAGCCATTTATTCAATCCTAAATTTATGAAATAAAAGTAATTCAAAACGACACATTTTTCCCGTATTTTATCATTTCAACCAAAAAAAAAAAAGTTTTGTTAAAAAATAAAAACAAACGAATAATTTAATTTAATAATTAGTATAAAAAAAAATTCATCTACAAATAATTTAAAAACAAAAAATAATTTTCTTTTTTCCTACTCGCTTGCTAATATTTTTCAAAAAATAAAAATAAAAATTTGAAAAAATCGAAAACTTTTTTTTTTGCAAATTCTATAAATATAATAAAGAAAAATAAAATTTTTTTCTTTTCCTAATAAATTGTTAAAATAATTTCATTAAAAAAAGGATATTTAAATAAAATTAAATATTTTGAAAAAAATAAAGAGAAAAGCTTTTTTTGATTTTCTTCATTCGTCTTTTTTTCTTTTGTATTTAATTAATATTTAATAATTAAATAATAATAATAATAATAGTTATTGAAATATAAAAATTATTATTTCTAATCATACTTATTATTCATTCGTAATTGAATTCGCCGTTCATTTCGTGCAATTTTGTTGTGCTACCATGAATACGATGAATTTGCAATAGCGTAATTACGATAATCGTAAAAATAATTCGTATTGTTGTATAATAATTCATTGTTCACGAATAATATACCATTGTTGATGCTATATTTTAATAAAAATTTAAAAAATATTTTTTCTTTTTTTTAATTTTAATTTAAAATTTAAATTAAAATTTTATAATAGATATAAATGAATTGAAAAGGTTAAAAAAAAAAAAAAAAGAGGAAAAGTAAGAATGAATGAGGAGAAATTTTGGGTTTTGATTTTATTGTATTACTTTTAAAAAAATTTTTCATCATTCAACAATTCGTTCGTTTCGTTTCTGCTTAGGCCAATAAAAACTAGTTTTTTCAAACTTTCCTCTTTTTTTTTTTTTTCTTCTATCATCTCCATTCTATCGGTCAAATAAATCAATCAATAATCGATCTTTATTTTTATATACAAAAATTTTTCTCCTAATTTATATCAAAATTTTTTTTCATATTAAGATTAAAATTCATTTATCTCAAAAATTTGGCAACTTTAACAATAGTTTAATCGCTGATAAAATTGTTTAATGATTAATAGGTTTATTTTTTTTCGAGAAAAAGGAAGAGGAGAATGGAAGTGAAATCGAAATTTGCATATTTTCAATTTTTTATTTGATTTTGAAATAATTTCGAATTTTTAATTAATTCTAAAAATTTATGAGCAAAGAAAAACAAAAGATAAGAATGTGTAAATAAATTTTTATCTGATTAAAATTATCATTTTTTTTTGTTTTGTTTCTCATTATTTTTCCAATTTTCATATCTTTCAAATTATTTTAAAAATTTGAACAAATAATGCTGAATTTCTTTTTTTTGAAATTTTATACTTCATCATATAATATATTTATTAAAGAAAAAATTAAAAAAAATAAAGAAGGAGAAAAT
Source organism: Dirofilaria immitis (assembly GCA_024305405.1). Lineage (NCBI taxonomy): Eukaryota > Metazoa > Nematoda > Chromadorea > Rhabditida > Onchocercidae > Dirofilaria > Dirofilaria immitis. The sequence goes on from JAKNDB010000098.1 coordinate 2,473,915, forward strand.
AAGAAATAATTTTTCCAAAACTGATTTTTCTACTATTCCGAAAATTTTTTCCATTATAAAAGCAAAAATTGAATTATTATATTTTCGCATAAAGTTAATAATTCTCGACGAATCTAGAACAAATGAATCAGAAAAAAGGACGAACTATTATATTCTCATATAAAGTAATAAATTTCAACGGAACTTGAATAAATGAATCGAAAAAATAATTATATTTTTGCATGAAGTTAACGATTCTCGACGAATCTTGAACAAACGAATCAGAAAAAAATTGATGAACACTAGTATAAAGTTAGTAATTCTCGATAAAACTAAAACAGGTGAATCAAAAAAAAAGGATGAACTATAGTATAAGGTTAATAATTCCCGATGAAATCTGAAACAAATGAATCAAATTGAGAGTGTAAAAATTGGGAAATAATAAAAAGACTAAAATATAATTATTATTACATTTATATAATCGAATGATATAATAATATTTCAAGAAAGAAATATTCAAATTATGTAATTTTGAAAAAAAATTAATTCTCAAAAAAACAATAATTTCTGATATATTCCTATTTTTCACTTTCTTCCTACCGAAAATATTAAATTTAAATTTGTGAAAAAAAATTTTTTTTGAAATCAAAAATTTCATTGCGAATTTTTTTATGTATCAACAATTATTTGGCAAATTTTTTGATTATAATAATTTAAAAATTAGAATTGAATTTAATGATCTAAAATAATTGCATGCATTTTTATGATTATCTAAAATCAATTTGCTTTTTTTTAAGTTATCAAATATTAATTTTGTCGTATTTCACTCTAATGAATGTCTTTCGTTTAAAACATAAATTTTAAATAGCGAAATTGGCTAAAAAAAAAAAAATTATAGCCTTATCATTTCATATTTTATTGTCATTTACATCATTTATAAAAGTTTAAGCGAAGGACAATTTATCAAAATTACAAATATGCATTGAATCATTCATGAGAAAAACAAATTCATAATTATAAAAATATCCCTCTCAAAGTTAAAACGAATAATAATTACTTTATCGATAAAATATTTTTTTAACTTGAAAAAATATTATCAGGTTAAAATTATCAGCTTGAAATTTAAGCTGATAATTTTTAACCATTTCGAAATTTAAAATTGCCTCATCCTATTCAATTTTAAACTTATAATATAAAATTTTTGAACATAATATAATGAATGGTTTTAGATTTTCGATGCTAATATTGCAATGAAGATTAAATCAAATTTCTCACTCAGTCAAATCAAACTTTAATAAATAATTTTCGTTATTCAAAAAATTTTAATAAAATCAAATATAAAAATGCAAGAAAACGAAAAAAAAGGTCCTGAGATTGATAAGTGATATTTAAATGCGATTGCTTTGTATTATAATACATATATATATATATGTATTTAAATACAATTACTTTGTAAAATTATTATTTAACCATTATTTAGTTAATTATTCAATTTACGATAGCAAATAATTTCAATTTTTTAAAAATTTCAATAAAAAATTAATAAAAAAAAATGCAAAATGTATGGAAAAAGAGCCTACCTAAATACAATTAGAAATGATATTTTAATTCAACTACTTATATTAATTAAATAATTTCAAATTTTTATACAAAATTTTAATTTAAAAAAAAGGAAATTAAACGAAGGAAATAAGTTGAAATAATATTTGATTCATATTTTTCTTTCTTTCCTTTTTTTTTTCATTTTATTCCTTTCACTTTATGTCAAATGTGAAATTTCTCTCTCCAACAATTGTCATAAAATTTCTGATCAGATTGCATTTGAAAGTAGCAATTTCAATTATTTTTTCCGCATACATTCATTTATAAATTGCTCTCTAATCAAATTGCTCATTCTCTCCAATTATTTTTTCTTTTTTTTTTAGATAGATTAATGAGAGAGAGAGAAAGAAACAGAGAGAGAGGGAAAGAAAGAGAAAGAAGGAAATTTTTCTGCTTAATTTTTATTTTATTTCTTTCAGTTTATTTATTTAAATAAAAAAAAAAAATTAATGAAATTTGTCGTTAGATAGAGATTAGGGAAAGAAAGAAATAAAATAATTTTAATTTTTTTTTATAAAAGAAAATTTTAAAAAGATTTAAAATAAATTTTATCAATGAAATTATGTTATGGATAATTTTTTTTTATTGAATATTTGTTATTTTGATAATTTCATTTTTAAATTTTTAAAAACATATTATGGTAGTATAATACAGTATAGTTATAATTTAAACAAAACAAGAAATGGTTAATTTTATCAAAAATTCTACAATTTTCAAAAACATATTATGGTAGCAACAATACAGTATATAACTATGACAATATTATACAGTATAACTATAATTTAAATAAAGCAAGAAATGATTAATTTAGTTATTAAAAATTTTACTTAAATTAATTATAAAATATGAAGAAAAAATTTTTTAAATTACTGATATAGAAAAAAAGAAAAAAACATTCTCTAATAATAAAATTAAAATAAATCCTTTTTTTTATTTTTCAAATCAAATTTAAATAAAACAAACGGAAAATATCAAATTTTAATTTTTATTTTTTCGGAAAAAAGTTTCATTTCATTTTTGAAATGATTTAAGATTGAAATAATATTGGAATTTAATTGACAACATTGATTGATTTATATAGAAAATATTTCGAATCGTTGAAAATTTTTGCAAATAAAACTGATAGATTCATAAATAATGTTTTATTTTATTTTTTCTTTTTTTTTTTTTTGAGAGGAGGAAAGGGAAAAATTTTTAACATTTTTGGTAAACGAAAAAAGAAAATTTTATAAATGCTTTTTTATTTATTTAAAAATATGAATAAATAAGTAAATATTGATGGTTCATTTTTTTTAAATTTTTATAGTAAAGAATTATAAAATAGTTTCTTTTTATTTTTGTTTTAAATTGCTATATAAGAGAATTTGCATATAAATTACTTATGATACGTTTGAAATTCGTATTATCGAAATTATTCAAAATTAATCATTCCAATTACAATATGAAAATTAAAAAGCAACTCAAATTCGATTTATTTTAAATTAGTACTGATTTCTTAAATGATGTCACCCTTCGATCTACTTGAAATTTGTATCGATTTCTTAAATGATATCACCTTTCGATCTATTTGCTTTCTAAATGATACCATCCGTCAACTTAAATTAGTACCGATTTCTCAAGTGATACTATCCGTCGACTAAATTAATACCGATTTCTTATGATATACCATTCTTCGATCTATGTTAAAATAGTTCGATCTATTTATCTTCAGTGATACCATCCTTTGATCCATTTTAAATTAGTACTGATTTCTTAAGTGATATAATTTTTTGAAAGATTATCATAATATTACTATATAATAATGGTGATGTAAGTCGTTTTAGCATTAAGTAAAATTGTTAAAATCAATTAATTTGATTAAAAAGAAAGAATAAAAAAATTAAAGAACTGAATATGGAATGGGTAAATTTTTTTATAAGAAATAATAATTATAAATTATTTCAAATAATTATAATACAATTAAATTTGCTCTAATTTTAAATTCACTAACTATCAAATTATTTATTAAATTCTCTCTTCTATTTTAATTTAATCGTTCAATTATTTTTTGTTAGCTGATTAGAGAAATTTTCTGAAAATGATATGATATAAATTTCTAATATGATTTCTTTGTGACAATTTGCGAAATAATTTTTACCAATTTTCTCTTTTTTTTGCTCCTTTTTATGATATGATAAATTAATTAATTCAATGGGCAAGTAAATCAAAAATTATCATTCGATTATCAATGAATAGAAGAAGCGGAAGAAAAAAAAGAAGAGAAAAATAAAATATTTAATTTTCAAAAATTTCTCCTAGAAACTATCAAATCAATTCATTTCATTAAACATTTTTAGAAAAATAAAATGTCGAGAAAAAGGAGGAATAAGAGCTAGAGAGAGAGAAAAGAGAGAGAGAGAGAGAGAGAGATGAATTAGGAAAAATATTAAAAGCGATATGAAACGAATGATCGAAATGATATTGATTTCGTAATGATAAAATAGGACATTACCAATTTTAAAATGAAATTGATCATTCATTTATACCTTTATTAATGATATTCATACACAGTCGAATAATACAATCAATGTATATACATATATCGCATATTTCATTATAAATAGAAATGAAAATGAAGCAACGAATCAATAACAATTAATGTATTGGAAAAAATAGAATAATAATAAGAGTAATAATAATAATTATAATATAATAATGATAATAAGCAAGAGTACTAATAATAGTGGTAATGATGATAATAATAATGATAACAATAATAATAATAATGATAAAGAAAATGTAATTGAAAAAATATTAGCATTTATAAGAAATTAAAAATGAATCGAATTAATTTTAATTTAAAAACGAATTAAATAAATATCATACAAGAAATTAAAAACGAATTAAATAAATTAATAAAATATTAAGTTGCGAAATACTTTCTTTATTAAATTGCGAAATATTTTTTCCATTAAATTGCGAAATAGTTTCTTTATTAAATTGCGAAATATTTTCTCTATTAAATTGCGAAATACTTTCTTTATTAAATTGTGAAATATTTTTTCCATTAAATTGCGAAATACTTTCTTTATTAAATTGCGAAATATTTTCTCTATTATATTGCGAAATATTTTCTCTATTAAATTGCGAAGTAAAATTTATTTTTTGTTAGAAATATTCATTTCATAAGTTTTAAAAATACATACATAAACAATAGATGTATATTTCATTCATTAATACAAATTATTGTAAGTTGAAAAAATTTCAAAATAATTGTTAGAAAAACGAATAATTAGATAAAAAGAGAAAAGAATATAAATTCATAAGGTGAAATATAAATATTAGCCTAATATTATTAATAATAACATTATGATGAAACAGAGTATTACGATATATAACACATGGAGATAAAATTACAGATAAAATGATAATAAAAATAGGAAAAGAAAAATGGATTAATCGAATTGTTAGAATGAAAAAATTTTTTGAAATTAGCATAATAAATAAAAGTAAAAAGCTAAGACGAATTATTAGCAAATTATTGTAATAAAAATTGTTTGCATAAAATTAAAATTTGAATAAATGAAAAATTAAAATTATGCAAAAAACAAAATGAAAAAAAAATTGGAATTAATTTTAGCAAACAATAAATATAATATAGGAAAATGATGGATTAAATAAAATTAGAAAAAAGTGTGAAAGTTTTAATTTTTACATAATTCTAAGTTTTTCGTTTTTTTTCTGTAATTTTAGTTTAAAAGCAAATTTTTTTTTTTGAAAAACTTTATTTAGTTTTTATTAGTATCTATGAAATTTAATTTGAAATCAATAAATTAAACTTAAATTTCGAAATCTATTTTAAAAAATTCATAGTATGAGTTTTTAAGCAAAAATTATAAATATCATTGATAAAATATAAATATTTGATTAAAAATTATTTTATGATAATTTCCGATAATTACAATTAAAATTAATTGCCTACTATATTAATAGAAATTTATAAAAAATAAACGAAAGAAAAGACGAAGTTTTTTTTAAAAAATTTATTTAACAAAAAAAATTTGAAAAATAAAGGGAAAAATTTGACGAGAAAATTTTTATGAAACAAAGAAATGACGAAATGCAAAATATTGAAATTTCATATTTTTAGAAAGTTTAAATAAATAAAAATTAAATTTTTTAAAATTGTACTTTTCATTAATCAAGAAAAAGGAAGGAAAACAAAAAAAACGATGAAAGAAAATATAAATTATTTTTTTAACTTTTTTTCCTTCCATCTAATTTTTCAGATTTAATTTAGATGTATCAAATTTTCAAATAATTTTATGAATTTAACGGTGGAAAAAAAGTGTTACACAATCGAAATAAAAGGAAAGAAAAAAAATTTTAACTTATTTTTGATAAAAATTTCCCGCTGTCGTATGAGAAGTATAAGAGAAATTATCGAATTTTTGATGCTATTTTAAAAATGCTTAACGATTATTTTATAAACTTGTAATTTATTAAAATTTTATTTATTTGAATTAAAATTTTTCTTTAATTTTTTAAATTAACAAAAAAATTCATTCGACATTTTTAAGGCTGTTAAAATTTGTTTGTATCTCGAGAGTAATTTTTACAAAAAAACAAAATATTTTTTTGTACTTCGATGTAAACTTATCGATTTTTTATTACGAATATAATTTCAATTTTTCAGACTTTTATTTTACCTATACCAAACTATAATATTAATTACTTAAAATAGCTCTTAAAGATTTGATTGAAATTAAATTAAATAATATTTCGTGCATCTCAACTGCTATTGTCATATCATATTTGTTACTTAAAATAGATCGCCAAAATTGAAATTGCAATTCAATTGAATTATAATTATTGGAATTTGATATTATATGAGTACTTTTATTCCAAGCAATTCTTACTCCTAATATTCAGTAAAATTTTAAAATATTACTACTAAATAGCTCGCCAACATTCATATCATTTTCTAATTTATTATCATGTATTCTACTGCGCTTTTTATTTTATCAATGCGACACTGTTAAAACTCGTTAAGAAGTTATACAAATAATTCTATTCTTTTTCCAACTTAAGCTTATTTTTATAAATCAAAATTTCCAGCAGCATGAAATTTTAACGAATTTAGCTGCTTTCAAAATAAATACAGCAAATAATAATTTATTGTTTGATGGATTCTCGATTCATTGATATAAAATGATAAGTGCTTTTGAGGATTATTTGAAAAGTAGAATTTCCAGCAAGAAACTGAATTCAGCTGCTTTCAAAATAAATACAGCAACTAATAATTTATTGTTTGATAAATTTTCGATTCATTGATATGAAAATGATAAGTGCTTTTGAAGATTATTTAAACATGGTCAAAAATAAAATTATTTTTAAAACTTTGCAATGAAATTCTTCGATCGATACAATTTGTCAATATTAAATTAATTCATTTAAATTTTATATTTCGAAATTTTTTCTTCCTAAAATAAAATTTTTATATTAAACAGAAAATTAGCCGACAATTTAATTCGTTAAATTTTTTTCTTTTTAAAGAAATATGGAACGATTAAGATAAGTTTTTTTTTTGCAAAATTACTAGAAAATATTTTTGGAAAAAAGAAAGAAATATATAAATAAAAAAGAAAAAATTAATTAGCTACTAATATGAGAAATCGTAAAATGATTAAATGGTCGAGGAGAGCAAATCGAGAATGATTGCATCTTTTATCAATTGATCATTTATTTCATGCATCATTCTTTTTTTCAAAAATTTATCAAAAAAGTATTAATTATAAATTTAGCTAAAATCAATGATAAATTTTAAATTTAATTTGTAATTTCTTTGCCAAAAATTTTTTTTTAATAATATATATATTGATATTATCAATATTTTATCATATCAGATATAATATTGCCATCATTGTTGTAATGTTCGTATTATTTCAAAATAACATTATAACTAAGTATACATTTATTGATCCATGAATTATCAGTCATACGATTGGTAAATTAGTATGAAAAATTTCCTAGACATTAAAGTATGATTATTTTTTAAAATTTAAATTTAAAAAACTATTTAAATTTTATATACATATATAAAATAATAATAATCAATATATCTTTTCAATATTTTATTGTTATAATTCATTTCCAATTTAGAAGTTAATCTGTAAATATGCAAAATTAAAATGAATTATAATTTATTTCAAAATGAAAAATGTTTATCGTTTGGTTATTTTCGCTATTTTCTTCGATAGCTTTTCAAGGTAAAACTATTAATAAAATTAAAATTAAGTAATTAATTTATTAAGTATTTATATTTTAGTATTAAATTCAAAAATTTCAATAATATAATTAAGCTAATCATTTTTTTTTGTAGCATAATGAAAATAATTCGTGAAAAATAAGTGCGATTATTTTGATAGAGAATTTATTTATTAGATATTAATTGATTAATTGGAAAGAAATTTGTTGAAAATGGAATAGGAACAATTTCTTCTATTTTTTTTGTATTAATTTAAATGATTTGATAAGATATGATAGTTTATCAAATAAACTAAAATCAACGAAATTGCTACAAAAATTTGGCAAGAAATTTTTAATTAATTTATCTTAAAAGACGTATCATGGCAAACTATAATTAATTAGTAAATCTAATTGGTAAAATTATTTAATTTTGATTGTCCAATTAATCAATAAATTAAATAACTTTCAATGATAAAAATTGCAAACGGGATTTCTTGATTGATTGATTATTCGAGAATTTAGAAATGAGAATTGAATAAAATTTAGTGAAGGACGAGGAATGATTTGACGGAGCAGGATATGTGTGATATAATTAGAAATCAAAGAGGCCAGGAATTATCTTATCATCTATCATTTCTTTCTTATCATCTCCTACAAACTTTTCAAATCTTATCGCAAAGATGAAGAAAATTGATGCTTAAAATATAAATTCAAAATTTCTTGAAAAAATTTTAACGAATTTCCTCTAATTTTAATTTAATAAATTAGTAATGAATATATCTTATAAAATATTTTAAGTTCCCTAAATTATTTGAAATTGAAGTAAAAAAAATTATAATAAAAATTTTATTTATAAACTGTGTGGAAATAAATTAAATAATTATTATAAATCAATAAAGTTTTTAAAGAAAAAAAGAGAAAAAAATGATGATAAAAAAATTATCAGATAAATTTTTGCATTAATATAATTTTTAAATTTTTATTTATACTTTTCAGTTCTTAAATAATTAAATAAATAATAGAGAAAAATTATAATTTTAAATTTAATTAATTTAAAATAATTATAAAATTCAAATATTCAAATTAATGTAATTATCGATTTTTTTATTTTTTAAATATTATCTTATTGTTATTTTTAGAGCTATAATTGAATTAATTTAATCAAATTATTTCAAACAATAAATACATTTTATATTTTGGCAATGTTACCATTTATAATAATTTCGAAATAATTTATATTCAAAAATTATTTACCAATTAAATTTGTTAATTAAATTCATTAATTAAATTAAAATTTAGGTGTTGAATTTAATTAAGAAAATAATTAAAAATAAGTTTATTGAAATTAATTTACAACATTTATAGATCAATGAAAATGGCAGAAATAAGCGATGAGCAAAAAGAGGATTATAATCGTAAATTAAATAGTTATTATCGATGTATGAAAAGTCGTGAAAAATATATCAAACAAAAGATAACACCAATTCAAGCAATTGTCGCATTACGTGATGCTGAATTAGAATTACAATGTTTTAAATGGTAATTAAAATTAATTTATTTTATTTTAATTATTACAAATAGCAGATAATACTATTATTAATAAGAATTGAGATAAATAAAAGAAATTGAAATAAACAAATACAAAATTGAAAAAGTAAAAAGAATTTTATCAAATTATTGCAGTAATTTCATTTTATTCAAGCTAAAATAATTCACTTGGAAAACTTTTAAAAAGGATACAAATGAGAGTGGGAAAAAAAATTTGTAATGTATATTAGGAAATTTCAAAAATTCTAACTGATAATAAAGAAACAATTATCGATAGAATAAATCAACTGTTAATAAAATATAAATATCTATCAATAGAGTACAACAACTATCACTAGAATATATCAAAATAACCACAAATATTAAAATTACTAATTTATTATCATTTAATTATCGATTTTTTTTGGGATATTGATTAGTAATATCAACTACTAGAAATGCTAATTTATTATCATTTTATTATTATTTTTTTTTTTCGGGATTATAGTTTAGTAATATCAACTACTAGAAATGCTAATTTATTATCAATTTTCTTCGGGTATTGATTAGTAATATTAATTAGAAGAACTACTAATTCATTATCAGTTTATTATCAAATTTTTTTTGATTTAGTTTAATAATATCAACTATTGGAATTGCTAATTTATTATCATTTTATTATCAAGTTTTTTTGGACTATAGTTAATATTAATTACAACAACTGCTAATTTATTATCAATTTTTCTTTCACATTATAGTTTAAGTCCAGAAGAGCAAACAGAAGTAGAAGAAGTTTGGAAGCCAAATGAATCATTTATAGGAAAAAAATTCGTCAAATTATTGATAAAGTAAAAGAGGTAAAGTAAACATTTCTTATAACATAACAACTCGAGAAAATATTTAAATTTTTTACAAAAAAAAAAACGCTCAATTCTTTTTTTTACGCGAAAAATTATTTTATTTAAAAAGAAAAAATTCAAAATGGAAATTTCTTTTTCAAATTAGAAATTTAAAATTTTTATTTTATTATAGTTTATTTTATCCCAAGTTGAGCATAGAAAAGAGAAATGCATCAATGGGATTATACCTGGGAAAAGGCTAATTTTGATAAAGGTAAAAAAGGTCAATGGCGAAGTGTTGTTGATATTGATCCAACTCTTTCGGTAGCCGAAAAAACTATAAGTCTCATCAAAAAGTACTATTTATCATTTACTGATAAAAAAATATTAATTTGTTAATTTGTTACAAATGATAAAATAAAAAAATTAACAAAGCTATCAATTATTCTTACTAATCTAATTTTTGATAATTTCTTGCTAACATTAAGATATAAAAATGATAAATTTTTATCAAAAGAAGAAAAACAATTTTATCAATTATTTTATCAATCGTATTGTTTCAATTCGATAAACTTATTCGTAATACTGAGCCAAAAAAATTAAAACCCATAAATTTTATAGAAAAATAATTTAATTAATTTTAATCTCTAAAATTAATTTGATAACTTAATATGTATTAATAATATTGATAATAGTATTTTATCATCATCATGCCATGTATCAACTGAATTACACGGCATATAACAATGCTAACTTAACACTTACTGATAAATTTTTGATAGCTATTAATTTTAGTAGCTTAATTAATAAAAATTTGTTTCTTTCCTTTTTTTTTTATTACATTAAGATGGACGAAAAGTTTCGTATAATTTTCAATAAAATTTTTGTTTGAAATTTTAGAAAAAAAACGTAAAAAAATTAATTTTAATACGTAAAATTTTTATAGAAAAATTAATTAAATTATATTTGGATAATTGGTTTCTTTTTCTGTTACGTAATTTAAGATTTATGAAACGTCAACCAAGTGAACCAAAACTTGGTGATCATTTTGAACTTATATTACCAAAAATAAGTCGAAAAGATATGGGTTGGTATCGTTGTATAAGACGTGTAAATGATATAGTGCATATTGCTAATATATATTATATCGATGTGATTACTAATTCAACGCCTGAAATTGTTAGTCTATCAAAATGATAAATTAATTAATTGATTAAGTAGCAAAGTTTTTTTCAAATTAATTTTATATTTAAATTAAACTTCTTTTGATTTGCATATATGTTTGTGCAATATGAATTTGCAAAATGGATTTTATTTATTTCAAACAATTATTAAATTAATTTTTATTGTTAGATAATAAATAATTCTGCAAGAAATCAAATGCAAGCAATGCGGCATAAATTTACAAATTTTAAATTGCAATCACATGCAATTGCAACTCCATGGAGCGAATGCAGTAAATGTGATACGAAGAATGGCGAAAAACGTCGCAAAATTGCATGCTATTTATCGGTAGCAATCATTTTAGTGCCAATTCATATGCGCAATGGTGTGGAATAAGAATTAATTAATTATTAACCTTTGACCTTTGGATATTATGCTAACGATATCCAAAAAAAGTAAAGAAATGAATGGTATCATTAAGATTTTTTTGAGATTAATGTAAAAGATTCAAAGTTCAGATTGCTCCTGGCATATCGTATGATTTAATTTCAAATTCTACAATATCATATATGCAACTTTTCTCTGATGTACCATGTCGTAGTTCATTGGTACCATTTCAAATACGAAATATTTTGTGGCCTATTCAGGATATTGTTCATGTCAAAAATTGTTTTGTAAGAAAAATTAATTAATTAATTAATAGTTGAATTTTTAGATGAATCTTAAATTTGAATAATGATATTCACTATTGATATTATTTGAAATGATTACATTTCGTTGCTAATAATTTCAATTGTGAAATTGTATGGGCAAATTAACCTATTGTTACGAAAAAAATGTCGTAAAAAATGGATACATAATTTTTTACGAACCGAAACATAAGCTTAATTATTAATCTATTTTATAAGGTGTGATACTTATTTTGTAATTTATTATTATTTACAGGTACAATGTACACGAGCAAAAATACAACAAACACGTTTAATTGTGGCTAAAAATGAATTTGGCCGAGATATTATTATTGATGAAATTCCACCAGGTGAGTATCAAATGAATGAACGATTACCGCCTCTTCGAAAAGCTGTTAAACGAGAAGCTATACAGGTAATATTAATTAAAAATTAATAAATTAATTATATCTGACTAACGAATTTTCAGCACTAAATGAATTAATGATTTATAAATTTATTACTAATTTAAATATAACATGAAATTAGAATTGATGGGAATTTTTAAAAATTATGATTAAATTACACTAATATCTATTTATTAAAATAATTTGAATTCAAATTTTCATTCGTATAAATGAAATTTCTTTTTCTTTTATCATTCAATATTTATTGAATTATCATAAATAATAATTCAAGAATTAGCAAAAGAAATGGAAGATATTGTATTATTATAATAAATTTCTGAAAATTTTTTTTAGGCTATCGAAAATGATCCATATATTTTATCGTGTCCACAAAAAGAATTTGGCATTTTTGGGCATTAAATGAAACTTATATATCATCGACTTCATTGCTAGCACAATATCCTGACAAGAGAATTTATATCGATGGTGATAATCAGCTTATCATCAATTATCTCAAATTAGAAGATGACGAAAGTTTTTATAGGTAAAAATAAAATTGATAAAAATTATTTTAAAATTTTAATGGAAGAAAAAAAAACTCGTAAACTAATTGTTGCATTTAATTTATGCGCTTTAGATTATTCGTAATTGCCCGTAAAAATATTTGTAAGGCAATTAATTGATCAAATAATTTAATGTAAATAGTCTTAAAGGTATAATAAATTAGGTCTAAGAAATATTAGTATTAAAATTAGTTAGATAATTTTACTTTTTCTTTTCCTTTTTTTCCGCATATTCAATTTTAACAATTAGCTAAAATTTTTTATCGAGCATCATTGAAATATTCAAATTTAATAGCTTAACAACATATTTTCTTCTATCATTTATAGCTGTCATCGAGCATACGATGGTGATGTTTTACGAACATTTAGTTTTATTGTTAATAAAGGTAAACAACGTCAAGAAATTATTGAATATGTTAATTTTGGTATTAGGTTTGTAAATAATTTAATCGATTTTTTACCTTTCTTTTTTTTTAATTTATCACAAAATTTTACATAATTAAAATATAAAAATTACATATATATATATTTTTTTTAAATTCTAATAATATTTTAATTCTATTCTTTCATTTATAAATTATTGTAAATTTATTTTTTTTACAATATTTGAATAGCATAACAGATACTGTCGTGAATTCGTATTCGCGAAACCCCGACTAAATGAACCATCAAATAAATTTCTCATTGTGAACAAATGTCAGCAATATTGTGAATCATTAATTTTACATTTCTCAGGTTCCCACACCTTTTTCTGTTTTTGTTTTTACCTTAGATCATTCCCACGGGAAATGCCTTTGTTAGCAATTGCTTACAATATTTACCTAAAATTCACATCTTTATCCAAATTCATATCCTAATCTCCTCATAGGATTTTGTCTAGATTACAATTGAATCTTAACAGCCCTCTACCTAATGGAAAAACCAACTCCCACCTTCTAATCCATATAAATCTTGTTGTGTAACGTAACAGATATCTTTTTCGAATAAGAGGCTGGACATTAACACAGTTCCAACCAGCCCAATTCAATCCAACTCAGCATAGCTCAACACAACACAACTCAACTCAATTCACCTCAGCGAACCACAGTAAGCTGATCAACTAACACGACAAATCAATTCGTTGAAATACTGGTGGTATTTGGCTAATGTTCGATATTGCACTTCGCGACTGAAAAATCCGCGACAGATATTATCATATCAATAATTATATTTACAAATAATTATATTTGAAAATATTCTTATATTTGATATTCTATTTCATTTAGATATGGTGCATTTTTACTTATAGTATTGATGGTACTATCAATTATTTTAAATACAAGTGTTGAATCAGAAAAATATCGACGTGAAGTTGCAATGCGACAATATATTGCAAAAGAAGGAAATAAATTGAATAGCAATGTAAAAATTTGAAATAATAATAATAATAGATAATAAAATTTAAATATGATTAAAATCTCTATTCTTAATTAATTACAATAAAAGATTATTGAAAATTCGTTAACAATAGATCTTAGAACTTTCATTCTATAAATTTAAAAAAAAAAATTAAGCTAAAAAAAAACTGAACAATTATAATCTTATGCATAGACGATGTCGATTTTTATTAAATCATTTAGCTAATTAATAAATTACATCTGAAAATCTGATAATTACGCATTTTGATAACTTTCTTTGTTACTATCTGTTGCATTAGTAATTCTACTACTAGAATTACACTTATATTTGGAATAATCTCTATATATATGATAATTATTTATCGTTTGTTAAAACGTTACGTTTGAGTGGCCCCAATTGTTTTTAAGGTTTACTTTTAATATGGGATAACTTATGGGTTGGGCAGTAGTAAAAAAAAACAGATTAGCATAAAACCTGCACTCTTCTATGCGGGATGCATTTTTGGACGCTGAGTTACGATACTGTATATGCTTATCAAGATAAGAGAGATGATGAAAAGTTTAAAGGTACAGGTAATGCTGAAATTATTCTCGATAGAAAACTTACCGATAAACGAATATTTCCAGCTATTAAAATTAAAAAATCTGGAATTAGAAAAGAAGAGCTATTAATTGATAGAGTTATACTAAAGAAAATATGTGTGCTGCGTAGAACATAATCCTAAAATTATTTCATCGATACCTTTTCTCGTTATACTTTTTTATCTAATGCTAATTGCATGTAGAAAATGAATAAAAATTTTCCTAATTTTTGTATATTTTACAAATAAAACTTTTCATAGAATTACAGCATGAAATATGTTGGATGATATATTAGGAAATTATTCTATTAAAATGTTAATAATTGATTTATGTAAATTTATGCAGCAAAATTTGATGGATAATATATGGGAATAAAAGTTGTAATCGTTACTTTTAAAAAATCAAAAAAAAAAAAAGTTAGTTATCATTATTCATTTCGTTGATTATCATTAATAGATTGTTTTTTCTAAGATATTGTTTTACACGTCGTACGCCATTTGCAAGTTTCATCGTACAACGTGTAATTGTTGCATCGTTCGCACGTACTAGCAAATGAAGTGGTTCTGTCAAATGCTCCCAACCTGCATAATTCTTCAAACGAGATTCTCGACGATGATCCTGAATTATTGATAAAATTTAGCATTGTTAATTTTAACCATACTACTAAATTATAAATTATATTCCAATAATTGTAGAAAAATTTTGCAAAATTATAGTTCCACCTTAATGCTATTAATTAAGTTAATATTATTAAAATTTAATCATTTCATTAAATCGCAAATTATATTTAATATAATTAGTAGCTAAATAATGAAGGAAAATATTTGATCTTAATATCATTAATTAAGTTAATATTGTGTCGTTAATCTAGTCAAATTATTAAAATGCAATTTAAAATAATCATATAATCATGGGTTATTTAAAAATAATCATTTTCATTTAATCGTAATTATTGTATGAATAAAAGTTTAATGAAAAAGATATCTAAAATAATCATATAATCATGGGTTATTTAAAAATAATCATTTTCATTTAATCGTAATTATTGTATGAATAAAAGTTTAATGAAAAAGATATTTTTTAGATAATAAAAAAAAAGTAAAATTACATAATTATCAATTGTTTGATCAAATTAAAAAAAAAATAATAATTGAATTATGAAATATTCTTAGTTTATTACAAAATATTTTTTTGCATTCATTTATTATTATTATTATAATTTTAGACAATAAAAAAAAAAGAAAAAAGGAGAAAAAAGGAAATGTTTTGATTTAAGATTAATTAATTTTTAGCTAATTAATTAATTAATTGGTACTTACCATTAATGATCCTTTTCCACGTATCAAAATTTGACAATTTGTTTCATTTTCTAAGCATTTTAATGGAGCCGAATATAAACTGTTAGCTGTTTGTACGTAATTAGCCGTTTGTTCACGTGATAATACAATCTTTTCTTGTAGCGTTACGCTTGTTTCATCTAATGGTTGTGATTGCGATTCCTAGAAATATATTGTTAATTAATTAATTAACAATCAAATTACAGTGTATAATTTAATTTTACACTGTTGATTAATCAATCAATAATTTATTAAATTTATTATATATGTCTAGAGATGGTAAAGGAATTAAGTTTTTGCTTTATAATTATTTAATCATAATTTTATAAAATAAAAATTAAAATCATTGAATTTAGATATTTGTTAAAATTTGAAATTGATGGATTATCTTTTTTTTTTTTTTAACTTACAAATCATTTTTGATTTTAAAAATAGCATTTTTGATATATTTAATCTTATTTTATAAACACAAATAAGCTAATTTAATTTTAATCAAAAATTTATCACTACTTAACTAAATAATAAATAATAACTGAAATTAGCAATAAATTAAAAAAAAAGAAGAGGGAAGGGGAGGGGGAGGGGTGGAAAAGATTAAAATTACAATATACGAATAAATAATTTAAAATATCAAAAATTATTGAATCAATAAATTATTTGAAATTAATTGAAATTGATCAAAATATATTCGAAACGAGACAAACATTTTCAGATGAATTAATCGGATTATTGATTTGTTTATTGCATAGCAAATTCCATACTCGATTTAATTCAGCAGTTAACAAAGCATGTACATGCAATAATAATCCTGGATATTCCATTTCAATTTTATTCAATTCTTGCAAATCCACAATAAGTTCATCTAAATATCTGAAATTTTTATCACTTAAAAATTTTTTAATCAATAATATTATCAAAAATTAATTCAATGATTTATGATTATTCAATACACGGATACGAGTAAAATTATATATGTTTTCTCTTTTTTCCATATGATTATTTTTGATGATTTAAAAAATTTACAAATAAAATTTTACAATGATATAAAATTTAATAATATTATTAATTTAGTAATATCTACAATGTAATTAATTAAATATGCAACAAGTAAAAAAAAAAAAAAAAAAAACAAAATTCGGGAATAAAAATATATGCCGTGCAAGATTAGTTTGTTGTTCGGAAATTTCGGAATGATTCAATGATTGATAAAAGCAATTGTTAATAAAATAGTTAATTGTTGCATCCGCATTCATATTCATCTCATTTTTCTCGAGATTAGCTTGCGAAGATGAATTCATTCAACCATATACCAAGTTGATTATTAACACAATGATAATATCATTCGTACATTTAATTCATTTATAACATTTCACTAATATAATAAATAATAGCAAAAAAAAGTTTGGTAATTTTTTTTTAAATTAATTTTATCAGAAAAATGATTATTGCAACGAAAGTTTGGCATACGGTACTCCGGGATATGGATCTATTTGCTACGTTAATATTGCCATAAACAATATGATGGATGATGGGCATAGTGTTGTAGGTTGTATGTGAAAGAGAGAGAGGTGTAAAAGATGGGTGGAAATTTCATGGTAATATGATTATTTTGATGAACGGAAGATTGAGAGTGAAAATAGTAATATGTTAATATGAGAGAAGCGAGAGATTGATAAGATTTCGTGCAATAATAGTTAAAAAAGATTTAGTATGAAATTAGTGATGATGTATGTTGTAGTTGTTGTGTAAGAGATAAAGTAAGCGTTAAAGTGTATAAAATTAGAATTTAGAAAAGTTTTAATGATTGAGACAATTTACATGATAGCATCATCGTAAATAATTATCATAGTTGATTATGATAAATGATAAAAACTAGAGGATTATGTTAGATGATTATCATGATAATTGATAAAAATATTTTATAATTACATTAGAAAAACAGTTGGAATATTTTAGGTAAAAATAATTTTACTTAAATGGAGCATTACTCATCCATTTCATGTAAATTTGATTATATTTAAAATAATACAAAATAGATTTATAGAATTATGTGAAAAAATTTTAAATTGCATATTATATGAACAGAATGCATTATTCATGTCTATATTTACATTTCGTAAATTAATTATTTTAAAATAATTTCACTAAGTACATAAATTTCTTAATGCATAACTGGACAATGTATTGTATGAGATAGGAAATAATGAGAAAGCGTTTCAATCACGTAAAAGTAATAAACTCTTAACTAGCTAATGCGAAAGTAAGAGCATAAATAAGCTTGGGGATATTTTTGAATGACTAATCATTGAGAAACTTCAAATAATACTTCATTATTTTTCAAAAATCAAGTTTTAAAATATGTCATTGTTATGAGATAAAAATTTTCAATGAGAAAAGATGAACTACGAACGAATTACTGATAAGAAAATAAGTAATAAAAGATCGGATATGAATGTTTTTGGCAAAATCTTTTCTTATCATTCTTATCCATTAGGTTTCTATTCATATCCGGAAAAATATTGTTCACCGTGTTTGTATTACAGCGCTCGTTTTCTCTTCATTTAATAACATCTATTATGGTTGCAAAAACGGACGGACATCAATTTCAGCTGAAGAAAGCTATTCGATCAATTATAGCTGACAAAGGAAGGCTTCACATATGGCTGGAAAGAACCGGTTGTCACCATCACCATCATCATCATCATCATCATCATCATCGAGAAAAGCTCAAGTCGTTGATGAAAGAAACGAAGTTGATGTAAATGTTATGGAACAAGAAAGCCTTCCTATGGAAATATCGACAAATTCACCAAAAGGTTTCATTACATTTCGCAGTATCCTTGCGAAGATTTATTTCTCCTTCATTTTCTGATAATTTTTTAAATTGAATCCATTTCAGAATTATAATAACTTGATGATCATCGAGATGTATTTTTTCCTACTATTTAGTGACATTATTTCAGCTAGGAGTGTTAATTAATAATATTTTTCTTTTATAGCTTTCCCAGTTCTTCCATATCATCAGATTTTCCAATGCAGCCGACAAAGTTAAGCATATCGTCAATTGCAATCGCGGAAAAAATGATCCAAGAAAATTCCGAATTTATCGTCCTTTGAATTATGAAGCATCGGAATCTATAATATATTATCGGTGTTCAAAGTGCGAGTCCATCGAAAAGAAAGATTTTGGTATTTGCTCTAAAATGTGATCACTATAATGGATAATAGTAAACTGAAAATATTATTAACTTAAAAACTTTTATATAATCCATTAAAATGCTTATTTAAACTTTTTTCTTGTGCAGAATTCTGTTTTCCAGCTTTTCTTATTTAATCGTGATTCTTTTATTCTCTCCATCAATTAAAGGTCGTGCTAGAGCAAAGCGCTACAAACCATATGTAAAAACATTGCATGGGAAATTGATTGGAAACGCACATCCAGAGCATCATCCCAACTGCCGTGCAATAACTAAAAAATCCAGGAACTTCAAGAAATGGATCGAGCCTGTCGAGCGAAGATTAGAGGCCATTATCTGTCTCTCAAATCTCCAGAAAAATTAGTTAATCGCTTTATTCTCCATTTGCATCTGTTGAACTATTTAATCAATGTAGATCTATAGTTAGTGATAGGACTTATGTTTAATAAGAAAAATTACTTGGAATATTATGTTGGAAAAGATTAAAAAGTTTTTCGTCTATTATCAGTGCGTAAGCAAGGGAAGTGCATCTCATACAAAGCTTTTCTGTTTCTCCCTTTGTTAGCAAGCATTTCCAGTATTTCATGAAAATTTTTTTTCTCATTTTGATTTTATTATGTCAGAAATTTTTCGTTCTTTTACCTATATATTCCGCCGAAATATGAAATTTAGATATAAAAATAATGTTTTATTTGTGAAGAAGATTTAATTTTGAATCCTACTCTTTTCCTTCTTAAAACTTAATATCCTCAACCAACACACTTTTTAGGAGAAATATGCAACTGAGGATAGTTCAAACATCGATGTGCAATCCAACTACAGTTTACATGGAAGACCAGTGCGATTAGGCCTTAAATTCGATGTTGAAAGTTGTGACATAAATGAAAGTGGATTATCAGAAGTTGACTATTTATTAAGGTAAGATGTGAAGAAATTTTAATGAAATGTTTTTGCTTCAAATATTGGCAGAATATTAGTTTTTCAGTTACGAATTAAAAGAAAGTTAAATCATACCGTTTGTTTTAGATTTGTAAGCGATGTCTGTCTCGGCGATATTGCAGAAACAACAGATTATAATAAGTAAGTAAATCAATTGCAGTAATTTTACTGTAATTGATATATGTTTCCTTTTGTATGAAAAAGTCCAGAACTTCCAGTTTCTCTGAACTTCAGCATATATTCTTTGGTACTTCATCGTCTAACAATATCAGTTATTCCTCGTTGATTGTACCAGAATCTGATGGGATATCAGTAAGGATTTATGATGGCGATAGCAAATTAACTGATCAAGGAATGACACATTATCATTGTTCCAGATGTGATGATTTGTGTCAGAAGCGAAATAATGGTATGTAGTATCTATTTATATTTAGAATACCGAAACCGAGTTTTCCTGAATTTACTGAATAAATTTGCGAAATTTCGTTTCTAAATTTTATCCAACTCAGTATATTGCTAAGTTCAAGGAAAAATGAAAAAAGAGTTCAGATTATTTTAATCTTTCGTAATTTCATGGTTTTCAGAATCTTTGCGAGTTGTATTAAAAGCAAAAACAACTTGGTAGTTCATTACCCGGTACATCATGCAGAATGTTTACCAACATCATTGGAATCACTTAGAGAACTGGGTGACAATTTGAAAGATTTTTGCGTCGTAGCAAATCATAGAATTATTCCTCTGAAAGCAGTGCTTGTTAGTGTTTTGTTATATTTATATGTTCTTATATTTGTACGATCGAAAATTCATTGCGGTATGTTTCATGGTATCCAGTTTAGAACTTTGGCTTTAGATTGTAGGCAAAGCAAAGCATTAAAAAATTTATTCAGTTGAAAGGAAGTGATTTCGTCTTAATATTTCAATATAATTTAGGTAGATTTCATCTACGTTTTAAAAAATAGATCAGCAGTAGATTAAAATATATTGCATGAATTATTATGAAATTTATTTTGAGAATATCTAGGACTTTGAAATTTAAATGTTTGGTATTTAGCCATTTCAGTATGAAGAATATATATGAGAATTTAATTTATCCATTACTCAAAAAAATTTTTTCAGGAATTTGAATACAGTATTCTTCATGAGCAAGATGAAAGTTTCCTTACTGGTGGATCGAATGAGCAGAACTGGAATACAGCAAATTTGGATGATGAGATGTTAGTGCTAATAAATATTTAATAATCATTTTTCCTTACCACAGAAAATTTTTTCTATGGAGTTTTTGATGAGGAATTCTTTTATTTTTTGTGGAACTGTCCTTTAATTAGAGTGCATCTTTCCTAGTCATGACAAGCGTTTGTAATTTAATTTTTTTTTATTTCAGGCTCATCAATCCTATGTCAGTTCCGAAACTTCAAGAACAACGATGTTTTTGCAAACGTCTTTATGAAGAAAATTTGGAATTATACCAGGAAATGTTAAGGGTGTAGATGAAATGAGATCACTAGTTAACGAAATGAAGCGTGCTTCTGGTGTAAATAATGAATATTATATTGAGGATGGGCAAATTTTGGAGGAAGGTGATTCCAGCACACTCTATGTTGTAGATGAGTAATCCATTTCTACTTTTTGCAGAGATAACATTACTATGTATTTTGTATTGAGTGCAAAATTTCTGATGCTCACATGTTTAACAATTTGATATCTTTTAGATTGTCACTATTGTCATACTAGCTTTAAAAAAATGAATAGTCTCATTTCTCGTTTTATCCGTTTCTTACAAATCCTTATATTTCTAAAGAGAAAAATCGAATTTGCTGTCTTATATAGATTTTTAAAAACTGTTCGAAGAATCGGAATATTGCGGAAAAAAATTCGCGCGATTTCTAATGATTTTACTAATAAAAAGCCGGCCATAGTTCAGAGATAAAGATTAATCTTGATTTGATAACTTTTCTGCGTAATATTTCAATATTTTATAGTAGTTGTATAGCGTATAATTTTTATCTTTCATACAAATATGTTAGTGATAGATGGTAAGTCTGGAAATGAAACAAGGAAAATTTATAACGTACATGATAAGTATCACAGAATGTTTGAAGAAAAAATTTTTGCATGTATTAGTCAACAGAATAAGTAATGCATATGATATAGAATTTAATTATACAGAAGCTGCAGTGGAAAAAATTATATTTTTATACATATCACATAAACATTTAGCAAGTTTTATGTTTGGATTGTAGCTATAATAATGCAATGGAATGAATGTTTGGAGAATCGACTGAATGTCGATAGCGTATCGTGAAGATTTTTTACATATGTTTGTTTTCATAACTGCCAAATTTTATTCGGATAAAATTTTTGATATCTTACGTTGATGATGGTAAACGATATCGTTATGTTTTTCTATACATAATTTATTGTCTGAAAATCGATCAAGCTGATTGCTATAGATAAATCGAGCAAGCTGATTGCTATTGATAAATCGAGCATATAATAATTTTCAGATTTGGTATATTGGAATTAAACAAAATAGATCGTTCAGTGTTGCGAGTAGTTAGAGAGATATGTCTATTGCTTCAAAGAAAACGTTAGTCATATTTTTCTTGATCAGTTTTTCTTAAAACCAAATTGTTACTTGGTTTTTCTTGAATTTTTTATAAAAACAATAATTGTGTATTTTTTTAAGATTGCACATGATAGTGGTGATTTCATTTTAAAAGCTTTTCTATTGTTATGGAGATACTTAGTTTATATTTTTGTATTTCATTTATTTAGATACAAAGAAAAACAGATAAGAAAGGAAGCATATAAATATTCTGTTTTGTATCCTTTCATTGTTATTTTTCTTTTTTGTTTATTTAGAATTCTTTCAATTTCAAATTGCACTTAATTATTCTTTCAGGAATATTGATTCTTCATTGATTGATCATTCGTCCGAGCAACTTGATGATAAAGAAGAAATATCGTCAAGTGTTTTTCTGTCGGAGCAAGGCACATCCAAGCAAGTAAGACACTTATTGATTTTCATGAGTTACCCCACTGTTTTAAGAGTTAGCAATTTTTTTCTTCGAATTGTTTTGTAAATATCGTTTATATGTCCAGTAATTATTTTATTTGCAATATCGCTGACTTTTTCTGGTTTTTTTTGTCTGCATCATTGTTGTTCTTACTATTTAAGGATATTTTTCTTCTTGCTTATCCTGTTTTGAATTTTAACTTAGCATTGCGTTATACTAGATTTTAAATTAATCATAATTATCTGAAGAGCATTGCGTTATACTAGATTTTAAATTAATTATAATTATCTGAAGTTTTCATTTAATATGAATCTATTGATAGATATGTGTTATGCATTACAAACGCATAATAGACCAAGAAATTGCTTTATGAATTGTATTCTTATCTTTGAGCTGTAATTAAAATTAGAAAGTTAATTATGTTTTTACATAGAGTTTTTAGGACGACGAAGTGAGCATTAACTGCAGGGATTCATCGAGTACTCGATCGGTGATGCCTTTGAGCCGTAAGCGAAATCGTCGTATTTGGACTCTTGTAAGTGGCGATGGTCATGATTTTAGATGCAATGCATGCAAAAGAATCATCAAGTGCTGTTCACCGACAAATATAACTCGGCATTATGCAAACAATCATCCCGAAGTACTAAAAACAGAGGAAATATCAATCGATATAACAAAAGAATCGACTGAACCCATTTTAGAAGTATGTTTTCGTTACTAAATTTACAATATAAAGCCAGATATGTGGCGCACGTAGTTCAGTATTGATTTCTCAGTTTTGCATTTATTTTACAAACACATATGAAACAATTTTTCTTTCGCAAATATGAAAAATCAATGCTAGAATGGATTAGAATTCTAAAACAAGTGGATATTTTGTAAAAATGAAAATGATATCAAGCTACATGTGAATGATACTTGCGGAAATGTTTTATTTAAAAGAAAAAAAAGATTGTGGGGTAATAAAATAAATGCATATTTTTCCTGAAATAACGACTTTGATAGAAGTGATTAAGTTGTGTACCATTGAATATTATGAAAAGTTGTTCATGAATTTGTAAATGAACAAACAATTCACAGCTACAAAAAATTTCGTAATGTAAATAAATTTTTAGTTGCAGTGATGAATTTTAGTTCTTTTCAATCCATCTGTTGTTTATTCCATTAACATTTTTAGATTATTACCAAACAAGCCTAATGTGTAAATCCATGTGTCATTAATACTATCTGGAGAAATTAAACCTGAATAACTTAAGATTTGTTAGAAAATTAGGTTAGATTAATAACATAATGTCATTTAAGAAATTTATCTCTTTAATCCTGAAGATTTTATTGTTGTTTGGAAAGTATACTATTGTTTTTAGGAAAATCCGAAAGCTACGATAATGTCTACAAATGATATGCCTGTGTCTAGTGGTACCAGAGTGAAGTAAGTTTTCAACATTGTTATTTGCCATTGTATTTTAGTGAAGAATCTCATTATGTAACTTTCATAGATTTTATTCACTGTTCAAGATACACTAAATTATAACTGATAAGATTATTAGAGAATGTGTAGCATTAAACTGATTTATTTGCATTATTTTTTGAAAATTCATTAAAAATTACTTGAAAATTTCATTTCATTGAGAAACTCAGACGGTCATGTCAATATCACTGTGAATGGATATATATGTAGGTGCTGTTTCGCTCCTCCTCTCTTCATTGTATTAATGCGGCGAAGGATTTGACATAGAAATATTTTAAAATATCTGTTATGGATCTGTAAATAGAAATCGAAATATTATTATAAGTGCTCATGTTAATTGAACATATTAATCATTTGTCAATAAATATGAGATAATTTGTAGTAGTGGAAAAATAGATTGGTCTTCGCCATCCATACGGAAGATTTTGGAAAAGATTGCATCTAGGAGTTAACAGAAAAAATGGGAACAGATATGATCACGTACAAAACTGGATGTCAACTGTCGCAATCGACTGTTCGGAAACGAGTTCATTGTTTTCTTGAGGAGATGGTAAGTTTGAATTTTCTCAAAAACTTATTGCTTTTCTCTCCTTTTTTTTCTTTTTTTTATTAATAATTTTAGTATGGAACATATTCATTATCGAAAATAAATAATGCGGAAACAGCGCCATCTTCGCAAATGAACGATGAAAGAAATGAAACAGTTGTATATGCGACCACGGACGATAATGGCAGTAAGACAAAAAAGCTCATTAAATTGGACGAAAAAATGAATCAAGGACAACAGTTGTCTGATGTGTAAGTTCTGGCATAAAAATATTCAGGGAAAATTACTCATAATTAAGTTTTAATACTAATGTTTGTAGAACTCTGAGTACATCTCCAATGCCACCAATACCACGACAAGTTCGTTCTCTACGATTGAGTCGTTCATCGATAGTAATTCCGGAAAAGGATGATCCATCGAAAGTGAGAATATATCGGTGTAGCGCTTATGGACGAGGTAAACAAGGGGCAACGTGCTACTATCGATGTTCCAAATGTGACTCTCTTGCGAATAACAAATTAAAAAATTCAGGTATGTTCTCTCTTCCTATCCTCTCTTAGTGACTAGCTTTTCAAATGTTAAGCTTCATCAGATTAGCAAATACTATTTCTCTTCGAAATAAGCTTATTTTTTCGCTTGCAGGAACATCAACAAGTGAACGCGCAAAGCGTTATTATGCACATATTAAAACGAAGGATGGACGAATAATCGGAAATCCCTATCCAGAACACTTGCCAGAATGTAAGCCAGTACCAAAGGAAGTTCAACAGCTTCAAGAAATTGATCGCGCTTGTCGAGCAAGGATTCAGGCTGGTAATTTGACACCCGAAGCAGCCAGGAAACTAGTTAGTCCTTTTTTCTTAAATTTATGTTTAGTCAATTATACACAATTCCTTTTAAGTAAGAAATACGAATCTGTGAATTTCTATCTACTCTATCTATGGTAGATGATATTTACATTTTTTCATTTATGCATTCAGGGAGCACTAGTAGCACAGAAAAACCGTGAGTTGAAAAGGCATATCCAGGATGATGATACTTTTCCGGATAAATGGAAATCACTTCCCAAGAAATATAGTCGATTGTGTCATCAAGCGGAAAGAATGAGGAAACAAAAGAATCGACAACTTTTAAGGTTTTAATTAATTTTTGAGGTTTTTTTCTGCATAAATTTTTGTATTTATCTCATTTGCTATCTTAATTAAACTGCCTTTTTTTTCATTTATTGTCTTTTTTAGTATTTGTATATGAAATTTTTAAACTTGGAACAGTTCTATGATATCTTTTAAAATTGGAAACTGTTTCCTGTTATCGTTACTGACCACTGAAGAAGAAGAGTAGTATCAGTTCGCTTAAAGCACTGAGCTTTATCCCGCATTTCAGTACGCTGGAGTACAGCTTCTTTTGCTCTAATTTCTTTTTCGTTCTATGCTTATAATAGCAAGGATGCTGAGAGCAGTGTCAGTCATCGAAGAACCGGCTCAAATAAAGTTTTTTCCTTAAAATTATACAAATACTTGAAATAATATGCCGTCTCTCAATTGATAGAAAATATATCGCTTCAGATTGATGAACAATGAACAAGGTGACGGTGAAACTGAGGAAGATCAGAGGTTTGTTCTCGTTGTTCTATGACGAATTTGATTATCCACATTAAGCATAAATACATTTACTACGAAAGCAAATATGTGATGTGAAAACGCAATATTAACATAATGAATCGAAGTGGATTCGGATTACAAAAATGGTATAACTGATTTTGTAAAATTATAGCGGCATTGCGCATGAAGCAGAAATAATGAGTGGGCGTTTTAAACATCCGCCATTGATTATTTTTGAACCAGATGGTCAGGCAGCACGAATCTACCGTATAAACGGAAAATCGGATAAATTGGGTGTTATCTATTATCGTTGCTCGAAATGTGATGTTCTTTGCCGGAGACACAGAAGGATGGGAAATGTAGAAGGTTAGATTACTGAACTTTAATTTCTATTCATTCTTTTCTGAATAGCTTTTTATCACACTATATTCATTATTTAAAGAAAATTGAAAACTTATTTCTGAATTGATATATCTTTCTAATTGCGTAATTGTTTATCTTAATTTGCAATTAGGTTTCATTACCTGTAATAATCTCTAGTCTTTTTATCTAAACTATTTCCATCGTTTTTGTCACAGAATGAAATAGTTAAAACATTAATAGTGCATGGCATCAGGTTTCCTTTTATATTTGCCGAAAAACTGAATTGATTCAAATATTTCTGCATATAGTAAATCAACAAATTGTACTGAAATTTAGAGATGTGAAGACTGTAATTAGTGCTAATTAGAAAAAAATAAGAATAAAAGATCCTGCTGCATATGTAGGAATGACTCGAGCAACGGTAAAAGTGGAAGAGGATGAGATTCTCGAAAACATGTATCCTGCACATCATGACGAATGCGAAGTCTTCACACTTGATATGGTTAAAAATTTGGCAGAAAATCTTGATCGATTTTACTTTGCTAAAGATTATGAATCTATCATCCATGATTCTGCGAAAACGGTTATTTTTATTTTTGATCTTTAATTAATAGAGACATTTATTAGCTGTTGCTTAAGCGGCTAAATGATATTATAATTCCAATTTTTGATATGCCATTATAAGAGACATGTGAATAATTATGGGTATTTTAAGGTTATCGATATTTTGGAATATTCATATCACGATTAATAGTTTACTCAAGATAATTTCTTTTTTGCCGTTAAAAGGTTCAGATTTTCAGGATCTCAGGTTTGCAGATGGTACGCTAATTTCAAAAAATCAAATGCCTATTGTTAATCATTCCGCGGTTGAACACGTTGTTGATGATGATTTAGTAGTGGACATTAGTAATGTTGCTAACACCGAAGAAGTGGACGATAATACATGGGAAACAATTGTGAATCAGGATGTGCTGAATACTAGGTGAGCTACTACTTAAGCGAAGCTTTCAATGTTTTAAATTTTGCCAACCCCTAGCTTTTTATTTTTGTGTATTCATGTTTTATCAAATAGATGATTTGATGCTGACATTATAGACCAAATTCATGATAATTTTTGATGAAAACATTTGTACTCTTCCATGTCATCAGCGATTTTATCAAGTGAATATTGATCTTCATGTTTTTTTCTTTTTTTTTAGATAGGTTTTCAACGATCTTTAAAAATTTTGCAGAGCGGAAGATCATGAAGGACCTATACGTCTTACATGCCAACGATACTATGAAGCAAACATTGCACTACGTCGCGATATGATGCGTTGTCTGGAGGAAATGAGAACGTTACGAGCAGAAATCACAAATATGTTGGAAGGAAACAAACTGCAATATGTAGAAGTAGATGATGATCATTATGAAGAAATTATTGTTGATGAAAATGACTGATAAGAAAAATGATGTGATATCTTTAAATGCATTGCTTTTTCAAGCCTTGTTTTAATGTAGAATTAATATCTTTTCTTTTCTATTTTGTTCCTAATTTGCAGATAATTTCTGATTTATATACTTTTATGCTTCAAATTGTCAAAAAATACAATACATTCTATTATATATTATTTATAAAGTGAAATTATGCTACTAATGAATTTTTTTCTATACATATGCGTTCAGCAATTTCTACTTTCTATTGATACCATAAATAATTTTTAAAAATGAATTCGAAATAGTGAATAATTCAGATAAACTGGCATACGGTAAATTTTTTGAACTGATATTAAATAGGGAAAAATAGTAATTTTTTTGATCATATGATGTAATAAAAGACCCAGTTATAATTACAAAACTGAAATGTCTTAGTACATGGTATCAGTAAAAAGTATCAAATCTTAAAAGAGTATCAATAAGAAATAGTCTACGATCAAATTCTTGGATTTTCCATAATTCACCAAAAAATTTTCTTGATAATCATATAATATTGTGCTAGGCTGTAATTAAATGCGAATTTTCGGCAACTAACGATGCTTCCATCATTAAATTTAACTTACAGAACTGTTTATCCAATGAAAATACTAAAAGTATTGTATAAGATATTAAAGGATTGAAATTTTTTGTATCATAATTTGCTTAGAAATGGGTGCTACTTCCATGATTATATCAAAATTTATCAATCTAAAAATATGTTTACTATATTTCAATATTTTTTTCCTATTTTTCGTTCTTTACTCTTTCATTGAAATAAATTTTCTTGAAACAGGATGAAAGAAATAGGAAAAATTGATCGTAAAATTAATTAAGTAATTTTAATGCTATAGATGAATTGCTATTCTAATATTATCATATTTAATTCACCATTGATAAGATAAGGAAATCACTTAATTAGGATAGGATAAGTTTGGGAACTTTTCTAGAAATTTTTTTTTTTTTGCATGAAATGATAGAATGGATTGTTTTGATTTTTGATTTTTAATTGTACAATATTTTTAAATTTTATATCTTTATAAGTTTAGGATGATGATATTTTTTTAATGCACGATCTCTTTTATGATTGTATGAAAATCAAAAAAAAGAAAACAATAATATAATCATTTTTAAATTTGAAATTTCTTTTCTGTTTTTTTTTTTTTGGAATAAGTGATAATAGTTTTGAAATTATTTAATTTGAATTTATTTTATTTGCTTTTAAAAATTATCAACATCGACTTAATGTATCTATCCTATTTTTTTCCCCTCTTTATACTCATTATGCATTTGATTTATTTTATTATCATCAATAATTTATCATTTATTATGATCACTATTTTTTATCATTTTTTTCTCTTTTTTGTTCTTTGATATATTTTCATCAAAGAATGATGATGTTGAAGAATTTGATGAATAATTTTGCGATAAAAAAAAAAAGAATGCTGTCATAAACGATGATAGTTTTTATTTATTACATCATTAAATTATTTAAAGATTTAAAAATCATTTATCATTTATTCGATCATTTTTATTCATTTTGTTTGTAAGATTTTTAAGAAAAAAAAGACAAAAATAACGAGGAAATAATTTTAATTGGTATAGAAATAATGCAATAAAATTGTTTCGAGAATGATAAAAAAACAAAACAAAAATAACAAACAAACAAAAAGAAAGAAAAAAAACGAACGACTTTATTTATTTATTTATTTCTTCTCCTCTTTTTTTTTGCTAATTATAAATTAGCCTATAATTATTTTGATTGTTTTTTTTTCAGGAAAGAAGGAAAAAAACAAATGAAAGGAAAACAGATGCTAAATTTATGAATTTTTTTCTTTCTATTTTTTTTTGTTAATTTTAAGTGTAATTTTGTGTGAGAAAGAGGGAGAGAGAGAGAGAAAAAAGGAAAAAATGTAAAAGAATTTAAAAATTTGGGTTTTTATATTATCATATCAATGTTGCTGCTAAAATTATCTTATTCCTTCTTTAATATAAAAATTTTTTTTGATAACTAGGTAGGCAATGATAAGATAATTTTTTTTTTTTGATAACTATATAGATGATGATAAGATAATTTTTTTTGATAACTTATATCGATGATGATAAGTGATATAGAAGAAGTGAAAATTTTAGGAAATATTTCAAGTAATTAATTAATTTGTATTAAAAAAATATGTATATATTTATCGTAAAATTTTAACGTTTTTTTTTCCAAGAAGTTTTGATTAATTTATGAAATGAGTAAAAATTTATAGGCAAGCCATTTTTTGTTCAAATTTATTTCAAGAATTATTCTCGAAATTTGATTCTTTTTCTTCCTTTTTTTTCTTTCCTTCTACATAAATCAATAATTAAACTTTTTTTTTACATTAATTACTGATGAAATAATGTAATTTATATATTAACTTTCTGCTAAATTACTTCAAAATTATTTATCGAAAAAAAAAAATTCAAAAATTTCTTATCATTTTCTTATTTGAGCAATTTGATAAGCATTTGGTTTTCCTTTTTTTTTTTTTGTTTTTTTTTTTGAATTATGAATTTTATCGATTAAATTAAATGATGTAATTTAGATATAATTGAAAAGAATTTTTTACTCTTTTCATTCTTTCAATAGATTTCTTTCAATTTTTCCTCCTTTTTTCCATATAATATAAAATTATATAATTCTGCTAAATTTCTTTTCATATATTTATTATTTTTCATTTTATGCTATATTTTATTGAATGAATAAGTTGAAAAGTTTCCTTTTTTTTTTTTTTTTCAGTATCATGTCAGATCTTCAAGAATTTGTCAACCAACAAAAAGCTAAAAATACATCATTTCCATCAATTAATACTATACGATCTAAATTTGCATCTGGTTTAAATGGTTTTGCATTGATACGTCAAACAGATGATTCTGATCGAGAAATATTAACCGAATCAAATGGACAAATAAATGGACAATTGCCACAATCACGAAATCGTAAAATAGTGGATGGTTCAGTTCTATTACGAACGATGAATCCATTTTTGGGTTTTTTTCTACTTCTTTTTTTTTTTGCTAAATAAATTTTGATGTGCAAATATTTAATTTTAAATTTCAATGTAGTATCATATTATTATCAGCAAAAGTATCACATTATTATCATGTTTGTATAAGTTATATCATTTATATCATATTATTATCATGTTTGTATAAGTTATATCATTTATAAGTTGAGTTGATTTTTTATCAATAATGCGAAACATGTTCATATTATTTTCATTAAAAACTTTTCGTTTTACGAACTAAACTACCTGTTGAATTTTTTATCGTCTCAGTTAATTACTGTTAAATTCTTTGTCTTCTCAGCTAACTATTATAAGATCTAAATAATATGAGTACATGAAATATGCGTAAATTATGTTAAATATTGTTATTGCAGGATGTCAAAAATGCAGAGGATTGTCGCATTTTTATGTCAATAGGAGCAGCTTTTGTTTGCTTTGGAATAGTAAGTTAAAAAAAAAAAAATGGAAACGAAAACAATTACTTTTAATTTTCCGATTAATTTTTAAAGGAAAAATAATTGAATAACAACTGAGGAAATGATTTCATATTTACAATAATATTGTTTAAATTGAATATAATTTTAAAAGAATGTAATATTTTAGGTGAAAATAATTTTTAATTTTCAATTTTTAATACATTCATTTAATATTTCATAATATATCCATATTTATAAGAAATAAAAATGATTATTTAGAAGGCATTTGTTTTTCTTTTCTTTTTAAATAATAAAAATATTTTTTCCAGGCTGTTATTCTACTACCTACTGTAGTTATACAAGCACGAAAATTCGCAGCTTTGAATACGCTTGGTTCGATTATGTTAATTTTGAGGTTTGCTAATTTATTTATTTTATAATTTTTAGTTTTCTTAAAATTTTGTTTTCTTACAATTTAAATTTGGCCTAATATAATCATGTATTGTGTCAAATATTTTATAGTGATATGTAGGCATCGCATTATTAAAATGTTGAAATTATTCAGCTTATTTTTTTTTTTGGTCTAACTTAAATACTGATGATTATTCTTGCTGTACTGACTGTAGTGATTATTATTGTTGTTGTAATGATAAGATAAAAATTTATGATATAAGATAAGACTTTCTTTTATAAAATAAAAATGAAACAAAACAATAGAATTTATTGTTATTTAAATAAAACAATAAAAAATATTAATTCATCTATCTTTTGCTTTTTTTTATGTTGAAAAAGAATAGATTAAATATTAATATAAATTTTGAACTTTCCAGTTTTGCTTTTTATAGGGGCCGATGAATTATTTGAAACATATGTTTTCTGAACAAAGAAGGCATATTACAATGGCATATTTCATTACTGTTATAACGACATTATATTTCAGTTTATGGGTATGTTTTATATATATATATATTTTTAAATTATTCTATCTTACTTATTTGATAATGAAAAAATTAAATATTATAATGTTATCAACTTTTTGTTCTCAAACATCTGTATTTGTTCATTTTATAATACTACCACTATTTAGTATTTTCTTAATTTTTATTCTTCTTTTTTAAATAAATTCCATCCTATTTTATATGTATGTTTGTATATGTAGTTATTTATCATAAGTTGATAAGATCGGATACTACACTTTGATCTTAGCCAACATAAAAAAATGAATAAATACAGTCTTATTAATGATAGATTCTAGTATCTATAAATAGCCATTTTGAATATCATATTATTATCGAGAAAATAATGATAAAATCAAAGATTTCATTATTAAATAATATTAGTTTTTAATTTTTTTAGCGTTTTTATCAGCGATTTATTTATTATTATATGGAAAATTACGAATACACTGATATTAAAATCTCATTATATTCATTTTTTTAAAAAATCTCATAATATTTATTTTTTAATAGATTTAGTATTTTTTCTGTTAAATTTAAAGCAAGTTTCTTTTTTTACCAACTCTGAATTACGATATGATAATGAAAATAACGATACTTCATTAGGATCATTGATTTACGAAAAATTATCAAATTACTGATTATCTTTTCAATCCATATTTGATCACATTTTAAGCTTACCTCATATAGTCAATTGAATTCATCTTAAAAACACAAATTCATCTTAAAGTATCGATTTATATGTAAAATATAAATTCAAATTGCATGCGAAGAATATTACGAAAATTATAATTTTACAATTCATAAAATTAAAATGAAAAAAAAAGAAAACTCAGGTGTAGATATACAAAATAGACATATATATATTGAAATTATCATGATCTTTGTTTACATTTTTCTCACAGTATAATATGAGATATTTGATAATTTTTATACTTTTTGAGAAGAATTTTACAATTGATCGGTTCGGCTTGTTTCATTCAAATTATTAATTATTATCATTTTTAAAATTATCTCTATAAAACCAAGAAAAAATAAGTAAATAAATAAATCATAAAATATTGACTAATTAATAATTAAACTTATATAGCATATATTAGAAAAATATTATTATTATTATTATTATTATTATTATCATTATTATTATTATTATTATTATTACTTTTATATCTATTTGTTGAAATTTAAATATAAGATGAAAAAGTTGGAAGGAAAATTTTTCGATAAACTTATATTTTTGTGACTAAAATTATCACATTTAAAATTTATTCCTTCTTTTTTTGTCTTAACTTTTTCTTCCTAAAAAACATTAGTTTATTTTTATGCGCTAACATTTCAAGAAAAATGATAATAATGATAACAGAGTAATCACAATGATAATTTAATATTACAAAAAAATTATAAAATAAACAAAATTAGATAAGTTATTGTTAAGCACAAAATTAATTTAGCTTATTCGATTTATTTCTATGATGAAATTAGATTTTTCTTTTTTTGAACTGATAAAAAGAAAAATTATCTGAAATTATCACTATCATAATAATTTTAATAATTTTTCTTTTTTTTTTGGTTTTGAAATTAACTTTTGCGAGAAACTATATAACATGTATTATTATTAAAATTTATTTATATTAAAAACATTTCAATTTTATTTTATTTTTTTTGTTACCTGAGTAATATTTTGAAATTGATAGATGAGTAATATTATCGATTTCTTTATTTATTACTTCTTATAAATCATTAATTCATTTCTTTTCTTCCTGTATATCGATTAATTAAGCAATAATTTGATGATTGATTTAAGATGATTTTTATCTTCAATAAGCGATATATATACAATATGATATGAAAATAAATGATGCATAACTATGATATTTTATCACTGATTTTAAGACTGATTTCTTTTTTTTTTTTTTTACAAAATTAACATTTTTATTTATATTTCTTCCTTTTTAATTATCACCGTTAAGCTGATTGATTATTTTCTTCCATTTGATTTTTTGATAATGACGTTGATTTAAACAAAAAAAAAAACTATTCGATTGCTGTTTAGTAGGCAGAAAGTTATGCTGTCATCATTTTTACGAATTCTTCATAATTAATCTGAAAAGTTTTTATCATATAAATTTGTTCATATTGATTTGTAAAAATTGGAAATGAATTTAATAATTGAATACTTATTAGCTTTAACAATTTGATATAATGAAAAAATGCTATTAGTAAAAAATAAAAAGCCAGAAATTAAATTATTAGCTGAATATTTCTCCATAATAAAATATTAATGATATTAAAATTAGAAATAGAATTATTACTTTAAATACTTAACTTATTAGCTTAACAATTTAATATGATTACCCATCTAATCAAATCAATACCAATACTTTTCATCTTATTATTAATACTTTAAAGAAAAAAAACAAATAAATAAAAAGCTTACCTGTCCATCACCATCAATATCAACTTCAGCCATAATTTCATCAACTTCTTGATCACTAAATTGTTCACCCATATGAGTCATAAAATATCGAAATTCTTCAGCTGTAATATATCCATTACCATCACGATCAAACACTCGAAATGCTTCACGTATCATTTCACTATCATTTTCCTTAAAAAAAAAACAAAAAAAAATTTTCCTTTTTTTTTTCTAAAATAATAAAAAATTTCATTTTCATTTTTTTTCTCTTTTCAAAATGATAAATTTTGAAAAGAGAAAAAATTTTCGAAATAGATCAAGTAATTTTCATTTAATAATAAAAACTTTTGCTTCTCAAGTTTTATCATATATTAAGAAATATTTCTTTTTTTTTTTAAATTACTTTTATCTAGTATTTAATTACACTTGAATTATGCTAGAAAATTATCAAAATTATCATTATTTTATTTTCAAAAATTATTCATTTTCTTTTGATTTTTACAAAAATTTTTTCAAATATTTCTATGAATTTTTAAATTTTAATATTTTTTTCTATTGATATTTCTTATATTTCTCTTTCGTCACTGTTTTCATTTAAAAAAAAAAAAAAAACTATGTATTTTTATCATTAAAAATAATTAAGGAAAATAATTTTATTCAACTAATCAATCGATATTTGCTAACCTTACTCATTCGTTTCATCATTTGACAAAATTCCAAAAAATCAATCGTACCACTACCATCAACATCAACTTCATTAACCATATCTAATAATTCTTGTTCTGTTGGATTTTGTCCAAGTGATCTCATTGCTACACCAAGTTCTTTCGATGATATTGATCCATTCCCATCCTAAAAATATAACAGTTTTTTTTTTATCATTTTAATATTATTCTATAATAAAATTGATTTAGGACGATAATTAATATCATCCATCAATATGTCTAACTGTCTCATTTATATTTGATAAATTATTCATTAAAAATTTTTTTTTTTGTACATACATATCGTTGACGTAATTATTACAATAAATTTCTACGGGAAATAATCTCGGGAATTTTGTTTACTTCCCATTTTCTTGATATTAAGCGTTTATTTTTATCTTGCCCTCTTTTTTTTTTGCAAAAATTCCCAAAGTTAGTCTTTCTTTTTGACAATTTCAATATTGGTCTTTTTTTTCTTACAAAAATTTCAAAGTTTTTTTTCGAGAATTTTTCGAAGTTAAATTTTTTTTGCAACAATCTCAAAAAGAATTTTCCTTTTTTTTTGTAAAACTTTTTTCTTCACTTCTTTTCGAAATATACTATTAAAGTTGTATTTGTTGAAATAAGATTAAATAATAGATAAATTTTGTTTATCAATTATTTATTTATCATTCTTAATCTGTTGCATAATTTGAATAAATTTAATTCATTGAAATAAACGATCATATTATTTCTATATTTGTAATTTTAAAAAGAAATAAATTAACAATGATTTTTTCAAATATTAACTTTTGCTACTTATATATCATTTCATTATGGTATTGCTAAATTGAGAAATATGCTTGCTATATTTGAAAAAAATAATTTTCAATTTTTTTTTTTTTCGATATCAGAAATATACGAATAATTTGATAGTTCCAATTTAAAATTTATTAAAATTACAGGAATATATAAATTTATAAAAAAATTTGCGCTAATTATATCAATGCAATATAGTTACATTGAATATTACTTAAACATTATTATTATTAACATAAACATAAGAAAGGATTAAAATGATAAAACTGATAACATATTTGATCTCTTTATCAAATTAATATTTGATCGTTTTGGATAGAATAAAATTACATTTAACAATAACATATATTGTTATCGAAAAAAAAAAAAAAAAGAGAAAAACAAATGATTACTTTATCAAAAAGATGAAATGCTTCTTTATATTCGATCATTTCTTCCTCCGTTATACCATCAAATTGTTCATTTCCATTTTGTTGTTTCCAACGATTAAATAATAATGATCGACGTCTATTACTCATTGTAATAGAATTTTTGCCTATTATAATTATAATTAAAAAAAAATTTACGTCATATACGTCATGCATAACACTTTTTTTCGCAATTAAAAGACGTAAAATTCAAATTGATATAATTATAATAAAAAAATTTACGTCATATACGTCATGCATAACACTTTTTTCGCAATTAAAAGACGTAAAATTCAAATTGATATAATTATAATAAAAAAATTTACGTCATATACGTCATGCATAACACTTTTTTTCGCATTAAAAGACGTAAAATTCAAATTGATATAATTATAATAAAAAAATTTACGTCATATACGTCATGCATAAAACTTTTTTCGCATTAAAAGACGTAAAATTCAACTTGGTATAATAATCCTAAATAGAACTATATAATATGAATTGCAAACGATTAAATAACAATGATCGACATCTATTATTCATTATAATAGAATTTTTGCCTATTATAATATAATAAAAAAATTTACATTATTTACGTCATACGTAACGTTTTTTTCCTTCGCTTTAAAAAGCAATAAAGTTGCAATCGCTCTAATAATCCTAACATAGAGCCATATAATATGAATAATGAGCCAAAAAAAAAAAAAAAAAAGATTAAATTGTACAAAGCAAAATTTTCAAGTATATACTTAAATTCCTCAATATCAATTATGAAAGAATATAGAAGAGTTTTTTTTTTTTTTTTTTGCCGAGTCGATAATAAATATAATTTATGATGATGACAAATTTTTAAATTTCTAACTCAACTTAAATGCAAACTTATAAGTATTCTTTTCCTTTTTTTTTTTTTTTTTTTTTGATTAACAATTTTGCAAAAATTTCAAATTGAAATTCGCAATTTCAAGATTTCTAATTTATTAATTTTTGCCAGGGTTTTTTATTTATCAATCAAAGTAATTTTGAATCTCTAAACGAGACTTTTTAATTCGTTTTTTAATTTTTAATATTTACAAAGGAAAATTTATAAATTTCAAAAAAAAAAAAAAAAAAACGGAATAATAAAAAATAACTAAAATTGAATACTTTCAATGAATTATTTTTCTAAAAAAATTTCCAATTAAAATTTTAAAAAGTAAAAAATAAAAAATTTTTAAATATATATATATTTTAGCTTCTTCGAGAAAACATTGGACTAATTAGGCGATAAATATTTCAGCTTCATTATAAAGCTAATATAGAAAATATAAATTATTAAAAACTTTGAATATATTATTTCAATTATATTTATATTATATTTTTATTACCTATACCGAAATCATTTTGCACCATTATAACAATTATAATTTCAACTTTTTACTTCACCTATTAATTAGGCTAATTAATAATGCGTCTCAATTATAAATCTAACATGAAAAATATTAACCAGAAATTTTATTATTAAAATTTAAGTTTTATTTTATAATCATTTAAAAATATTTCTTTATCATAATTAAATGAACGATCACTTTTCTAGCCTTTTTTTCCGGGCCAACAGAAAAAAAGCCAACTTATATTCATCCATCCTAAATTATTCTTCTTTTTTTTTTTTTATTATCCTATAAAAACACTATTGAATATTGGTTTATAAAAATTTCTATCCTATAAAACTTTATATCTCTCTCCCTCTCACTCTCTCTCTCTTTCTCTCTCTTTCTCTGTACATATATGATATAGTATGATATGAATATATTTTTAATTCTAATTTTTATTATAAATTGATAAAAATAATAACATATGGCAATAATAAATGATAATTCTTTTTTTTTTTTTTTTAAGCATTATTGATATTACTATTATTATTATTTTAAAAAATATATTATTACTTATTATCATTTTGCAATTATTATTATCGTTATTATTATTATTGTTATTATTATTATTATTGTCATCGTTATTATTATTATTATTGCTATTATTATTATTATTATTATTATTATTACTATTATTATTACTATTATTATTATTACTATTATTATCATTATTATTATTTCTATTATTATTATTGCTATTATTATTATTATTATTACTAATGATTAAAGGATATTATGTTTGGATACAGCTTGCTATTTATCCAATTAAATTGTTGAAATTTTTATTTTAAAAATGATACAGTACGAGAATTGTGTTTAATTAAATATAGAAATAAGTAATCCAAAGATAGATAACACATTATTCCTTAATACTATATTCTACTTGAATAAAAATTATGATAATAAATTGTAATATAATAATAATAGTGATAATAGTAATAATAATAATAATAATAATAATAATAATAATAATAATAATAATAATAATAATAATAAATAACAATAAGTTATATGGCCATGAAAATAATAATAACGAATTAAAATAGTAGTTGTATTTCATTTTTAATTAATAATAATTTATAGTAAAATGAATAATATCCGTCTTCATGTTATCCTATTGATATATTATTAATGTTTTAATTATATTAATTTGTTATTTATTTTTCTCATTTTTTGATTTGCATATATTTAATTATTTTATTTTATTGATTGATGTATGAAAAAAAAGAATCTAAAATACATAATAATGGAAATTTTATTATATGCATAAATTTTTTGAGAAAAATGATCTTTAAAGATAATAATAATAAATAGATATGATATAGGGAATTGATAACATTATATTTCCTTTTTCATGCATTTAAAATTATCAATTATTATATAATAATTGGCGAATATATTTATAGATTGATAAATAAATTATATTAAATTAATAATATTATATACATATATATATATATATATATGTATATCTATTAAGAATATTGAAAACTTTGAGGGAAAAGAAAAAATTGTTAATAAAAATTGTTTCAGTAAATAGTAACAAATAATTAAATCAAAAACATATATCAAAATATTTTCAAATGATATTGAAAAATTCTTTTTCAATATCATATGAAAAATAAAAATTTATACAAAAAAAAAAAATTCCATCAATCATTTTTATGCTATATCTAATTTGATAAATTTATTATGATATCTTCTCTTAATTTATAAAATGTTTCTTTAAAAAAAAAAAAAAACAAAAATGAAATATATTTCCAAAAAAAAAAAAAATAATTAGAAAAACTTTTTCAACATAAAACATTACATAATTAATCAATTTTTAATTATTCTTATAAATGAATAAATATATCTAAAATTTGAAATAAATTAAAACATTTTTCTTATTTATCTATTGATTAATTATAAATATTATAATACATATATGAATTATCTATTATATATATATCATGATAACATAGAATTACATAATCGTAATAAACTAATTTTAATTAAATTTAACTAACTAATATACAAAATATTTCGCTTTAGAAATATCTCGACATATTTA
Source organism: Dirofilaria immitis (assembly GCA_024305405.1). Taxonomy (NCBI): domain Eukaryota; kingdom Metazoa; phylum Nematoda; class Chromadorea; order Rhabditida; family Onchocercidae; genus Dirofilaria; species Dirofilaria immitis. Next base: position 2,514,989 of record JAKNDB010000098.1, read on the forward strand.
CAACATATTCTAGATAAATTAATATATCATATATCTTTTTATTTTTCGAATTCTTCATCTAATGAATTATTTATTGAGCAGTTATGAATTATATATATAAATATGTTCATCAATAAAACATAAAATTATGTAATCGTAGTAAACTAATTTTAATTAAATTTAACTAACTAATATACAAAATATTTCGCTTTAGAAATTTCTCGACATATTTATAACATATTCTAGATACATTAATATATCATATATCTTTTATTTTTCGAATTCTTCATCTAATGACTTATCAATTGATTAATTATAAGTGATATATATATATATATATATATATATCAATCAATTTAATTTGAATGATAATATATATACTATAAATAAATAAAAATTTAATACAATATTAAAATATTCAAATGAATTAGCTATTCTTAAATGAATATTGGTGAAAAAAAAATAAGAAAAGAATGATGAAATATAATTATAAAAAAAAAGATAAAAGATTGATAAAATTTTGAAAGAAAAAGAAAAGAAAATAATATTTTAGAAATATTTATACTTTTTTTATTTTCTAAATTATATAAATGTAAGATAGAAAAAGTTGAAAAAAAAGCCATACAATGAGAAAGATTTCATTAATTAGTAGTAACAAAGCGAAATGTAAGATTTTCTTTTTATATTTTTTCGTTGAAAAAAAATGAAAAAAAAGATTTTAGAAAAATTTTTTTGCTTGAAAAATGAATTCGTCGTTGCAATTAATTAACTGGCAAAAGTACGATTTGCTAATTATTATCGATAATTGTTAGAAAATTTTTTTTTTTTTTTTGTATACAGTAAGAAAAATAAAAGAAAGCAATACATTTGAAATTTTCAAAAATTCCACTACAATTTTTTTGGTGCTATTTTATTTATTGAGAAAGAAATCTAGGAATAAAAATAAAAAAAAAAATTGAAATATTCTGAAAAATTAAATAATAATTATAATTTGGTTTTTTTTCTTTCAAATTTTTAAAAAGAAAATATATTTTCTTTTCTTTTATCCATTCTTACTGTATACAGTAAGAATGGATTCTTACTGTATAGTATAATTTTTTTTTTTTTTTGTATGAATTCATATTAATTGAAAAAAACAAGAAGTTTGAATTTTTGTTTCATTTTTTTTTCACAAAATTTTTGATAAATTTTAATAAACTTTTTATCATTAGAATTAAATTATTCTTTTTCGTATTTTTCAAAAAATATACAATTTGTTAGATAAAGTTGCATTTTCTTAATCTTCGAAAAATACACAATTTGTTAGATAAAGTTGCAAATTTCAAAAAAAAAAATTGTTAAAATAATCAATTTTATTTCTAGAGAAAAAGAGAGAGAGAAAAAAATCAAAGAACTTATCAGAATTTATGATTCAATAGAAAATTCATTTCATTTTGAAATAAATTAGGAGTAAAATTGAAAAATATAGATGATGAAGATGAAATAATTTTTTTTTCGGTATTTCAAATTTAACAATATTGATTGTTTTTTTTTAGGAGAATGAAAAAAAAGGGAAAAAATGCTATTCTCGTCTTATATTTCATTCTTAGTTTAATATTACTATTTGATCGATAGTTGATGACAAATATTAGATCAAAATGATTGATCAGATATAAGTTTGTTTAATCAAACAGTCATTTCATATATTTCTTTTCTTTTTCCATCTGATTAAAAATATTTTTTATAAAATTTAACAGATTGAATTTATCTTTTGCATATAACAAGAATATATACATTCATATATATATATATATGTATGTGTTTATATCAAAATTAAATCTTAAAATTCCTAACAGAAATTTCATTTTTATTTTTTAAAATATTATGAAATATCTTTGGAAGATGAAAAAATTAATTCTACAAAAAAAAACTATGAAAAATTTGAAATTAAAGAAATAAATATAAGAGAAAAAAAAAGAGCAAAAACGTAAAATGAAAAATATATAGAAAAATGTGATAAATAAATCACATCCATTATTAAATTCTAAAATTTATCAATCAGATTTTGTTACATACTTTAATCATTATCATTATTCGAAAATGATAAAATGATTGAAGTGAAAAAAAAAAAAAAAGAACTAATGACAAAATAAATTAAAGAATAAGCAGGAAAAAAGAAATCTTAGCAAAATTATCAATAAGCTTAAAACTTTTTTTTTCAAATATCTTAAGATTTTTTTACTTTTTTTATAAGCAGCATATTTAGTATATGCAATCAGATAAGATATGATAATTGATGCTTATCGATAAAACATTTCCTATTATTATTTGTCAATAGTGTCATATAAAATATAAAAAGTTTGAAATGAAATGAAATAATGAGATACTAAAAATAGCATATAAATTTATATGAACAATTGTCATTAAAGGTAATTTTAATTTCAAAAAAAAAAAAAAAACGGAAGAAAATTTATCTAAGTGATAATAATTAATATTGATTATATGTCCGTAAATTTGTCAAAATTAAAAAAAAAATCCATCAATTTTTTTTTCTTATAAATAATTTCAATAAAAGGACAATGAAAGGAATAGTTATTATAATAATATATTTTCCTGCATCAAGTATAATTATTGTTGGAGAAAAGGAATTGAGAAAAAAAGCGAAAATGAATAGGTCAAAGGTGAAATGAGCTAAAATATATGATCTGATAAGTTATTGTTAAAAATATTTTACTAAAAATTTTTGTCTCTTCTTCTTTTACTTCTGTTTTTTTTTTTTATTTTTTTTGCTCCCTGTCATTCTATTTTATTTTTTTCTTTCTTTCTTTTCTTTTCTTTTTTTTTTTTTTTTTTTGTTAAATTTTTGATTTTAAGTTAGAACAGAAACGGTTGTTGATTGTTATATGAGAAAATTGTGTAAGCCTTAAAGACCATTTAGATAGATTGATAAAGTTGAAAAAGGAGGAAGGGAACAAAAAAAAAAAAAAAAAGAAAAACCAGTTTTAGTTTGGAATGAAGTTGAAGATAATTCGATAGGATGATCAAATGAAAAAAAAAAAAAAGAAGTGAGAGAGAGAGAGAGAGAGAAAGGGAAAAAATTTAAAAATTAAATGAACTTGGCGAGATAGTTTGTTAGTTAGTTATATGATAAAGTTAAGTAATAAAATGAAAAGCAAAAATGGCTAATTTATTGGATGAAAAAACAAAAAAAAAGAAAAGGAAGGAAAGGAAAATAAAAGAAGAAATATCATATTAAAAGTTTACTAAGATATGATATGGATTAATATACAAAGTAAAAAGTTTAATAAATAATTTAAAAAAGATTTGGGAAGAAAAAAAAGATTGAAATTTTGTAAAGGAAAATAAAAAGGCAATTTTAATTGTTAAAGTAAAAATGCGAAGAAAAACAAAAAAAAAAGCAAAAGAGTAACGAGAAAAAAAAGGAAAAGAAAACTTTTCGTTTTATTTTCTTTTTTTTTTTTTTTTTTCGAGAACAAATATTTCATTTCTTTTTTATTATTATTTTTTTTTTTAATTCCATTTTTATGGATTGTTAAATAGATTTCTTAAATTTTTTTTCTTTTAACTACCAAAATTATCTATTTAGCTTTGCAATTATTTTGTTATTTAAATATTAAAAATTTGAATATTAATAGAATTTAAATATTGAAAATTTGAATATTAATAGAATTTAAATATTGAAAATTTGAATATTAATAGAATTTAAATATTAAAAATTTGAATATTAATAGAATTTAAATATTAAAAATTTGAATATTAATAGAATTTAAATATTGAAAATTTGAATATCAGTAATAAATATTTATACGTGTAAATATTATAAGTATTTCACGTTTAAACGTATGTTATTTATACGTCTCTATACGTTTATATATCTAAACATGTTAAGAATATATGATATGATAATTACTTATATTTTCAGTTACGAAATACTTTGATAACGATATTATGCGCATCATTTCAATCGATAGCATTATTTTGGTATTATTATTATTACTATAATTTTTTTTTCCATTTAATCATCAAAAATTAATAAATCAAGTATTGAAATTTAAAAAAAAAACGCTAATTTTAAAGAGAGGAAGAGAGAGAGAAAGAGAAAAGGGTTGGAAAGAGAGAGAGAGAGAGAAAAATGATCAATTATTAATCTGCTCGAGATAATTATTAACTTAAAATTAGTTTTAGAGCAATATATGTTGTTGCATTGAAATTACATTTTTATCAATTAATTATTTCAATCTAAATTAATAAGAATTTATTATAAATTAAGAATTTTAATAATATCACAAATATTTTTTTTTATTTTTGTACATTTAAATATACTTTTTTAAAAAATAATTGGAAAATTTCTTAAATTATTTTACTAAACTATCTAATCTTACTGAATTAATCAAAATTTGAATTTATAAAATTTATTAAAATATATACCAAAAGAAATGTCCAATATCGTTCCTTTTTCATTCTTTTTTTTTTTTTCCACTTATCTTAAATTATTATATCCTTCTGTAATCAATTCCAGGTATGTTCTAAGTTATGCGCCAGGTGGTGAACGTGGCCTACGATTTATGGCTTCTCTAATGAAAGGATTTTGCATTTCAAAATCAACAGTTATATTACCAATTTAAAATATTACCATTATACATTTGTAAAAATTATTTATAAAATTTTGCTACACATATGTTTCTTTTGTTTTCGTTTCAACATCGAAAATTCCTATAAAACATATTGACCTGTGAACTTTCAAATATTATGTTTTATTTAAATTCTAAAATAATCCCAAATATATATCAGTTTTATAAATCGTAATGAATATTGTTTTTTTTTTCTTATTTTCTTTATTTGATAGTTTATTCTTATATATCTTATCAAATACATATCATTATTCCAATTGTTCTTTTAACTGATAATAATTAATTGTATTTTTTTATATATTCGATTATTCGTAGGATAAATTTACTACAAAAGTAGAAATATTTTTGAAAAAAAAAAAAGAAAAGAAAAGTAGAATTGATTTACTTCTATTTTTAATATATTTATAAAAATTAAGCAAAAATTAATTAAGCAGAAAAATTCTAAAATTTTCGTTCGATCATTTTTGAAAATTGATAAAATTGTTCGTTTTTGTTTAACATTTTTTTCCTAGCCAATATGTCTTATGATAATGTGTTAATTTACTGGTAATTAGTTTAAGTTTATTTTTTATATTTATCTCAAATATTTATAAATTTTTTTTCTTTTTTAATTTCGTAAATGATAAATGAAAATATGTAGGATTCGTTATCATGAATTTCATCATTTTTATTCAATTTTTTATAAATTAATTTTATACGAATATTTATTACTTCTTCTATTGACTTTTTTTTTATGCTATAAATTATATTATTGCATTGTCATAAATTCATTTTTGCATCAAATTGAAAAATGATATTTAATTAATTTTTTTTTCTTTATTATTATTGCATGAATTATTTTTATCGTAAATTTTATGCTTTATAAGCCTATCAATATATTTGATGATTATTTTATAATTGAAAAAAAAAGAAATTACGCATAGATTGGATTTTTTTTTTTAAAAAAATTACACTTAAATGGAGCTTATTTCAAATTATATTTAAATTCAAATTTATTTTAAATTATATTTCCATCGAGCTTATTTTTCAAATTATTTTAGCTTATGATAAATGTCTATTTTTTTTTTTTTTTTTTTAGATCAAACTTATTTTTAAAACATTGTTTTTAAATTGAACTTAATAATTTCTCTTTTATAAACTAAAATGTAAAAAAAAAAACAAGAGAGAAGAAAGAAAAAAATTTATAGATGAGAAGAAGAAAATATTTCTATCAATCCCAAGACAATTTTTTTTTTTCTAAATACAAACAAAAATGACAAATGATCGATTTGAGAGTTATTTATTTATTTATTTATTTATTCATATATATTTGTTTTAACTCATATTTTCATAAAAAGAACAAAAAAAAAACTTGAAAACATTTCTTCCTCTTTTTTTTTTTTTGTTTTTGATTTTATTTTCTTTTTTCTTTTCCAATTTTTTTTACGTCTTTTCCGAAAATTAATTTACCTAACTTTTATTCAACAAGACTTTCCTTTTTTTTCTTTAAACGAAAAATAAGCCGAAAAGAGAAAGAGAAAACAACAGATATATTCTCGAGAATTTTAGAGTTATCTAATTTTTATTAAAAATTCAAGAATTAGTTTAAGAAACTATTCCTATTCGTTTGTTAAACTTTATTTTAAAGTTATTTTATCGGATGAAATGAATTTAATCATTTGTAAACATATCAAATATTTTTCAATTATCTAGTTAATCTTTTCTGACTTGTTATTTAAAAAATTTTTCATAAAATTAATTTTAGCAATTTTTTCGTTTGAAAATAAATTTAACAATAAATTAATTTTTAAAAATATACAAACAACAGGAAGAAATTTCATTATGATGAAAAATTCGATTGTTATTTTCCAAATAAAAAATTTTTTTCCAAAAAATGAAAATAAAAAGAAATGAAATATTTAATCTTGCAAAAAATTAATACTTTTTATTATATTTTAATTTTATGCTGTAAAAAAAGCATTGAATTTGTATAAATTTAATTTTTGAACGAAAAAACTTATCATTATTAAATGTACGATTATAAAATTTAACTGATAACGAAAATTTGGCGTAATATTTGATAATATTTATAATTTGATCAATAAAATAAAATTGTTCGAATTCTCATGATCATTAATTTTAAAAAGAAAATGATAATCATTTATAATAATTAAAAATGTTTAAGAAAAAAATTAATTGATAATCATTAGAGGGAAGCGGAGGAATTGATGGAAATTATTTTCTGATACTTGATAAATCATAAAATAGATATTATTGTTATGATCTTATTACCTGAACGTTACCTGGAGAACAGTGTCATTAATTACAATCTGGTTACTTGGACAATAGAGGATATTATTACCTTTAAAATTAGTCATTATTATCATTACTATTATCGTTATCTTGTTATCTGGATAACAGAGGATATTATTGTTGCCTCTAAAATTAGTCATTATTATCATTATTATTATCTTGTTATCTAGATAACAGAGAACATTGTTACTTTTCAAATTAGTTATTATTTCTTTTTATTATCATTATTATTATCTTGTTACCAAGACAACAGAGGAGATTATTATTATTACCTTTAAAACTTCGTTTTCATTTTTTCAAACAATAATTAATTTTGAGCAAAAGAGAAATTATTAGTCGTAAATTTCTGAATATTTTTCTTATATTTTTTCTTTATTTTTTCTCGAGAACAAATTTTGCTCATTTAATTTCAAACAATTTATATTTTTCATAACTGAATTTTATTCAAAAAAAAAAATCAAAAAAACGAACTAAAATAGTTAAGGAATTTTTAATCATTTTATTATTTCAGAAATATTTTTTGTTCAGCAAAAGTTTTGTTTAAATAAAAATGAATTCTTTTTAAATTAAATTTAAACTCAACGATTAATGAATCAATAATACTAATATTAGTATTACTATAATTATATTATAAATTAATAATGATACTTATAATGGTAATACGAATTAGGAAGAATAAAGAATAATGGTAATACAAATTAGGAAGAATAAAGAGAAGTGGAAAAATCAAAAAAAAAAAAAAAAAAGTTGAGTTGAAATGATGCATTATTGAAATCGTTAACAAATGAATTCAGATAAATTATGTAAAATTATTATTATTGTAAAAATAATTTTTAAAATTTTTTTAGAAAAAATTAATATATTTCAAAAAATTAATTCATCATGCCTAAATAAATGATCATTATTTTCTTTAGAAAAAAAAGAAATTTTTAATTCAACAAATGATATAAAATAATTGATGAAATTTTTTTTTTTTTGTTGAATCGTTATGTTTTATCTTTTTTTTTTTTTTTTTAGTTTAACAAATTTTAATGTTGGAGAAAAAAAATTTTTCTTTATTAGCAAATTATAAATTTATATGTAGTTAATTTAGTAAATTGGAAAAATATTCATAAAAACAGAAATTTTAATATTTAATTGAAAATTTCATAATTATATATATCATTGATATAATTGGCAAATGTTTGTTTTCTGTTTCATTACGATGATCGTATCAATATAAATTAACTTTTGTGATATGTCTATTCTAATAAATTGAAAATTTTGGGATAAAGAAAGATATTCCAATAATTAATTTAAAGATTCCAATCATTTATGAATCATACACATAACCATGAAAATGTACTCTATCATAATGATCCAAAAATGATTTTTTATCAAAATAATCAACAAAATATGCTCTAAAAAAGGTAATCAAAAATACATCCTACCTATCACGATAATTTTGTAGCGATAACAAGGTGAGTGATGCTAATCTTTCCAATACCAATGATAATCTTAATAAATAGCATTAATAATAATAATAGTCTTGTAAGATATGATATATTTATGATAAGGAAATGAAAAAAAAATCATTCCCTGTAAAAGCAATCAGAAAATATGCCTGATCACAATAACCAGTTGAATAAAATTATAATATTAATAATTTGTTTTAATAATAATAATTTTAATAAATAATAATCTTAAAAAATAAGTAAATACTAGTAATTAGAGTTGTAAGATGCGATATATTTATGAACCATACCGAAAATAATCATTGAATAATAGTGATCTTTTTAATAATAATAATAGTTCGAATAAACCATAATCTTGAATAAATAAGTCAATGCTAATAATTAGTATTTGTAACATACGATGATAATATTTATGATAATGATTTATTTGTGCATAAAAATATTGTTTATTTTAATCAAGATCATCTGAATCAATTATCGCACCTTTCCAAACAGGAAATGTATCAATAGCGCCTGTTTTTGGATCCATATATGAGTAAATTTTATGATATTTTACCAATGCTGATAACGTTGCAAATGATGATGGCCTTGGATCACCATATAAAACTCTCCATGATTCTCTACCACTTCCTTCATCTATGGTACATGCTATTGGAAAATGATAAACCTAAAAATTTATAAATAAATTTAAAATGATATTAATAATTGATTACGATGATATTTTTATTATTATTTACAACCTTTTACTAATAAACAGTTTTGTTTTGCAAAAAAAAATTTTATATATTTGAAATAGAAATACGTATAATATTTATGGTTGTTTTTCGAATAATTTAATTAAAATTTTATAAGCGAAAAAATATAACTTTTAATTACTTTTCCGATCGCACTTCTATAAGCTAAACAAAGTGGTATACGAATTGGAACAATATTTTCGCCTGGTAATGGTACTTGATAATAAAGTCGAAAATCATTTTTACGTAGCAATTTTGATACTGCACTTAGTGTTTGTGCACCTTAATTTAATAAATGTATTCAAAGTTTATTTTAATTTAAATTTTATTTTTTCAATAATTCTAATAACAAAATTATGAGAAATGTAAAATAGTAAATTTTAATTGGATGATTATTTATTATAAAACTAATATAAGAATTACTAGAAACTTCATTACCAAATATTTTTCCAATTTGCTAATTTATAAATCATTAATTGAATTTTCGGATTAATCATCAAAATAGCCAGGAATTAAAATTTTAATTTCACTATTTATAAACGTTCAATCTGAAATAAAATTAAAACTCTAATAATCGAAAAACATGCTTCATGCAAATAATATTTTACCTAATTATATGAACTTGAAGAGTTGAAATTTAACGATCAATAATATTTATGTTAGTATATGTGTCGAAAATTAAAATTTGGTAATATTAATAGTATCAAAATTGGAAAAGCATTATCAAGATTGGAAATTTCGAAAATTAAAATTTGATAGTACTAATACTATTTAAATTGAAAGTGCAAAAAATCGATATTTGAGATCAGTAATATCAAAAGTTAAAAATATTAAAAAGTTGAAATTAGAATGACCAAACCAAAAGTTGACTTTTAAAACATGCTAAAATCCAACTTCTCTGTTCAAATGATCGCAAAATTATTAAACATATTTTCAATCTAATCAAATTGCTTTTGCATAATCAAGCAAAATAAGATAGCATTAAATTGTAAATAAAAAAAAAATTGAAAGATGGAAAAAATTTTTATTGTAAAAGAAATTTAGCAAAAATTTATGCTAAACATCTGCTAATTATATTCAAAATATTTGTCAATTTTTACTTCTTAAAATAAATCTCTAAAAATTTGATTATGATCAGTTATGCTTGAGACTATAATCTTTATTCCATTCTTCGCTATGAGAATATAGTACAAATCATATAGAAATCATATCATTAGAGAAAAAATTTGTTTTACTTTTCTAATTCCATTACTGAATTTATTCATTTCATGTCAAAATAATAGCTACAATAAAAAAATTCTAATACTATAATTTTTCTTTACATATAGCAAATAATTCAAAGAATATTTTAATAATTAGAAAAATAAATGTAGCATTTATTGGGCATATGTTATTCGATCTTTTGTTCCTTCTTTTATTTCATTCCTTTAAAAAATTGTCAAAGAGAAATAGAAATATCGATTTATTCTATCAATGAACATTTACAATGATTACGATTTTTTTCGATTTTTGTAGGCAAAAAATTTTTCCTTTGAATCAGTTTTGTTAAAAATTGTCGTAATTTAGCTGATCATCATATTTCTTCGCCATCTTTTTGTTGATATAGAATCCGAGCGGGCAACTTAATTTCAATGATAATTTCAAAACTGGATTATTTGTTCTCGATTCATTTCCATCACTGATAAGTCCAACGGTTTTGTTTGTTCCTCATTCGCTTTCATTTGTAAAAGAAATTTGAAAAAAGAAAAAATAAACGAAATTACGTGCTACTGTGCAATTATGATAGTTCCAAAATACGAAATTTCAATGCATTCTTATCCAAATGAATGACCAATGATAATTACAATGATAATTGATTAATGACCAATGATAATTACATGTGCAATATGCAGTTATAATTTCTATGTCATCAAAATTATGAGTCAACTGAAAAAAATTTTCAATTCGATTATATTTAATCATAGACTTAATGCATATGCATCAAATTTAAAAATAATTTCAAATTTAGTTAAGAATTTACAAATCTGAGCAAAAACATTGATGAAACTATTTCGACATATATATAAATTGTATATATCTCGAATGCAAAATATTTATTAATATGATTTCCCGCTTTCTGCTAATGCGGCCCTCATTTAGAATATATGAAAAAAATTGAAATAAAATGGGAATTATGGAAAAATTTTTTAACTGCTCTGTATAAATTATTTCAAATAATACAGCAACAGCAATTCAAATGAATTCATTTGGAATAATTGGATTAAACAGTGGCATCGCTAATCATTGAACCGAATAATCTCCCACTCTTCCACACCTTCCTTCTATATTAAACGTGGATTACTATTTTTATTATACGTAGATTGACACTCCTACCTGAACGACTATTTATATGTACAGTTAGTGATGATTCATATAATTGAGGCTGATAAAAATGATTTTATAACTTTCTTCCTACTACAATATTATTATTTTTTTAGTTATTAAGTTTTTTTTAGTTATTAAGTTTTTTAGTTATTAAGTTTTATATGTACAGCTGTATAATATCTGAAGGCGATATCGGGTAGGAAAAAAATAACTTGTTATGTTCATGATGTAAATGAGGAATGTTGTCAATATTAATTTCGTTTTTGATAGTTTTCAATACTATTTAGAAAAGCATTTGCTAGAAAAATTTCTTCTCAAAATCGAATCATTTATAGGACGTGCAATCAGATGATGCCATTTCTTCAATGTAATTCTGTCCTATATTGTTAAATTTGAATATTTTTTTAGAAATTGCGATAATGTTTATCAACATGCATTTCACCTGTTCTTTCTTTTTGTCTTTCAATTATGCAACATTCAAACGGTAAGTTAATTAATATGAATAATATAACATTGTATTATTTTAGAGATTTTAAAATTTTAAGAGACTAATAGATGGGTAATATCATATAATTTAAGGAAGCAATGCCACAAATAACAGAGCCGCTCGATTTATCAAAATGGAATAAGAAACAAGGAGAACAGTTATCAGTGATGGAAGTGGATGAAGAACAAACAGAAGTGTTAAATTTATCAATTCCAAAATTCAATATAAAGGAAGTAGCGGAACAATGTAACATATCAATTCAAAAATCAGAGTATCAGCCAACGAAACTAAATAAAGTAATGAATGATGAACAAAGAGAACCATCGAATTTACCGATTCAAGAAGCGGATGAGGAAGAAAAAAAGAAAACAAAAAGAGTTGAATTTCCTGTATGCACTTTGCAAGAGCATATGCGAACTCATAGCGGTATGAAACATTACAATTGTCCGAAATGTCAAAAAAATTTTACTCGCAAATGGAATTTCAAAAGGCATATACAATTTCATGACGGTGTGAAGCCCTACAATTGCCCACAATGTAAGAGAAATTTTGCCCTAAAATTTACTTTAACAACGCATATACGAACTCATACCGGTGAGAAGCCCTACAATTGTTCGGAATGTAGGAAAAGTTTCTCGCAATCAACAAATTTGAAAACCCATATGAGAATTCATAACAGTGAGAAACCATAAATTGTTCGGAACGCGAGAGAAATTCCACTCGAAAACGATGTTAGCAAGGCACATGCTAATTCTTGACGTCGAGAAGCCGTTCGTATGAAACAATAATAGCATACTCTAATAGTTGAATATACTTTTTGCCTTTATTTACATATATTTCATTTGTATTACCATCTCATTTTTAATGCTTTTCTTAAAAATTTATTAATTAATACTAATAATTTTTCATTTGCTCAAAAATGTATTTTGATATTCGAAATGTCAAAAGTGATAAATATTATGATAACCATTGTAAGATAAAAAAGTGGTGTGGTACGTTATACAAATTAAATACCGTATCATAACAATAACACTTGTTACTAATTAAAAATTAATCTATAAGTATTTTGCAATTAATTATTGAACCAAAGAAATAATTGTTAGCTAAAATATATAATTTTAGCTGGCAGCCGGATTGAGCAAACGCGATAAAATTGATTCCATTTCATTTTAATTCTAAACAATCATAGTTTCATCGAAAGAATTACATTTTAAATGGGACGTTGATGGATCACTTTTACAGCACTTCAAATTGAATTTACAATATTAATTGCACAAAATAAGGTAACTGTTGAAACACATCGAAATTAGTGCAAAGAATAATTCGCTTAATTCCTAATTAATTCCAATTGCATTAACTAGAAGATAATGATTTCGAAAAGTATGCCTGAGCTGATCACTTGATCATGTTGATTATCCTTGAAATTTTCATATAATTTTTATCTTATCACATCGGCAGATATTCATTTCTTTTATAGCCTTTTTGGTCGATTGTAAGTAATTTTTAAGAAACGTAAACAAACACTATACCGAATGATTTTTTCAGACGAGCAATTCTGTAATACCTTTGGAAAAAAGATATTTAATTAGGTTAATGTATTATTTTGTAGATTACATACTATAATAGCAAATTAAATCAGACTACAGTTCATATGAAACCTTAAACAATTATTGGAAAATAAATACCCCAGCATTATACTGTCGAATGTGAAGGTTTATCCTGCATCCGTAATAACAAAATATTGTTTAAAAATCTTACTTTTAAAACTGAGTCAAAATCGAGAATTTTATTTACTGGTCCAAATGGTAGTGGCAAAACCAGCTTAATTAGAAGCTTGACCAGGCTCTTACCACCAGTATCGGGAAGCATAAGATACTGTGGAAAAGATATATATAATGATCCACGACCTTATGTGTATCTTCTATGATCTACGTGGGTCATAAGAATGCCTGTAAGGATAACCTAACTGTTTGCTCAAAATATAGAATTCTGGACAGGAATACGGGATACTAGACAGTTAATCATGGCAGCTATTTGTTGTTTACAGTTGCGCCCTGTACTTAATATTAAATATGGTGTAGTTTCTGCAGACTGGAAAAAGACAGTTGCTCGCCTTTTGATTTCTAACACAAATGTTTGGGCTAATAGATGAACCATTTTGTAATCTTGATAGTATAGCGTATAAATTAATACTGAGTTTAATCTTAACACGTTCTGAACAAAATGATATAGTGGTTATTACGGGAAATAATTCCATGGAACAATTGTATGATTTTATAACGATTGACATGTGTAATTTTATGACTGATAGTAATTGATAACAAAGTCGAAAATCACTTTTACGTAGCAATTGCGTTAGTGCACTTAATGAAAAAATTTAATTGGATGATCATTTATCATGAAATTAATACAAGAATTACTAAATGTCTTTTCCAGTTTCAGAATTTATAAAATCAATAATTGAATTTTTGGATTAATCATCCAGAAATTAAAATTTTAAATTTACTATTTACAAACTTTCAATTTGAAATAAAATTAAAACTCTAAAAATCGAAAAATATGTTTTATTATAATAATATTTTGCCTAATTATATTAACATTTATTCAAAATGTTATAATTAATTGTGCAAAAATAAATTATGAATTTGATGACTAATATGAATGGCGAAAAAATAAATATTAAATTGTTAATTTATTTCATTTTCTTTTTTTTCTTTTTCATTATCAACAATTTCAGAAATTTAAAAATTATTTAATTAAGAGAATATTTTTTCGAAAGAAAAAAACGCATTCTCTACTATTTAATAAATGAGAATAATAAAAACAGTTCGAATAAACAATAATCTTGAATAAATAAGCAAATGCTAATAATTAGATTTGTAACATACGATGATAATATTTATGATAATGATTTATTTGTGCATAAAAAATATTGTTTATTTTAATCAACATCATCTGAATCAATTATCGCACCTTTCCAAACAGGAAATGTATCAATAGCGCCTGTTTTGGATCCATATATGAGTAAATTTTATGATATTTTACCAATGCTGATAACGTTGCAAATGATGATGGCCTTGGATCACCATATAAAACTCTCCATGATTCTCTACCACTTCCTTCATCTATGGTACATGCTATTGGAAAATGATAAACCTAAAAATTTATAAATAAATTTAAAATGATATTAATAATTGATTACGATGATATTTTTATTATTATTTACAACCTTTTACTAATAAACAGTTTTGTTTTGCAAAAAAAAAATTTTATATATTTGAAATAAAAATACGTATAATATTTATGCTTGTTTTTTCGAATAATTTAATTAAAATTTTATAAGCGAAAAAATATAACTTTTAATTACTTTTCCGATCGCACTTCTATAAGCTAAACAAAGTGGTATACGAATTGGAACAATATTTTCGCCTGGTAATGGTACTTGATAATAAAGTCGAAAATCATTTTTACGTAGCAATTTTGATACTGCACTTAGTGTTTGTGCACCTTAATTTAATAAATGTATTCAAAGTTTATTTTAATTTAAATTTTATTTTTTCAATAATTCTAATAACAAAATTATGAGAAATGTAAAATAGTAAATTTTAATTGGATGATTATTTATTATAAAACTAATATAAGAATTACTAGAAACTTCATTACCAAATATTTTTCCAATTTGCTAATTTATAAATCATTAATTGAATTTTCGGATTAATCATCAAAATAGCCAGGAATTAAAATTTTAATTTCACTATTTATAAGCTTTCAATTTGAAATATAATTAAAACTCTAAAAATTGAAAAATATGCTTCATGCAAATAATATTTTACCTAATTATATTAACTTTTTTTTTCGAAATGTTATAATTAATTGTGCAAAATAAATTATGAATTTGATGACTAATACGAATGACGAAAAGTAAATATTAAATTGTTAATTTTTTTCATTTTTTTTTCTTCGTTTTTCATTTTCAACAATTTCAAAAATTTTTAAATTAATTAATTGTTCTTTTTTCGAAAAAAAGAAACGCTTTCTATACTATTTAATAAATGAAAAATTTATTAATTAATATTAATAATTTTTCATTTGCTCAAAATGTATTTTGATATTTGAAATATCAACAATGATTATATGAAATTTATTAGATAGTATTTAAACAATAAAAAATTTGTAAATAACACAAAAATTAATGAATATAAATTTGCCATTTTATTATAATTAATTTCATTCAATTTTTCAATATTTTTTTATATTATATGTTCAATTAAATTTTTGATAGTATGATATGAATAGATTTGATAATAGTTGTAATATTTTAAAAATGTTAAAAATCATATCATAAATTTTATCAATGCATTTGAAATATGTTAATAAGATATGTGATATATTTTATCAGTATCGAATGATGTTTTATTAAATATTAAATAAATTCTGGTGAAACGAAAAGTTAAAGTATTGATTGAAAAGGAAGATGTAAATAATAAGAGATGACAGAAATGGAATAATTTTCTAAAAATTCTCAAACTCATCGTTTTTTAAAACAATACAGTATTATTTGCATATGGCGTATGATAAGATGATGCGATAATCAGTATCAATGATAAACCTTACGCATATCATTTTGATACATGATAAACCGATATAATAATTGTATAAATAAGCTTTAACCTTTATAATATAAAATTTTTTATATTAAATAATTACAAGAATTATTTCTAAAAATAAAGAAATTTATCGTCTTTGAAATTTAAAAATTTTTTAAATTTAAAAATAAACTTATTTACCAACAAATAAATAATCATCGTTATCATTTTTTTTATTTCATCAATTTTCATCTAAAATACAATCAAATTCTTAAATCACTTCTTTTTCTTTTATATATATATTTTAATAAATAAACATTGATTATGGTTGTACATTAATTTCAGGTTAATCGAAAAACTTAATTACTTGAAGTTTACTTTAATGAAACCAACCATTAAATGAACTTTATTAATGAAATCGCAAAGTTTTTTTTTTAAAAACATTGTGCTCAAAAAATGTAAACATGATAATTAATAAAAAAATATAATATATAAAATGATGAAAATGATAATGATAATATTCAAAAATAATTATATACTTAAAAATAGTTCGTCAATTTTTATTATTTAAAATTTTAATTGAATAAAAATTAAATTTTATCTAACTTTTTCAATCGAATAATCACGATTAGCATTCGTTTTACAACCTTTAGTCTGTCGCTTATATTGATCTGCGGCGGAAGTTTTATCACTCAAACAAAATCAGCTTATTGCGAATGTTTCAATAATTGTAAATATAAAACAAAAAAAATTAAAATATTTCATATTATAAAAAAAATTGATTTTTAATGATTAATTATTCATATAAATATTTATTTTATTTTGTTGTTCTTTTTCTCTCCTCTTTTTCATTTTCTTTTTATTTTTCTTTTTCCTTTTTGTAATTTCATTTAAATTTTATTATCGATTTCTAAATGTATAAAAAACAAAAAAAAAAATATTTGATAAGTTTTATTCATTATTAATAATAACTATTTTAATGATAAAATTTATCATTTTAGTGTTAATTATTTCTATGATAATATTTATCATTTCAGTGCTAATTATTTCTATGATAATATTTATCATTTCAGTGCTAATTATTTCTATGATAATATTTATCATTTCAGTGCTAATTATTTCTATGATAATATTTATCATTTCAGTGCTAATTATTTCTATGATAATATTTATCATTTCAGTGCTAATTATTTCTATGATAATATTTATCATTTCAGTGCTAATTATTTCTATGATAATATTTATCATTTTTTTTTTTCATTTAGTATTCCTAATTAATTAACATATATATACATGCAAAATGCTTCGTTTGATCGATTTTCTCTATGTTGATAATAATAGTCCTCATTTGAATGCTTAATATTCGATGATACAATTTTTTCCTATAAAAATTTTTCAACCTTTCTCTTCTATAAACTTTTTTTGCATAATTCTAACTTTTTCATATGAAATTTTTTTTTTTTTACTTTCGACATATTTTTTACGAAACATTTTTAAAATGAACGAAATAATACTCAAAAAAAAAAAAAAGATGATTAAATGTTAAATTTTTAAAAAAAAAAAAAGAAAATAAGACATTTCCGATTGCAGTAAAAGTTTATATTTGATAAACGATTTTTTCATTTTTTTTTCAAATGTATAATTTATTAATAAAATATAAATACATCACTTCGTTCCGCATATCGACCGTATGGCGGACGTTTTGGCCATTCAACTTCACAATTATCACTTAACTATGAAAAGGAGAATTTTTTTTAATTTTTTAAATTAGTAAATGCTAAAAATTAAAATTGATTGAAAATTAATATTGATTGAAGCATATTTACATCATCGAGCATTATTACATCATATTGAGCATATTACAACATATTTTTCCTATTCTTTTTCAATGCTATGCTATTTTCAGATTGCTATTAATTAAGCATAAATATTTAAATATTTTTGATAAGGAAAAATAAACAAAGTCAGAAAATTATTTGAAAAAAAAAAAAAAAAGAAAATAATTAATCTAAACGAAATCTTTTGAATGATTAAATTTACTGAAAAAAAAAAGGATTCATATAATTAAAATTTATACTTTATATTTTAAGAAATTTAAAAATTTATCAATAATTGAATAATTTATTATACCAATCGTCCATCAGCTGTTTCACGTACCAAATAATCAGGTGGTGTTCGTGAATTTTCAAATTGTGCTATTGGTTCATAACCGCTTAAGAAAAAAAAAAAAAACGAATAATATACAAATTCAATCAATTAATCAATCAATCAATTAATAATGCTAATAGTTGAAATTATTATCATAATTGATATATGATGCATGCGTTATCAAATTTTATTTAGTAACGATATCAATTAATAATATATATATATATATGTAATTGATAAGCAAAAAATAATTTTGTATATTAATTGATAAATTCGTAATGACAAGGAAGATAAATGTAATTGTACTTTCGTCTTATAATATTTGATTCAAATCCTTTCCTTCCTTTCCTATACATCAATGAATTAATTAAAATTATGATAACTAAACAGTTAAACGCAACCGTTGCTTGATAAACAATATTTGTAAATATAATCAAATAATAATAAATATTTTCCTTAAATAATCATAAAATTTAAAGTTGAAAATAAAATTTTACTCTGTCTTTTTTTTTTTTTTTTTTTTTTACGTCATAATTGATACGTTTGCTATTGCGTTTAATAGAATTGAACGAAATTTTCTTTGCATATTATTATAATTTACGTATGTCTAAAATTTTTATTCTTATTTATAGTTTTACTTAGCTGTAACTTTTTAATAATTCAAAAATAACGGCACTGAATCATTTTTACAAAAATCTGGCCAACCTGATAGGTTTGATTCTTGCAATATCAAACTCTCGTCAAGTTTATTAATGCGTAAATAAAAATATTTAAGCTAAGAGCTATTTTTAAATTCAATATTTCTATTCTATAATAGATTATCTTTTTGTTTTTTTTTTTTTTGTTTCATCTTTCAATAATTATATCAGATCTTAATTTTGCAACATTTTTCTTTTTTTCTAAGAAGAAATCATATTTGTTTAACTAAGCATGCAGAAAATGATCAATGAAAATTTTCCAATAAAATGATTAATTTCGTAATGAAAAATTTTCAACTAATATAATAAACAAGAAATTGAGAATATTGAAGAGTTGAAATTTAACAATTAATAATATTTATGATAGTATCTATGTTGAAAAAATACTGAAAATTAAAATTTGATAGTACTAATACTATTTAAATTGAAAATGCAAAAATCGATATTTCGGATTAATAATATCAAAGTTGAAAATATTAAAAAGCTGAAATTTATAATGTTACAAGTTGACAACTTGAAAATCCTAAAATTCACAACTGATATTGAAATATACCAATCTGTCTGTTCAAATAAACTTAAATTTTTGAACTTATTTTTCAACCTATATCTAAGTTGAACATTTTTTGAAACTAGTAATGTCAAAGCTGGAAATATTAAAAAGTTGAAATTAGAATGACCAAACCAAAAGTTGACTTTTAAAACATGCTAAAATCCAATCTCTCTGTTCAAATGAACTCAAAATTATTAAACATATTTTCAATCTAATCAAATTGCTTTTGCATAATCAAGCAAAATAAGATAGCATTAAATTGTAAATAAAAAAAAAAAATTGAAAGATGGAAAAAATTTTTATTGCAAAGAAATTTAGCAAAAATTGATGGCTAAATATATGCTAATTATATTCAAAATATTTGTCAATTTTTACTTCTTAAAATAAATCTCTAAAAAAAAAAAAAATTATAAATTGTTTAAAACATGCAAAATAATTTTTTTTAAAAAAATATATGTATAGCATATTACTGAACAATATGAAAAATAATTTTTTTTTTTTAGAATAAAATGAAAAAATATTAATTTTTACAGAATGTCACAGAGGAAGGAATTCTGTCATCACGAAGTAACACTTATAAAGCTCATGTAAAAATTATTGCCGATGAAAGAGTTCAAAATTCTGTACCTATAACACCACCACCATCACCATCGTCGGTATTGTATTTATTTATTTTTTTTTTCCTTAACTAATTTTTGATGAAAAAATTTTTCTAATTTTGATAAATTTTTATTTTATTTCGATAATTTTGCAAATACTTTTTGATAAATTGATAATAATATGTGATAATAGAATTTGATTAATTAATACTTTATATTTCTAAAATTGTACATCGAAAACAAAAATTCATTAGGTAATTTTCAAATCGTTTACTCCGGTAAATTTTTAGTTTTCAAAATATTTATAATTTTTATTTTAAATAAATTTTTCACTAACAAAATAGAATTTATATAATAAATGATTATAAGTTAGTGTAAATTTTATTTCAACATAATTAAAAAATTTAACCTACCATAATTTCATCGAAGTTTTGTAAAATAAAAAATTCATAAAAGTAGCGAAGGAAAAGAAGTAATGAATATGAAATAATTAAGAGTATGATATTTTTTCAAACAAATTTTATATTAAATACATAAATTTTTAATTCAAAAAGTCATCTCAATTTTTAATTCTATTTTAATTTTCTAAAATATAATTACACAAAGAAAGTGAGAGGGCAGGAGAGAGCAATATGTTTCGTTTTAATGAAAAATTTAAAAATTTTTTTGAGTTATTAAAATTTTACTTTTTCATTTCAGTGTTTTTTTTTTTTGTTTGAAAATTTTATTTACAGATAACAGCTCCAAAAGTAGCGCTGATGCAAAAGATGAAATTGAATTATTGCGGGAAGGTGCGAAAAATATTCATGGCCAACAGATAAAAAAGTTTAAATAACATCATGTGATAGAATTTATTTTGGCTAATAAACATTTAATACTATATATGTATATATATATTGATAAAGAATCAATTGATTACTTATGATCATAAGGCAGGATATTAAAAATTTTTAGTTAAATTAGTTTTGCCGAATTAGTCATGGAGGTTGAAATGAATTAGCATTCAATAAAATTACAAATCAGTCTTGAATCAAATTAGCTTAATCATTTCAAACTAAACCGAAAAGAATTGTTTTTTTAATCATCTTGTGCAAAAAGATTAGCAGATAGTGCAAAAAAAAAATAATGATTATCTTCGAGATTTATAAAAGATTCGCAAATTTAATTAACAAAATTCCATCCTCTTTCATTCATTTTTAAATTGCTCGAATTGTCAAATAGTCATAAAAATTATTTTATTTTAATACAATTTAAAAAAAAAAATGTTAAATCGATCTATTCAGGAATTAATCTATTTCCTTCAAATATTTTTATACTGCAAATATTTTCAACCGATACGAAAATTCATTGCTAATATAATTTGCAATAAAGCAAATATCAAATTTAGTTATGATCAGTTCTACTTAATACTATAATCTTTATTCGATTCTTCGTTATGAAATTATTGAACAATAACATGTAAAAATTATATTATTAGAAAAAAATTTTTCTTTTATTTTTTAATTCCATTACTAAATTTATTCATTTCAAAACAATGGCTATAATAAAGAATTCTAGTATTAAAATTCTTCTTTACAATAGCAAATGAGTGAAAGAATATTTTGAATAATTATAAGAAATAAATGTAGCATTTATTGGACATGCAAACTTCATACGCTTCAAACAGATGGTTTCCTCAATGATTTCGTTATTTTAGGATAGTATTGCTGTAAAGATGGATAATTCAAGAAGAAATAAAAACTAGAGCAAATGAAATATTATACAGTTACGTTCATCACATTGAATATACATGTCAATAACATATATCTTCTTTTTATTTTTCTTTTCACTACTCATTAGTGATTTATCTAATGTTGGCATCGCTAGTATAATAAGACTAAAAATACTAAACGTCATAGTAAATAATATTATCTGGCTGGTTTGTTTGGTTTTCCTTAATAAATAATTGGCCTGATTGTCAAGACTGGTGAATTCAACTGTTTCTATTGATAATTAATTTTAACACTGCAACATCAATGGACTATGTTATTCGATTCGTCATTTTTAAAATCGTCGTTAACATCGTCAATATATGGCTATACAATGTAATAAAGTGTATTCATATGTGAAATAATAAGTTCTGAATTGCAAAAAATGAACATAGAATTTAAAAATGAAATAATAGCCTATTTTTTTTCCGAATATTTTCCTTAGATGAAAATAATAAAGTGTCGTTTTATTGATAATCATTCATTTTCTTGGTTAAATATGCTCACTAAAAATATTATTTTGTATTCAAATAATTATTGGAATTTCTTCTTGAGATCATTTTGCTGTCTAATTGATATTTAGCTCGAAGCGCAAAGTAATCATTGATAAAAGAAACTTGAAAATAATTTAACAAAAAAAAAAATCGTTAAATTAGAAATTACTACAAATATACTCGATAAATAATCGATCAAATATCCATTACTATCTTCTTCAGTATCCTTGAGCAATTTATCTATGTATAAACTTTTACAATGTTGGTATAAATTATTTCAAATAAATACAATCTTTTGCTAATTCGTAATAAATTAAAATTTTTATGATTGTCGAATTTTAACCAATCAGTTCTGCTTGAAGTTTTCTATTCACTTTTCAACTTTCTTCTTGTCTTCCATTGAAAATCTTTTTTGAATTTGTAAACGATAGAACAATATTTTATATGGGATGAACTAATCAAGGTATTAATATCTTTAAAAAAAAAAAAAAAAAAAAACCGTAATCTGTTGCCCAGAAAAATTTTGGAAAAGACAATATTCACTTTCATTATGTGAGATATTGCCGATGATTGATCAATTTATTCTGTCATAAATAATATCAAATCAGTTTGGCTTTTTCGATAATCTATTGAATTACGATGCTCAGATTCATATTTAGGTTATGAAAAGCTGAGTTAAAAGTTTCATCAATTTTTTTAAATGTCAAGCTGAATTGATATTTTTCTCCCATTTTAATCTCTTTTTCTTTTGTGTATAATAAATGTTATTAAATTTAATTTTATCATTTTTATTTACCGATGCTAAATCAAAAAATCAATTCAGGAATCTTCAAATCTTTTTATGAATATTGACTAAAGATTATGGATGCTAGAAAATTACATCATATAGTTCAAATTTGAACAATTTATTTATTAATTATATGGTAATAGATATACACGATAAGATGTGCGAAACAAGTTCTTGACAAATAGAAGATGAATGTGATAAAGAAAAGATTTTCGCTCTTGATAAAAGAATAATAATCGGTAACAAAACTTATCCGGTTTCAAGAATAACACAATATCCGAAACAACGATTAGACTTGTTATCAATCACCTATTCATGGATACTGAAGGCCTTTTTCTGTTCCACCTTTTAAGATTACATAATATTTAACAAATTCCTATAAATAGTGATCTTTTCTTAAATACATGACTTTTTGACTTCTTAAAATATTTCTCTTTGTGCTGTAAATTCAGGAAATGTTTCGCGCGATAATCATTACTTTTGTGCTACTTGGATTTGCCACTGCATTTCATCGTATGTTTTTTTCAATTTTTTTAATTTTATTTCACTTTAGTAATTATTGATAAACGATATGATTTGTGAAATAACGATATGATTTGTGAAATAACGATATGATTTGTGAAATAACGATATGATTTGTGAAATAACGATATGATTTGTGAAATAACGATATGATTTGTGAAATTTCATTTCGTATAGAATATCGAAAATTGGATTGTACAGCAAATGATAAAGGAAAAATGGTCAAACAGGAAAAATTGGCTGTCATTTGGTACTAAAAATGAAGAATTTGAAACAGGTAGAAATGCTCCAGAAGGATCCGGTTGTTATACAGTTAGTACATTTTTATTTTTTATTTTTCAAAAATAAAATTTATTTTATTACCTTCATGAACAACAACAACAAAAAAAAGCGACATTTATCTTTAAAATTATAATATAGTTCATCTGAAATGAAATTAATAATCAATTCAATAGTTAAAATGGAATTGTTATGGATAAATTTGTTCGAAATCGTTTTTTACAGATCTAAATTAATCTTTTTTTTCAATTTTTCTAATTTTTGTTTGTTACTGAATTTTGTTCAGTTTCAAAAGAATTTCATTAAAATTTTATTTGAATAAAAGATCGTACGAATTGATTTGTTCATCATATATCAACATTTTTTAATTATAAATGATCGATTTCAATAAAAATCAAAAATATCACATTGTGATGTTGGTTTGTGATTGAATCATATTATCAGGAATTAGTTATCATCAATTATATCGATGATATTTTTAAAGTAACAAATGGCGATTTCAATGTTTTAAATGTTCAAATTAAAATTAGAAAGTAATGAATTTAAATAAAAATATTGCGGAATTAAATTAATGCAACATTTCGAACCGATAACTGAAACAATCAAATTAAAGCTTCGTCACTCTGATCGTTTCATTTGCATCTTTTTTTTTTTTTTTACAAAATTTGAAATAATATTTTCGAGAAAATTTCTTTTTAATTCACATTCATGAAACAGTGCTTGTGTTAATTTGAAAATGCGAAATAAAAATCAAAAATTTATGAGCAGAATAATTAATACAATATTCTTTATTTGTTTCGCCAACAAATTAAATATTTCAAGAAAATGCATTAATTTTTAGATAGAATTCAGATGAAGTAATTTTAAGTGATAAACTAAAAAAAAAAAAAAAAAAACTAATATCAACGAGTAAAATGAATTACTTTACCTAAATTAGCTATCTAATTTTTTTTTTTTTTATAGGAAGGTTCAGGAGAAAATGCAAATGTTCGTTGTGCTATTGTTTGTCCAAATGCGCATTCGGTATTTCATTCGAAATCATTGCGAGACAAAAATTGCTTTAAATTCATTTCATATGGGGTGAAATTTTGCTAATAATATGTTATTTTTATTCTAATTATTAAAATTTATATTTAAAATAAAAATTTAAGTAATTAATAATTAGAAAATTATTTCTCAAATAGCCATTTAATTAGATATTCATGCCGCTGCTATACATTCATTGATATATCATATTAAAAATTAATTTTTTAGAATGAATAAATGATTAGCAAAAATTATCTCTCGAAATATCTTTCGGATAGAAATTATTTGTGATATATATTATACTTATTCTTGCTTGAAATTTATTTCTGCAAATTTATCGATTATTTTTTTTTACAAAAGTAAAAAATTATCGATTATAGCTAGTTGAAAAAGATGGCGATTGGTATTTATGGCGATCGGGAAAATGCCTCAACAGTCAGATAGCATTCGAAATTGGATGCAAATTTGATGATCCTTTTGAAAATCAGTTCCCTGATGATAGTGTAATTTTTAAGCATTTAGCTACTAGAATTCGAGCTTTTTAGAGCAATTGATCGAGATTTTATTGAATTCTTATGCTTTAGGTTTTCTC
This sequence comes from Dirofilaria immitis, assembly GCA_024305405.1. NCBI lineage: Eukaryota > Metazoa > Nematoda > Chromadorea > Rhabditida > Onchocercidae > Dirofilaria > Dirofilaria immitis. The sequence goes on from JAKNDB010000098.1 coordinate 2,540,959, forward strand.
ATTTGGTATATCCAAATAATACTAAATTTTGACCTTTAACCCCATTTGATTCATGCAACTTCCTAATTGTATTCTCAGTTTGAACGAGCATAAAATTTTCCTTTGTAAAAGCTTGACCATAGAATAATAATAAATAAATATTTGAATAATGCTATTATAGTTTGCACGAGACTAATAAGCAAAATCATCATGAAATTTATGCAAAATTCCAAAATTCTTCTAAACATACTTTGACAAATCATCATATTTTGAAATATCTGAAATGAATAAAAACGCTATAGAATAATTTAAAAAAAAAAAACTCATTTTATTAAATCTTGCCTTAAAATATTTTTGTTGAAGAAGCTAGGAAATTGTTAGTCTTCTTGAGTAAAAAAAAAAATAAAACTATTATCTTGATTTAAAAATAAGATTATTAAAATCAATCATATCTACAATGCATGATTCAACTGTACTGTTAACATCATACATATTTGTTAATTTTTCAATTAAATCATCTCTATCAAAATTACATTTTCGAAAAAAGTTTCATTCATCATTTTTATCAATTGGTTTATAACTTATTTACAACGAGTAATAAATTAAATATTTTATAATTTTTGACTAAAAAAAAAAGATTTCGTAAAGATTTCGTTTTTATAATTTAAAAAAAAAAAAAAAAAACCAACTGACTAAATTTTCCTAAAAATATGGAATTAAAAAAAAAAGAAAAGAAACGAAATTCTTTTCAAATGAAATTTTGACATTTCAAGTATACGAAAAACGAAAACAAACAAAATTGAGAATCATTCCACTCCAAAAAAAAAAAAAAAAAAAAAGAAATAAATTATTCAATTCTATTATTATTTAGGGAAAAAATAAAAAATTAAAAAACTTGGTAATGTATCGATGATTATTTGACGAAAAATGATATAATTAAAAATAAAACAAAAAAAACTGCCTTCTTATATTTCCATTAAATATTGATGTTTGGATAATTTTTTTTTTCTTTCATCCATTACTATCCAAAATTCTTGACATTTTTGTTAACCTAAATTTCATTCATTAACATCATCATTCATCCATTATAAATTAAGCAGACAAAATATAAACTTGCAACTATAACTATTATCGTATTAATCGAAAGGTTTCACTGTCTTTTTTGAAAAAGTAATTTAATATAATTAAGTATGAATTTAATATAATTATAATTTAATATAATTAAGTATGAAAATTAAAAATTAATATAATTGAGCATGAAAATATTATTTTACTAATTATTGATTTATAATATAAAAAATTTTTTCGACTAATGAAAAAATAAATTTGCTTATTTCCTAAATGCTATGCAAATTTTTAGATTTTTAAATTTCAACAAAATTTTTAAAAAAAAATTATTTTTAAAAGAAAAAATCGGCAATATTTTTCATTTATATCAATTATATTAGTTTTTTTTTGTCATTTTAAATTATCTTAGATATATTTTTAGGATAATGAATTATTCGAAAATTTGAAATTTACGATTGCAATAATCCATTAGATAGTTTCATCATAAAAGTTTTGTGCTTTTTTTTTTTAATTCCATATTTATCTATTCAAATTAATGAAATATATTATCAGTTGATGACCTAATGATAAAATTTGATTAGATAAAAACGGACATTTTGTTTAAGAGAAGAAAAGTATTTTCGGACAGATAATTATTCTTAATCATTCAATTTTTGCATCAATTCATTTATTGAATTTTTACGCTTTTTGCGTAATTTTTCAATCGATCATCAATTGATAAATACATTGAGCATTTTGGCAAATTTTCCTATAGGATTATTGTTGAGAAAATAAATCTCGAGAATTACTTATGATCAATCATGATCAATTATTAATTATGCTTTTCATTCTTCAAAGCTCTCAATATCATTCATAAATGCTATTTAATTCATTTAAAATAAATTATTAAATAAACGATAAGAAAGAAATTTACAGGTGAAACCGAAAGGACGTAAGTAAGTAAGAGCTTAAAACGAAAAGCATTTAAATTTAATATATAATATAGGACAGGTATATCTAATTGAAGAATATGCCAAATATAAAATTGATGATTTGAACCATGCCAAAAAAAAAAAAGTTAAACGGTTAAGAGATTAATAGCAAAGAGATTTAAAAAATAAAAAAATTTCCGACAAATTCTTCTTCTAAATTTTATGATAGTAATTTAGATGGAAGAGTAAAATTAGCGCATAAATGAAAGGATATTTTCAAACTTATTCACTCATTCAACGCTATTAGATGGCTGTAATTTAAAGTCTGTGAAAATTTTGCATTAATATAAAAATTTCAAAAAAAAAAAAAAATTGACCTACTAAGAACAATAATGCAATCTGCGACAAATTTGGAATTGCAAAAAAATAAAAATAAAAATTTACTCAAAAAAAAAAATAAATAAAACTGTCACTTTAATAAATTAAATTTGAAATGGATGATTCGTTATTTTTTATTTCTTTGTTTATTTTAACAAAATATTAAAATTCAAACAAATAGATGGCATAATTAAGTATTAAAATATGAAGTAATTTTCAAAAAATTTTATTACAAACTTTAAATATTAATTGTTTAAATTGAAATGGCTTCATATCGTTTTTTTTTTTCGCTCAACAAATTTAATCAAATGGCAGAAAAATGGCCTCTTTTTTTTTTTTTTTTTTGATCACTCTCAATCAACAATTATACCGAAATATATGTATTATCATCGAACTGTTAATTTTTATCTCTTGCCGAGATCAAATGAATATTTCATTCGTCATTTCAATGAGATTTTTTGTATTTTTTTTTTTTTAGCAAAAACCTGATTTTTTATTTGACCTTCAATTACTTGATAATTTTACAGATATGATAATATGCATATAGATAGATGAATAATTTGTATTTTTATTCTCGAAAATACAATTAAATTTATTTAATAAGCAATTATCAGCTATAATAATATTGATAAAAAAAAAATAAGAAGCTTATTTTGATAATGTATTCATATTATAGCATAAATTTTAAATTATTTTAATGCTTATTTTTCAATAATTTTTAAAACTAATTTTTTGATTTTCCTTTTTAATATAGAATTATTGTAAAAATTATGAAATTAATATTTCGATGGAATTTTTCTAAATCAAATTAGTAGTGAAATAATTGTTATCAATAAATGATAGCAATTAAAATGATTGATAAATTTCAAATTTCAGTCAAAAAATTGGTTACATTTTTTTCTTTCTTTTTTTTTTTTTTTTAAAAAAAATCACATCAAAAGATGATGAATGTTTGTAATTTAAATTACAAAATAATATGTGAGTAAAGTACAAGCAAAATTTGTTTGATAAATTTTTATCATTTAACAGTAATGACGAGCATATGCGCTATTATCAATTTACGTTTTTTTTTTTTTTTTTTCTATCATTAAGCAAAATTACGTAATTTTCAAAATATCATTAAATTCGCATTATTAAATTACAAGGATTATACACCTCAAAATTTTCTCTCAAATATTTTTATAATTTAATATTTCCGTCCGTACAGGTTGATAAGAATAAATGAATAAACAAATAAACAATAAGAATAAATGAATAAACAAATAAACAATAAGAATAAATGAATAAACAAATAAACAAACTGATATTTCGCACAATTAAACATCATTGTATGCTAAATTTTTTCATTTAAAGGAAAAAATATAAACAAAAATTTTTTTTCTTTGCAAAATTTTTGCTACAAAATTTATTGGCTTATTTTTTCAAAAAAAAAAAAAAATTTCTATTATAATTTATAAATTGCTAATTTCTATAAATAGCATATAAATATATTTTATGATGCAAAATCAGTTTTATCAGTTTTATGCCATATTTTTTCAACAAATAAAATAATTATATCAAAAAAAAAAAAAAAATTTTTCTAAAGATGATATTATGCATCATTTTTTTAGATGAAATTTTGCTTACGAAATTTCTATCAAATAGTTTTATATTTAATATTTCCGTCTGTACAGGTATGAATAAATAAATAAACAAATAAACGAATAAACAAATAAACGATTAAACAAATAAACAAGTAAAGAAATAAATAATTTTTCAAATTATCTATGTTTGTTTAGAATTTCTTTTCGTTGTTTTTTTTTGCACTTTAAAAATTAAATTTAATAATTTCGATAAATTTCTTATCGTTTGCATTCTTCGAGAATAAAGATTTTTGGACGAATCAAATGATAAAATAAGGAAAAAAAAAAAAACAAATTGTATCCTATAAATTTTTAAATCCTTACATGCTACTAACAACATCAATTTAGCATATGCTTTAAATTAGGTTAAAATTAACGAAAAAAAAATAAATGACGGCAAATTTACGATGCTTAAAATATAAAATAATTAATTATTAAATATAAGATTGATAAAAATTAATAAAATTATCAAATTGATAATAAAATCAATTCGTTTACATGTAACAAAAGAAATGAGCGAACGGCATAACTGGAAATTTTGCTGATTTAATAAAATGATAATAAAATGATAAAATTCTCAATGATTATTATGACAATTATATTTGATAAAATGAATATAATTAATTTGATTAATTATAACGAAATAATTATCAGCAGAAATAAGAGTGGTTTTAATCAACTAGAAATGAATATAATTAATCAAATTAATTATAACGTGTAATTATTTATCAACAGAAATGAAAGTGATTTTAATCAAATAAAAAGGATGTAGATAATATGATAGCAATTTCGATGATATCAAATATTAACAGCGTCAAATACTTCCTTCTCTTAGATCTCCTTTACACTTCATTTTACTCATCTAATTAATTGATCCTTATTAATTGGAACAAATTTGCAAATACTATCAATTTTACGACAATTTCATTTTCTTTCTTTTTTTTTTTTTTCTCTTTATTCATCAATCTTTTGAAATTGTTGAAAGACTTCAATTTCTTTCAACTTCATCTAATTGCTCTTATATATATTCGTATATATTATATATATATATGTATTCATGAAAAAATAAAATTTTTTTTTTGGACATTTGTTCCATCTATTTCAAGATGTCCTGTTTATAATTTATGCCAATTTCAGGTAAAATTTATGATCGATATATATTAATACGGGCAAGGGTAATATGAAAATTATCGACTGCTGAGAATTATCCTTTTTTTTTTTTAGAAATATTATAAAGTTAATTTAGAAATATTATGAGCTTCAAATTAATTATGAATTCAAATTTCACGTATTCTTTTTCAATTTCGAATTAATTATGAATTTAAATTTCATACATATATTTTTAGCTTCGAATTAATTATGAATTCAAATTTCACGTATTCTTTTTCAATTTCGAATTAATTATGAATTTAAATTTCATACATATATTTTTAGCTTCGAATTAATTATGAATTCAAATTTCACGTATTCTTTTTCAATTTCGAATTAATTATGAATTTAAATTTCATACATATATTTTTAGCTTCGAATTAATTATGAATTCAAATTTCACGTATTCTTTTTCAATTTCGAATTAATTATGAATTTAAATTTCATACATATATTTTTAGCTTCGAATTAATTATGAATTCAAATTTCACGTATTCTTTTTCAATTTCGAATTAATTATGAATTTAAATTTCATACATATATTTTTTAGCTTCGAATTAATTATGAATTCAAATTTCACGTATTCTTTTTCAATTTCGAATTAATTATGAATTTAAATTTCATACATATATTTTTCTCGCCTTGCAAAATTTTTAAATTTTGTCGCTTTTTCTTCGGAATATGGCGTGAAGCATATTAATTTCTTAGAAATATTTTTAGAAAATTTTTATTTATGATTTAATTGAAAGAAATTTATGTTTTAAAAGTTTAGATGATCTAAATCAATGAATAATGTCTTTTTTCTAAAAATTATTTGTCTTGCTGCTATTTGTGAATAGTTTATTTCATATATATATATATGTATATATATATAATTGAACTTATCAATTAAAACTTATTTGATATGTATCAATCAATAGTTTGATGAAAGTGTTACGGAAATATTTCAATTGAAAATCGATGATCAATACTAATGATATATTTATAGATGTTGTTGAGGTTTTATTCAACATTATACACTGTTATCGTATCATATTGTCTGATAAGCGAAATTTTCGCCTACACTGAAATATGGCCAGATCCGGTTAATGATGGTCGAGAAAAGTATCCAAAACCAACTACCTGGTCAAATAAGCATTATGGACAATGGTGCCGGAATCATACCATAAACAGGTAGCAATTTTTTTTTCAATTATAAAAGAAATGATTTGATTTTGTCACTTTTTTCTTCGTTATCATTTATCATAAGATAAATGTTAAGTAATCACAAAACAATTATTATATTATTTCCAATATATATCCGAAAGTATAAATATTTAAGAAATTAAATATAACTTTGAAGTTGGATAAGATTTTTTAATACATGCAAATTTTTAATTAAATCAAAATTACATCGAGAAATTTTGTCGAGAAATTCTAACCAAAAATTTTGCCTATACTTTCTTTCACTAATTATTCAAATTCGATCAATTTTCAATTTATATCTATAACTATAAGACCTGAAATTAATTTACATCTATAACTTATACCTGAAACAAAATGGAAAATTTTCAAAATTTTGAAAAATATTATACGCATATGTTAATTTCAGGTATAAGTTATAGATGTAAATTAATTTCAGGTATAAGTTATAGATGTAAATTAATTTCAGGTATAAGTTATAGATGTAAATTAATTTCAGGTATAAGTTATAGATGTAAATTAATTTCAGGTATAAGTTATAGATGTAAATTAATTTCAGGTATAAGTTATAAATGTAAATTAATTTCAGATATAAATTTTAGATCTAAATTAATTTCAGATATACTCAATGTCCGATGGGTTCAGCATTTCATTATTATTCATGTTGCAGTGAAACAGGCGTCGAATGTTGTTTTCGATTACAACCTACTATTATTGCTTATTTATCATCTGCATTATTTCTTGTTATCATTTCACTGATATTTTATCTTTTATTAAAATTCAATTTAATTTGTTCAACAGAAAATATCACTTGATAAATGATCACGAATAAAAAAAGTGCTTACTTTTATATCATTGCAATCCTATTTAATAAATCATATCATCTAAGTTTAACAAAAAAAAAAAAAAAATTGCTTATACTTTTTCTTTACAAAAATTGAATTTGATATGTACAATTCGCAATTATCATTGATAGTGATAAGGAATAAGATAGCATTTATTTTTAGCTTAAAATTTTATTATCACTATCGTTATTTTAAGTTTTAAATTTTTAGAATTACTATTTTTGGCTTGAATTTTAAGTTTTAATCCATCAATGCAATTTTGTCTCATTAATTTACATTATCAAAATTTTAGCTTATCATTTATTCTTTCTTTAAATTTCAAAATAATTTTGAGAGGAAAATTATCATCTCATAATAGTAAATAATCATTACGTATGAATTTGATAGAAAAATATCAATAATGATTACAGTAAATAAACAACTTTTATTAATTAATCTAAAATGCATGTAAAATTTTATCATTAAAACTATTGATAATTTGATAATTTTAAACGAATTCTAATGAATTTTCTTTTTCGCCAATATTTAAATTATCAATTTGCATTAATCATTCGTTTAAAAAAAAAAAAAGGAAAAAGTAACCATAAATAATAATTTTTATTTATAAATTTATTATTTATAAAATATTAATTTTTATTTTTTACAATATAAAATAATTTCACATTTACCAATTGATAATTTTGATAAAATTTTATTTTGATAAATTGATAAAAAAAAATGCATTAAAATAAACAAACACATATATACATGTATATTTCATGTTATTGAAAAAGAAAAAAAGTTTAAAATAATTTCACATTTACCAATTGATAATTTTGATAAAATTTTATTGATAATTTTATTGATAAAATTTTATTTTGATAAATTGATGGAAAAAAAATTGCATTAAAATAAACAAATACATATATATATATATGTACATGTACATTTCATGTTATTGAAAAAAGAAAAAAAAGTTTAATAAAATTTATTTCAAAAAAAAAAAAAAATTAATTATAGAGCAATGCAAATTAAAATACAACATGATATCATCATGTTGTATAAGCTAAATTATTTATTAAAAATTAATTAATTTATTTTTTTCTTTTGTTTCAAATAAAATTATATCACAAGAGAAATGAAATTTATGCATTTACTAAATTGCAAATTATCATTTTATCAATTTCAACATAACATCGAATAAATATATTTGAAAAATGAAAGAACGAAAACAAAAAATGGATGATTTGAATTTTTTTTTTTTGAAATAATTACTATCTGAGTAAATAAGTAAGCAAGCAAAATTATTACAAATTCGTTTCGTAAATTCATACTCGTAAAAATTTGCAATATTTGCTAGCAATTAATCAATAATAATTTGATGATAATTTTGTCTTCCAATATATACAAAACAAAAAAAAAAAAAATGAGAAGAATTTGAGAGAAAGAGAGAGAGAAAAAGTGAGAAAGAGAACGAGAAAAAAAATAGTTATAAATCTCGATTTTTGACTACAAATCCGATGAGATAATTTGATCAAAACAATAATTTCAATTAAATTTATTTCCATAACATTTTTGTCAACAACAACAACTATATCAACAGCTTATCCATAACTTAATAAAATTGATTATTTTCGTTAAATAGAAATGATAACTTTGAAAAAAATTTTAATTAATAAACAACAATAGTTTTTCATAGAAAATTACAACTTTTTAAAATTTCACGAATGTTTTCTTGAGATATATATCATCAAGTGGTGATATGACTACATAATATACATCGTCAAGTAATGATATGATTAGATAATATACATCGTCAAGTAATGATATGATAATATAAATCGTCAAGTAATGATATGATTAAATAATATACATCGTCAAGTAATGATATGATTAGATAATATACATCGTCAAGTAATGATATGATTAAATAATATACATCGTCAAGTAATGATATGATTAGATAATACACATCGTCAAGTAATGATATGATTAATTCAGTTAAATAGAAATGATAAAATGTATTTAACGAAAATCTTAATTTTTAAAATTACGCAAAATATTTTATTCCTTTCTAAAATATCTGTGTATCACGGAATACTGATATGATTACATATATACCATTGAATAATGATAATATGATTATGTATATATATATATCACTGAATAATGATATGATTATATAATATCACTGAATAATGAATGATATGATTATTCCAATTAAATAGAAATAATAAAATGGCTTATTATGCGAAAATAATTTTCCCATGAAAATCTCAATTTTTAAAATTATGCAAAATATTTTATTGCCTATTGAAATAGGTATGTATATGTATGGGTTGAATGAATGGATGGATGGATGGATGGATGGATGGATGGATGGATGGATGGATGGATGGATGGATGGATCAATGAATATTTGTCAACATGCAGGCTGCCTAAAATTTCATTTTCATTTTGTAATCGATTCCTCAAAATGAATGCTTCGCTATTTTCATTCTATACTTTTTATTCTTTCGATTTTTTTAAATAATCAGTTTTTTCGCTTTGTTTAAATGATATGATATCCTCATTATCTTTATCAATATACTATTAGTCTTGCTTCGTTCCGGAACTCCAATGTGTTCCGGAACTCTAATGCGTTCTGGGATTTCATTGCGTTCCGGAACTCTAATGCGTTCTGGGATTTCATTGCGTTCCGGAACTCTAATGCGTTCTGGGATTTCATTGCGTTCCGGAACTCTAATGCGTTTTGGGACTTCAATGCGTTCCGGAACTTCATTGTGCTTTAAGACTCCAATGCGTTCCGGAACTCTAATGCGTTCTGGGATTTCATTGCGTTCCGGAACTCTAATGCGTTCTGGGATTTCATTGCGTTCCGGAACTCTAATGCGTTTTGGGACTTCAATGCGTTCCGGAACTTCACTGTCTTGGAGACTTCAATGCGTTTCGGAAAACTTCATTGTATTCCGGAATTTTATTGCGTTCCGGGAATCAATTCTACAGTACTATCAGGCATTCTATGAAATATATTTTTCTAATATTTTTTTGTTTGCATTTTATTTGCAAAATTTTTGTAGTACAAAAGAATTTGTATTTTCATTTGTTTTCGTAGAAAACTTATTTAGAAAAGTATTGTTTAAAAATAAACATAAATTAGGATCAAGAATTATCGTTATTCAATCAATAATCATAGAATATGATCATTGATTGTTATATATGATCATTATGATTATCAATTTACCTTCTATCTAAATTTGCTAATATTATTTATAGTAATTTGTACTTCTAAAATTAAATATTTATCTTTAAAATAAGAATCAATATTTTACATAAATAGAATCAATATTTTACGTAGATGATGAAAATGTTGAAATCGTTTCATAGCATTACAATTTTATTTGATAATAATTTAAATAAGTTCGTGCAGTCTCATATTATCATATTGCAAAATATTTTTGATAGCAATCTTTAACATTTACCTTAACTTCTCAAAAAACGATATGATCAATCAATTTATCAGTAATGATTGAAAAGGATTTTTTTCCGCTTTCAGAAGGCTCTAAATTTTCAATTATTTCCATGTTAACTTCATCAAATTTTAGAAACACATGTCATTTAATCAGAATTGCTTTTATATCTATCTCTTTAAAACATCTTAAAGTACTTATTTCACATTGCGAATTATTAATTGTTAATTGCTAAAATTTCTACATTATTTCGAGTCGTAAAAACAAAAAGGTTGCTTATATATTTATTATTAAAATTGATCGATATAAGTCGTAATTTTTAAAATTTACAACCTAAGCTGGTTATATGTCTAGTATTTTAGCATTAATCGATCATTTAGTTTGAAAAAGAATCTCAACATTTGGCCTATAAATCAGGTTCGACGATATATTTCAAGGAACCATTGGAATCATTCTAAAATTAAGTGCAAAATATTCCAAATACAATTAGGTTATTTTTAAAAAGCATGTAACGGATGAAAGTTTGTTTTCAGTAGTAGTGAATTAAGGCCTAGCAAAATTGAGCCAATTATTCAGCAGCATGTGCCAATTGTTAATTAGGTCCCAGTGAAATGAAAAATTGGCTCAAGCAATAATGCTTCCAGTATGGATAACTTTTCCTTTTTCTTTTTATCAATTTTCATTCTTCAATTATCAAATTATCAACTTCATTTTTTAAAACAATTGAACTTTAATTTTTAATTGATTAAAAAATTGATAAATTTGATAAAATTATATTTTTAGAATTCATTTTCCTTTTTTTTTGCACTAATATTTGCAAATATTTTTCCTTTCTTTTTCTTTTACAAAATTTTAAATATTCAAAATTTTAGAAATTGAAAATTATTTTTTTTTATTAGAAAAATTTGCTTATAAATAATTATTTTATAAAATTTACTTATTTATTTTTAACAAATAAAAATATTATTTGTCATATAATTAAGCAATTTTGATAAAAAAAAAAACTAAAAATAAAATTTTGTAAAAAAAATTTCTTTTTTTTGTAAAATTTGTATTATATAATCGTTTCTCTTCGAAATTTCATTTTTCGTTCTTTTTTTTTCATAATATTATACAAAAAAAAATGTAAACAAATTATGGTAACTTTTTTTTATTTTAAATTTTAAAATGAGGTAAAAATTGATGAAAATAAAATCTTTCTAAAAATATGATTGCAAGGAAAAAAAGATAATTATTAATTTAATTTCAAATAATATATTAAAATCAGTCAGCAAATTTAAATACATATAATTTTATGAAAAGAAACAATTCTCGAGAATAAAATAATATTTCGAAAATTTTTAAAACAATAGTTATTGATAATAAAATTAAAAAAAAATAAACCAAATATTTTGTATGATATATTTTATAAGAAAAAAAATGATGATATGATAGTTATTATTTATCATACGATACAACATACGGTAATCAATCGATATAACAAGAGGAAGTTATGATTCAATTGATTAAACAAAGAAAAACGTTGTTTAAATATATCAAAATCATATGATGTTACAGAAATATTCTTATCAATTTGATAAGCTGATAATCTTTTTTATTCTAAAATCATTATTGATGCATATATTTTAATATCATTTATATTTTACGTATCAATTGAAATGCATCACTATCATGTAAATATTAATTGTTATCACGATCTGGTTAATACCATGAACTGATGCATTCATTTTAGTCTTATTTAAATATTACGTGACATTTACCACATATCACTTATCATATCAGTATTGGTCTATCACTATTAAAATCAGCAAATAATAGCATGACTGATGCATTCGTTTTAGTATCACTTAAGTGTTAAATGTCATTTATCATGTATCACTTATCATATCAGTATTAGTTTAATCATTGTTTATATTGGCTGCATGTATCATCATCACCCTTTTTTCTACCTATTTTAAACTGAAGAGAAGTTTTGCATATTTTTATTTTTGCATATTAAAAAAACCATCTGAAATAATTTACTTATTTTTTATTTCTTATTAAAGAGGTCATTTCATTTTGATACAAATACAATTTTTATTACGCAATTATAATTACATCGAATTGATTATATATGCTATGAATAATTGAATAACTGAATAATAATAATAATAATAATAGCAATAACGATAATAATAATAATAATAATAATAATAATAATAATAATAATAATAATAATAGCAATAACGATAATAATAATAATAATAATAATAATAATAATAATAATAATAATAATAATAATAATAATAATAATAATAATAATAATAATAATAATAATAATAATAATAACTAATAATAATTAATAATAATAATAATAACTAATAATAATAATAATAATAATAATAATAATAATTAATAATAATAATAATAATGTGATTAATGATGATGATTTTTTTAAATTCATTAAATGCATAATAATTTAATGCTTAACTTATTATGCTAATTTTTTTCTTTTTTTTCGCTTTGCATATTAATAATTTCAATAATTTGCAATTTTTTTTTTTCACAACAATAATAACAATTTATTGGTATCATTTATTCGTCTAAAACATTTTTCTATTCGTATATTTTCTTCTTCCTTTAAATCTTCCTGTAAATCCTACATTTTCGTTTTTAAATTTCTAAGAAATTAATTGCAAAAATTATTTAGAATCTTTTCACCACCATTTTCATTAGTATCGTGATCTACCAGTTATTTCATATGGGCTGCGTTAAAAATTTAACTTGGGGTTTTTTTGAAAATTTTTGATTTACTTGAGGTGAAGTAGATTGTGGTTTTATGTTTAAAAATAATTTGGTGTGCTGTGCCGATACTTATGAACGAAGTTTGCTCTAATCATTTGAGCGGATTAAAAATATTTGAATATTATTGAAATAATATGGATAAGCCTTAGGCATGTGTTAGCTAAGGCCTGAACTATATCTTTCACAGATATATGCATTTTGATAAAATTTTCTAGAAAGCAAATAATAGCCAATTAATAAATTATTTATATTCAACAGCTAGCAAAATGATATTATTGTTTATTTACTATACCATAGCTAAATTTGCCAATGATTTTATCGATCGAATGAATAATAATGTTTGTTAGCATACTTTTATGACGAAAATTTCATATTGAAAATTTTTGTTATTTATTGATTCACTGTTAGTTTTTTGTTAATTGTTCAGAAAAATTGTGTAAATAATAAAACATAATTTAAGACTGTCAACAAAATCATATATTTTATGATTTTCATGTCATTCTATTCAATAACATCTGGCTGTATTGTTATCAAACTTTGATACTATTTTAATTATTTATATACAGCAAATGAGGGCTCCTTTCTAAGAATACATATGGTATATATATAATTTAAGATATATATATATATTTAAGATATATATATTTAAGATATATATATCTTAAGTTTAGGTTGCCAGAATTCTATCCTTATAATCACCATTTAAAGCAACATCAGGTATATATATATATCTTATATTCTATAAATATATTTTCGCAATTTTATAGACTTTAATTTAGAAATAATCTCGTATTATTTTTTCAATTTCAATAAATATTTCATCCTTAGTCTTATAACATTCAATAAAATCGTAGTGTAAGACTTCCGTAGTGAAATAAAAAGTAGCACAAAATTGAACATTTCTATCTCAAATGTTGATTTAAAATAAAAATTATCATTTCCTTAATTTTTAATCATTTTTGACAATTCGTTTAGTATTATCAAATGGTAGCGAATTTTCTAATTTCGATTAGATAATTTCATAAAATAAACTTTTCGAAAAGATAATTTGTTTTTTTTTTACCTATAAATTTTTAATATTAATGAAAAAAATTCGTACATTAAATGTTTATTTTGATCAAAATCGATAAGAAATAATCATTTCTTTAATGTACGATTTTTTCTTTTTTCTTTTTAGATATTTTATTTTTTTTTATCAAAATATTTTCCATAATTATTTCATTAATGTCAAATTTGATTCACTGATTTTGTTATACAATAAATGTTTCCAATTTTTATTTTTAATTATTTCAAAATTTAAACTGATATTTAAGAACAATTAAAGAATTGTAAAGTTGTTAGTGATATTGATTGTTGATTTTGAATAATGATTAGTTGTATTATTGAGAATAAAATTGATTGGTAAGAAAAAATGATTACTATTTTTATAAGAAAATTAGTTTATTGTGATATTAGAAAAATTTTCGGCGATCAAGAAATTCGAAATCATCAGATTTGATTTAGAATATTGAATAATAATTTTAAATATAAATAGATTATTTTATCATTTTTATTTATGGTATGAATTATTATGGAATAATTAAGTTTGATTAGTAGTTGCTGTTTATCATTCAATTTTCAAGGTTATCAAATATGTTTGCAATATGATCATAATTAACGTGCATCTTTATCATTCTATTCTCTTTTGATCGTAATGCATTGATATTATCTTTTGATTAAAATAGTCCTATCAAGATAATAATTGCGCGGGATATGTCCTTGGCCGATTATAATACATTCAAAGCAAATAATATATTTATAATCATTAAAAGATGATTATTTTGATTGCGCGAAGGCACTACGTTATAAATGGCTGAAGATTAAATTTTATCACTTTATCACTAATGATTCAATGAATGAATTTTATAACAAGATTCATAGCAAAATTTTTAGACAAAATCTTTTTGGCTTAAGTTTTTTTTTCTGCTTTGATTTTAATTCTGGTTCGTCATTTTTTATGTTTGCTATGTATAATCTTAAGATTTAAATCATTTTTAGATGAAATTTACGAGCAACTAAGTGGAGAAGGTTAGAAAGCTGGAATTACTATTAGTGTTACTTTTTTCTTCCCTTTCTCATCATCAGTTCATACATTTAAGAATCCAATACAGGTAGTGATTGAAAAAAAAAATTCAGATACATCGAATTTTCGAAATAATGGGTCGTCGTTTGAATTTACAAAAAGGTTTTTCTATATATTCATTTTTAATCAATTTTAATCATTTGATATAAAATTTAAGATACAAAATTGATTTAAATTGCGAATAAAAAACTTTACGTATCATTGAAAATTTTTATCTACATCACGCTATATTACATATTAGGTGATTTTTATTATTAAATATATGTTATTTAATTATTTTATGCTAGTAGCATAAATTATAAAAAGATATTATTGGTTAGTTCTTTTATTGATAATTTGCAAACGAAAGATATTTAGAATTTATGCAATTAAATTTTATCAAATAGATAATTTAAATGCAAATTTTATTGTTCAAATTACATATCGCTTTTTTATCTTCATTTGTTGGAAGTAATGTTTCATTAACCGTTTCATTTGCTTTTGGACTTTGTAAAATTCATTCGTTCAGTTTTAACTTCCAGAAAAACTCGAAAAAGCAGTAATGGAAAGGATTAATGTGGGAATGCATGTAGATATACGACGTTCAGATGGTCGAGTTCATAATGCTGTTATCAGTGAAGTTCGCAAAGGGACACAATCGGTAACTGTCGAATGGTTTGAAAATGCAAGTATTTTTCTTTTTTTTTTTTTATCGAAAATACTTTGAAATCTTCTGTTGGATTATTTAGTGGTTGAGAGATATAATATTTATTATCGTCTCGATAATGTATTTTTGTTCCAATATTTCTCCATTTATGTTTCATTTGATATACTTCTTTCTTTTTTTTTATTTTGATTTTATATTTTTGAGAAGTATGATACATTTAATAAATTATCAGGTGGCACTGACAAATTTATTATCTTTTTCTTTCAATTTCTTTTTAAAAAAAATTGAAAAGAGAAATTAAATTATCCGTGAAACATAATTTAATGTATAAGCTCTATAATTTTACCTAGCTCTCTACTAATCATTTAAAACAACATAAATTTTATCTAAGATTATGCTTGAATTAAATGAAAGTTTTCAGGGCGAAACTAAAGGTAAAGAGATTGATTTGAAAACTCTGCTGGCAATTAATCCAACATTGGCTGCACCACCTCCTTCGACATCTTCATCGATGAACTTCGGCCTTCCGATGACTAATAACGAGAATCATTCAGCAGCGGTAGCAGCATCAGTAGATCCGCAGCAAAAATTCAGAATAATAACGGAAGTAAGGCAGAAATATCTTTGATCCATATGATATATATATATATTTTCCTATTTGCAAACCGAAATCATTTGATATTATCGATTTTTTAGCAATATCTGAATGATGGCTATACAACTACATTATCAGGTCATTTATCTCATTTTAGATTCATATAGTTTTCTCCGAACAAACGGTTTTCTAAGATTTTTCCTATTATCCTTGTTGTGTATTGAATAATGCATTTTCTTTAAATTGCTTCCTTCATTTAGTGGAAATTAGGCGCCAGAGCCAGAGACTGGCTACTTCACGAGGCAATAATGTTGGTTCACTCTATACAGCTACAAATGGAAATAATGCTATTTCAACAACACAAATGAATGGACATAGTCGTGTAAGCCTCCTGCAAGCGCCTACTAAACTTCCACCACAAAAGCAACAGCGTTATACGCTTGATCCATCATGTTTCGAAGTTGATTCCTTGATAGGTTAGTAGATTTCAAAAATAAAAAAATTACATCAATTTGCCAATTTCTTCAGAGGGTAGTTGTTACCATGTGAAATGAATTTTGAGGTTATAGACCTTAGACATTAGATTCCTGTGCTTCCTCTATATGTTATTGGCATTTATTGAAATAGTCAAATTACATCTTAAGTAATCGATGGAATCAATGATTTTTATAATATTATCAAGTAAACTGAATCGGTATGAGGTTGCTCGGAAGAAATGACAACAGAACAAGAATGAAATTCAGTAATGTTGTTGCAATAGATAACAGCAAGTACCATATTAAATATGCTCATTTATATATATGGTAAAGATATATGAAAGCACTGTTCGTTAATTTGAATGAGGATTGATAAGATTTATTATAAAAGAAATTTTCTCGAAAAATGATAAATACTAGCCCAATAGTTATTTTTATAATTGTTTTTAGCAGCAGCGAATGAAACAGTGGATATTAGTGCGCTAAAGGCTAACCAACAATATCAGAATCAAAAGTCCTCCACAGTACAGGAAATTGAACGGTTACAAAAAAACAGAGAGGAACGGCGTGCGCAGCAGGTTTATTTTTGTTTTTTGTTTTTTTTTAAGTTATCAATCAATATTCTTTGAGAGGGATTTCAACATAAAGTGTGAATTTCATTCTTGAAAAGAAAGGATTAAAGAGAAAACAAAATAACTTGATCCAAAAAATTATAAGGATGAATTTTGAATAATCTTTTTAATGAATATTTCAACTCTTTAATGAACTTTTTGAAAGCTTTTTTATTTGATCAAATAAATACAAAATGAAATTTTATCACTTATATAATTATAGCAAGAAGCAAAACGACAAAAAGAACAGTTGAAAAGCATTGATCCCGGCAATCCGAACTGGCAGTTTTTAACAATGATTCGTGATTACCAGTCACAAATTGACTTTCGCCCATTAAAGATATCTGATCAGGTAAAATATATTATATTTTAGCAGACTTTGCAGCATTTAGACTAAATTATGAAAAAGAAATAATAGATTTCAAAACTGTTATTTCCAGGTAACTGATCATCGAATCTGCGTTTGTGTTCGGAAGAGGCCTCTCAATAGGAAGGAAATTATGAAAAAAGAGATCGAGGTTTGTATTCAAGCAAATTCTTATTTTTATTGATTACAGACTTAATTTTGTAATCAGTTGTTTTACATCATTTTACTAATTGCAGGTGATAACGATTCCAAATAGAGATCACTTGATTGTTCATCAACCACAAGTAAAAGTGGATTTGACGAAATATTTAGAAAATCAAAAATTTCGATTTGATTATACCTTTGACGAAAATACGAGTAATGAGATGGTTTACAAGTCAGTTTTAATTTTGACACTGCTTGTGGTTATTTTTGCTACTTTATTAGGTGATTCATCCCATAATTCCGCTAGGCAATTCACGGTATATTTTATCATTGCTGGTTCATTCTTTCTCCCTCTATAAGGCTCAGGTGATAGATATGGAGCATCAGTTTCGACTAGAACAAATTCACGTGGCACATTTTGTGCAATTTCTCGGAGTAAATTAGCACTTTTGAAAGTAATAATTCCAGAAAATGAAATGTATAATCCGAAATCCACAGCTTGGTAAGCAAACTTTTTAGAAGAGGTATTTTATTCTACAGAAACAAACGAAAAAATACAAAAAATCTATAACGGGTTTTTGTAAGGTAAAATATACTATCGCTTTTAGGTTCACTGCACAGCCGCTTGTAAGAACAATTTTTGAACAAGGTTTTGCTACTTGCTTCGCATATGGACAAACGGGATCTGGTAAAACCCACACCATGGGTGGTGATTTCACAGGTAAAATGCAGGTAAGCAAGAATTTTTAACACTGATCATTGTTTAGATGTTGTAACTCAGATTATTTTCTGTTTTGTTTCCCAATTAATTTTTTCATATTTTAATTTCGTATGGTTTGCCTATTTAAGCATATAAGTAAGATTATTTTTTATAATATATTTGACTAGTAGTATAGTCACTTTATAGTCACTCTACAGCAATTCGGAAAAATTTCTTTTCTTTTTGTTACCGAAACTATTACGGAAAAGTGAAATTCGCAAAATAACACTATTTTTCAATTGGTTTTATGTCTATTATGATATGAAATGTATCTTTCCACTGGATTTCAGCTGTGGCATTTAGTTCAGTTCGAATTCTTTTTCTTTTTAAATTTCGAAGTTTCGAATTTTTGGTTTTTTAAGCTTTGTCTCTTTTTCTCTAGCACAGCACAGTAATTAGTAAATTATTCAGAAAAGAAGGCATCATTTCAAACCGGAAGTTATATAAGATACATAATACTTGTAGTGAATTCATGCAAAACAAGTCAAATGGAAAGGAACATTTCAATCTTTCTTAATTTGCAGGATTGTACTAAAGGCATATATGCCCTTACAACAAGTGATGTATTCAAGTTGTTACACAAAGATTATAAAAGACATAGTCTTCAAGTTTGCTGCAGCTTTTTCGAAATATATGGTGGGAAGGCTAGTTTTAATAAAGATTTAAAATTATATATATATATATATATCTTCTCTCGTCCCCAATACTCACTCTACTTCATATTTGTAATCAGTACCACTGCTGCCTATCCACTGTTCCCATTCAGGTCTCTCGTTCTCATTCCTATTTTCACATCAGCCATATATATATATATATATATATATATATATATATATATATAATCGCTACAAAAGTTATTCATTTCGTCAATATATGTGTATATTGTAAATTAATTTTTTTTTTAAATGAAGAATTGAGAAATGTTGTTTATTCTCTCTATCCATTTGATATTTTCGAGCATATATGTTATTGCAGGTCTTCGATCTTATCGGAAATAAAGCTATGCTACGGGTATTAGAGGATGGTAAAAAGAGGTTCAAGTGGTTGGATTACAGGAAGTGCCGGTTCATAACGAAGATGATGTTCGTATTTTTTATTTTGAACTTTATATTTTGAGTTGAATCATCTTAACATTTTGTACGCAACGTATTTTGAGTTGAATCATCTTAACATTTTGTACGCAACGTGCGGTGAAATAATTAAGCGCATTTTTTTGTGTTTATAACCCAGTAGCTGTGTGTAATTATATTATTAAGATATGTCGTTATAATATACGATAATAACATTTTTTTGTTAGATCTCTTATAAAAATAACTAACGGAAAAGGAATTTTTTCGACATAATTACACCACATCAGTTTTGTTCCAGGTATTAGATTTGATAAAAAGGGAACAGTGATACGAACAGCAGGCACAACTTCTGCTAATGCAAATTCATCTCGGTCGCATGCCGTGTTTCAAATTATTCTTCGTAAAAATTAAGTTTTTTAAGTTTTATTCTTGTTTTCTGAAATTTGTTTCATTTTTTTTATCAATTTCGCTGGGATATATTTTAATATCGTTAGATTAACAATCGTTCGATAAAGAGTAAAGTTTTAATTAGCATTTCTTCACACTATATATACATGGAAGAATATAGAAGTACAGAGCAATTTGAAAAAAAATCATATGTCGAAGTCATCATATTTATAAATTCATAGGTCTAAGTATAGTGGTTTAACCTTTCAAAATATATTCCAACGAAATTGATAAAAAAATAATTAACATTATTTTTTTATTTTAGGACGGAGAAAGGATTAGGACGTATGTGGGGAAAATTTTCTTTGATTGATTTAGCGGGCAATGAGCGAGGTGTTGATACGATAAATACAGATAGACAAACTCGCATGGAAGGTTCAGAAATCAACAAATCTCTGTTAGCTCTCAAAGAATGTATAAGGTATGTACAAATCCTGAAATTTCTCTTTTTTTTTAAATATCTTATTCAAATCACATGTTATTTGTTGTCGAAGCATATTAGTAATATCTACTAAAAAAATAGGTAGCTTTCATTGATACTAAAAATGATGTGTTCTACGTAATATAAATATAAATCCTAAATGGAAAAAGCTGGAAATAAAAAGTTTTGGAATAGTTATATTCAATGACGCTAATGTGTTGCCAATATAAGGATAATTTACAGAGACCGAACACAATTTTTATTTTTTAACCTTACAGTATGGTTTTGATTTATTTTGAACTACACTTTTTCTGTTTTGTAGAGCAATGGGTCGTAATTCAGTGCATGTTCCATTTCGAGCTTCTAAATTAACACTCGTACTTCGTGACAGCTTCATTGGTTCAAATGCAAGGACATGTATGGTGAGATATTTGAAAATTATTTCTCATTTATGCACTTATTAAAATTTTGACGAACTGTGCTTGTTACTGAAATAGTTTTTGTGTACTTTTTGATAACGTTGTCATAATTGTAGATAGCAATGATTAGCCCTGGCATGTCTTGTTGCGAGCATACATTAAACACGTTACGATATGCTGACAGGTACCATTCATTTTTCAATCTTTTATAATCATTTCACATTTACTTGTGCTTTTCATTTTTAGAGTGAAAGAATTAGGTGCTGAAGAAGGATCAAATACACCAATGGAAGATGAAGAGTTTATGCTGACTAATATTGATGAAGATTATGATATTCTGCAGTCAAGAAATGTATGCGGTTTGAGCTTAATTAGAAATTAACTTCAGTACTTTTCGATTTGTATCATAAAACCTTTCGAATTTGCCTACTTTCATTTATTACATCGATGCTTTGCTCTCTGTTATGTTAATCAAAAGAAATTTCCTCCTATCTATGCCTTATTACTTCTAAACCCTTAAAATATAAATATCAGAGTTATATACCATAAAAAGTTTTTGTACCGAAACGGAACATCTATCTCTTTGCGGATTATTTTATCTTGCTAGGTCTTCTATATCTCCTCTACTTTTTTTATCTTTTGACTGTAGTGAAATTCTTTTATTATAGCAGTGGAATATATAGCATGAAATGTTAGTTAAAGCTTTGGGCCCTATCAAGTGGCAGTTTCAATTGTAATGTTACCTTAACTTGAATGTTGCAGCGAAATTTAAAAAAATAGAATAAGTTTCAAGGTGAAGGAAAGAAAGCAGAAAAAAATTCCCTTACTTTTGAAAGCCATATCAAAAATGAGAAAATCCTTTTTCAAACTCTTCCAATTTCTTGGACTTTGTATTTTAAATATTCAAATTCAAATAGCATTGCAATTGGCAGCTATCATTTGCATTACTATCTAAATTTGAATATTCCACCGAAATTAAAGGAGAATGAAATAAATTTCAAGATGAAATAAAGAAAGCAGGAAGAAAACTGTACTTTTGAAAAGAGAGAGGAGCTCTCCTTTTATAGTCTACCATCTTCGTTATAAAGTAACGAATTTCACATGCTAAAGTATACTTAATTTTTGTTTTCTGAGTTGCAATTTAAATTTCAGGATGTTGAAGAGTTTATTTTTATATTTCTCTGTAAAGACATTTCCTGAAGAAACTGTTGCTTGAAAATGGCATTTTTTTGAACATTTCCTGAAGAAACTGTTGCTTGAAAATGGCATTTCTGTAAAATAATTACTAAAAATTTAGGAATCAATTTGTTAAATTTAATTTTTTTCATGATTTGTTTATATGAATCCAGACCGATATATTTTTAGATATTATCTAAAAAAAAAAGTCAAACCTAAATTTTTCTTTCATTATTAAAATTTCAGGAGGTAAACGATGAGAAATATCGGTTACAAAGAACATTGCAAAATATAGCCATAGCGGAAGAGAAATCATGCAACGAGTTAACTACATTATATGAAGTAAGCTAAGAATTATGTATATAATGAAAATTATAAATTACACTGTTAGCAATTCAGTAGTCTGTTATTTTAGTACTGATGAAAATGAAGTCTTTTTTTTTGTTTTTATTGTTTTCGTTAATAGCTAACAATATTGCAATACAATTCGCTTTTCTTTTAGGATACAGAAAGAATAAAGGCTGAGATGGCATCGTTGTTAAAACGACCAAGCAAGATTGATTACGACATTGATGCTTTTGCTACCGATTTGCAAAATTTTGCCCGTGAGCAGCGTGATAGATATATACGTTTATATGGTTAGTTTACTATATCTTTCTTTCAGTTCAACTTAATTTTTTCAACTTTTCGTTTTTTTATGCTTATAAAAATTTAATAATAATGTGGTTCAAATTTTCATTCCTTAAGCATAGCTGTAATGGACAATAATCTTGAGCAACATACAATTTAATAAGTTAAAGTGATGTTAAGCCTATGAGAAGGAAAGTATTGTCATTTTAAAAGTTGGAATTTTTAAATTTCTACTAACATTGTGTCCGTTGATATTAATTTATTTAATAAAAAACCGGAATTGTCGAATGTTAATTTTAGACAATGCCGAATGTCTAGTATCAGAACTCGGCCATGAATCAGAAATTAGTAAAAAGCAAACAAATCATAAACGACATTAAATCGGATGGATGTATTTCTAGAAGTCAATAGTTCAGTTTACTGCTTTTTGTTTCCATTTCACTCTATAAAATTGTATTCGTTAAAATTTAACAGAAATATGCGACTAAAATTTTTTATGCTTTGTTTGTTCATACAAAAACTACTTATGTTTCATTTAAAATCTAAACTGTAATTATTTGTTTACTATTCTTTGCATTATTTAGGGCTAAAATTTTTGCACTGTTTAAATTCAAACATTTCTGCTCACGAATTCATATATTTCTAATTTTTTCTTGTATTCGTTTTTTTTTTTAATGCTTTGTAGGCTTCAGCTTCATTTTGAATTTCAAGGGAAAGGTAGTGCTAGTTATTAGGAATAAAATAATAAAATTTTTCAAATTTTGCAGGCCTAGAGAATCATTGCGATATAAAGCTGTAGGAGTTGTATAGCTTTAGGAATATTTTTGAGATGTAATTTCATTTATCGTATATATTTCGATTATATCAGTTTGAAAATTGCATTATAATACTTAGATGCAAGTTACTTATTTCAACTTCTTAGTTAATTTGCTAGAATTTAAGGATGAAACATAGTCTAACTTTTCATGCTAATTTTCAAGAATATAAGAGTGAAACATCGTTTTTCCTAAGAAATAATTTAAGATTTAAATGTAATTATGATTACAAATAATGAAGACCATATTATGAATATTATGATTATAAGCTAAGTATAGGATGAGTTAAGTAAGTGATTTTTTCCTACACTTCGTATCGGCGTAATTTTTTGCCTATATTTGCAAATAATTGCTTACCATACTTTTGCATTTGTACTATAATTTTCTGCTTCATTACTAAGAAAATATATTTCATATATTTATGAAAGAATTTTTGGATCTAGGAATTTTCGGATACTGGTGATATTGATACCAATTATGTGTAATGCAAATTATTTTCGTATATGATAGTGCAATATCATGCAATATCAATTCCATTATTTTCGAAAGATTATATTGATCTTGAACAAACGAATATCTAGTATTATAATAGGATTGCGAGAGGAAAATAATGTTTCAGGAATAAATCTTCAAAGAATTTCTCATTTATTTGTGATCATCATTTATTCATATCTTTTTTTACATTACTGAACTGTATAATGCTTTACATGTAAAATTTGAAATAAATCTAAGTTTAATCTTGTTCTCGAAATGACAGCAGGCTGCGGGAAATTTCCACAAATTTTTAATGACTATTTATATAAATCAAAATTTCTAATGTTTTGTGATAGGTGATGCTTTGAAAGAACTCGCATAACTCAATGTTTTTTGAGAAAAAAAAGGAAAAGAAACCTCTAAAATTGCTTCGAGATAGAACTGGGAATGCAGGAACATGAATGATATTCATAAAGATTTAAATAAGTTCTGGATTTGCATAATTCTAGAATATGAAAGGTTTAACCTTGTGTTTTGAAATAACTCGCAGAATTGATACATTTGAATATACTGTTAGCAGGATGAACAATTCGAATCATTCGTTGAAATCATTAGCGGCATCATTAAATGAAATTCATTCTCATCAGCAAAAGCCTAATATTCCTGTAACTTTCAAAAATAACAATCCTGCTGATAGATTACGTCCAGGTAAGTTTGAAATTTTATTTATTGCTTCTTATACGATTTGGCTAACGTTGATTTGATTTTTAGTATAAAAATTTCAGGAAGACATCATTGTGATTGTCAAACTCGAAATAGATAAATTAATTTTAGGAAGACATCGTTGTGAGTGTCAAGCTCGAATACATAAATTAATTCGAAATTGCTTAAGTTGCGGACGTGTAGTATGTGAGCAAGAGGGTAGCGGACCTTGTATGTTTTGCGGTGAACTTGTTTGCACTCGAGAAGAGCGAAAAGTAAGTTCATATTAGCGATCCAATCTTTAATATTACTAATTTTTATCATAAGATATGGTGTTTTCCTTATCAGTTACTTTCAAATTTTATTGCGCTGATTATTTTTAATGAGCTTAAAGACTTCTCTAGAGATCTTTAAATAATTTGTAACATTTTTAAAAATATCAATTTTACAAAATATACATAACAAAAAAGTCATTCCTAAAAATGTTATCAAAGTTTATTTGATATAAATCATATTTATTGTATATCGTTGTGATAGAAGACTAATTGTAAATTAGATGTGCTATTTGTTTTTGATTTTATAAAATGAAGGTTAATATTTTTAAGCCTTTCTTATTATTTATTTAAATTTAAAAAATTTTTCGAATAGATTTTTCGAATAGATTCTATCTAACTGCTATCAATATTCATTAAATCTGTTTTAGATTTTGAATCAAAAGTCAAGAAAATCAATCGAACTTTACAATAGATTAATGGGATGTGGCAATGATAAAACTCTTGATGCAGAAGTATTTTCATTGGCATCGGTTGGGAATGCATTAGCAAAAGCTGAGCAATACAAAAATAAATTACTAGTTGCAGATTCTGAAACGTCGGTTTATTCTCACATTTTAGATATTCAATTACGATATTACAAATAAAATGAAAATTTCTCTTGCCCAGAAAGTTTTTTCTTTTTGTTTGAAATAAATATTCATGGTAAAAATTGGTTTCATAAACAAGAAAAGGTGTTTTAACTAAAAATTCTAGATGCAATTTAGCAATTTTAGAGAAATGAGAACACATATTCATGATTTGGAATCGGATTATTATAACATGGAAAATAACATATATTTGACAAAAGAGGTCAGTGTTCTTTTTATTATGATTACTAAGATATCCAATCTGTACAGTCCAGAATTGTGCCTGATATGATCATGGTACATAGCTCCCTTCAATGAAGGACAGATGTCAATTGTAAATATATGTTTTTCAAAATATCGCAGTTTTAATAATTCAGATGGCCAATGGCCAATTTAATTACATAACTTTCCTATTAGCCTGTATAGGAACGGCAGGCTATAGTAGCTCGTAAAGAAGAATTAAAAGAATTACGGAAACGACAACGACGGATTCTTACTGTGGACTTCGACTTCGAAAATGCCAATGTTTC
Source organism: Dirofilaria immitis (assembly GCA_024305405.1). NCBI lineage: Eukaryota > Metazoa > Nematoda > Chromadorea > Rhabditida > Onchocercidae > Dirofilaria > Dirofilaria immitis. The sequence continues at coordinate 2,567,632 of JAKNDB010000098.1, forward strand.
TGAAGTAAGCATTCCAAAATATATTTGGACTAAATTTTTAAAAATTGTTAGAAACTAATATATAATGTATGTTCATTTATTTATTCATTGATTAGCTATTGTTTCTCAGTAGCTTGAAATTCATTGAAATATCAACTTTCGCTATGGTAAAGGGAACGACTATGATAAAAATTTTCATCCAAAGATTTCAGGTTACCGATTATACCAGTAATACTTTCATCGTTTTAGCTGTTATTTAAATTTCAATAATTCTATTTTGAGTCGTAATTGCAGACCAAAGAAAATCAGCAGGACGTACATGATCCTGTGATCGAATCAATCCTGTTATCTTCTAGAAAACGTCAACAAGCTGAGGCATCAAAGCCCGAAGTGAGGTGGGCTCCGGATGGATTTGTACTAAAGGTTCGTTTTATTTTTGCTTCACTATTTTGTTGGAGGAAAAAAATTTAGTAAGTTAATTCTTTGTTGTTCCCTTGTATCTGTGAATTAATTAATTAGAATTTTTTTAAATAAAATAAACTAGAATCGAGTATTTCAAATAACTACAGGTTTTAATTATGCAATGCCAAAATTTTATAAAAAATGGAACTATTCGTTGAAAAGCTATTTGTTATAAACAGTTTTTTCAATGTGAAATTTTGTCTTCATTCTCTTACATCGAAATTTATGGCTTTTATTTTCTGATTATATTGATTTGACACAAATATTGGCATTGCATATGAGAGAAATTACATAGCTGCTTGTGATATGATCTAAAATCTTTACCTAATTCAGTATAATAGTAAAAATCAACGAAGAAACAATCATCGACAAGATGATAATGATGAAGGAGACATGGAAGATATAGCATTCATGATGTTAAGCGATGAAATGATGTATATGGAAGTGGCAAGAAAAGGTTATACGATAGGTATTGTTCAGCCTATTGCAACATTGCTAGCTTATGGATTTCGAAGGTCATTATACTATCTTTTTACTGTCACATAGATTTTGTAGCATAAATTTGAGGATGAATCAGTTACGAATTTAAATTGTGATTTAATAAAAAATAATGTACTTTGATGCGTTTATGTTTAAGTACTCTGTGCTAAATTGATAACAGTGATGGTTGGGTTATAATATTTATTTAGTTGTGGAATTAGAATTAAATGAATGAACCAGTGTAAATCAAATTAAAAGAAAGTTTTATAGGCATCTTCCGTGGAATGAAGATGTTGACATTAGAGGACCAATATTAATTGCTTCGAAAAGTAAATCTGCTTCGAAAAATGAAATTGAAAAGGAAATCTCACATTGCTCTCATTTCCTTCCAAATAGTAAAGATTTTGTTCAAATAAATTGTATAATATAAAAAATTAGAAAAGAATCGTTGCATAATTTAAAAAATTTTTAAATCATGTTAGTTGTTTTTATTTTTTTCAAAAAATAAATAAATTTCAGAAAAAATAGCAGGCTTTATAGTTTTCGAAACCTCGATACAAATCTATTTCATTTTTTTCTTTTTTAATAGAATAAAAAGGTTGAACTTATAGATAGTATGAAAGAACACGAATTTCCATCCGAATTCCCTTCAGGCATGATTGTGGGTCGTGCATTGCTTACTGATTGTTTATCGATGGAAGAATATAAGGAAAAGGTAACACTGATTAATATTTATTTCAATAAAGATGTTTTATTGTGTAAATTGGATAACATTCATAGTAAATTAGGCATTTTGTTATTTAGAGTTTTGATGAAAGAAATTATCAAAGTAACATTAGTGTCATATGAATGTTTCATATTTTTTAATTTGTTAAAAAAATTGCTACATTGGTAGAATATTTGCATGAAGCGGTGGTTGATTTGGATTGCAAAATCAAAAATAAAACCATTGATAGATATATCTTAATTATCAATTAGAAAATAAATAAAATCTATATTAAGTCAAATAAATATATTCAACTTCTTTTTGTTGTTATCTTTTTTCAATTAAAAATGTTGTTATGCTATTTTGCAGTATTCCAACAATGAATGCTCTGATGCTGAAGGATCTTGTGTATTGATATTCGACGTTTTTGAACCACTACTTATTCCTATCCCTCATATTCCTCTTTCGGATGGTATTTATCAAGTTGACAAGCAATTATTGACTGTTATAAAACAAATTCTGGAACCAGCATCGTTCTATTGAATGATTTCTCTTAATTGAAGTCATGGTTATAGCATGATAATCAGGCTTAGAATGGTTACTCATATTTGTACTCATATTTGTTATTTATAGAGTGATTGCGAATTCTAAAAAGTACGTTTCAGAATAATTGCTCTTAGCTCATTGCACAGTGACGTCATGAATTCATTTTATATATTCATTTTAAATTGTGTATTTGGATATAGCGAATAATATTTTTATCTCAAAGGTCTAATTGGTTTTTCATAGTTGTTTAGCTTCAAATTAAGTTGATAGTTTTGCTTCGACAAGTAAGAAAAATACGATAATGAATAGTAATTTGAATGAACTTCAGTCGTTCTACAATCTTCCCTAAATTTTTATTTTACGTTTTTTTTTCAATTTAGATTAATACGAAGATTACTATCTATAATAGTTTCATTTTAAGAATGATTTTTGAGGCTACTATAGAAATATGTGGCAATAATTATTTGTATATGATTAATACAATCAAGTTAGCTAATTTAACTTGGTCTAAAAATAATTTATATTGTCGATGCTATGAAATTAATTGCAAATAAAAATGAAGCCTAATCTTATATCTATTATCTATTATAATTGATAAAAAATAAATAAAAATATTCAAGCCTAGATTCCTTGAAGAAATCAATGCATTAAGGTATGATGATATGATGATTTGAAACTTATATAAACTATCTATCTTATATTCTTATATATTTTTGAAATAATATTTTTATTCTTAATCTTTCTTCTCAATCATCAACCACGATAACTCTTTTGTCATTTAGCCTCGGTATCACTGGATAGAACTGGAAAGATTTCATTTGTTGCGTTATTTTTGTAAAATATAAATTTGAATTTTCTCTTTCAGATGTTAATAATTCACTCGGACATTTGTCATTTTTAATAGATTGATAGTAAATTTAAATATGAAATATTTTTTAATTAACAATATAAATATTATATTTATCACTCATATATACATATATACATATTTCTCAGCCAAAATATTTTGTTGAATTTCAAATTTTCATTTTATCATTTTTTTCTCACCATTTCTATGCAAATTTATTTGTTTACAAATGATATATCTGATAATAAAGTTAAGAATATGAAGCTATTAATAAACAAAAATCATAATTTGAATGAGATTCTTCAACTGTTCCACAAATTATAGCTTCGAATTTAAAAAAAAAAAAAAAAGTCGAAATAAAGAATCATGCAAATGATATGGGTTTTGGATTGATTAACTTCTTGATTTGAATTCTCAGATGCGATGTGAGGAAATTGATTAACTATGATTAATCGTTCGTTGATCTTAGTTGTCTGTGATGATGTTAATAGATGAAATGATAGTGATAATGATATGATCGAATAATTTAGACAAATAAATGGTGATATTCGTTGTTGTCTATATTTTATTCAAGTTATCAGCCTAAAGAAGACAATTTGTCAAATCTAGCCTCATTCTCATCGTCATAAATAATGGTAAAGTTTGTATCACTGCTATGCTTTGGCGATAAAGTACGCTTGAATTTCGAGACTATGAATTTTCGAGATTTCATGGAAAGCAATTTAAGGAATTTCTTCTTCATTCAAGTTTGTGATACTGTAAGCGGAATTATATAGTTGTAAGTTATGAGAAGTGTATTGCAATGATTTTCATTGCACAGTTTTTTTATCTTTTGAATATTTCCGAGAAAAGTGGATTAAACGATTGAGGGGATTTGACGGAACAGGCCACGTGAATCACTTCTAGCGTTACTTTTCACGTTATCTTCCTTTTTTCATGCTATTTGTTTTTTTTTGTTGATAATGAATTTTAGGTTTTAATGATAATGATTTTTCAATGATGATAATGATAATGAGGTTCAACTTTTAATGATAATGATTTTTCAATGATGATAATGATAATGAGGTTCAACTTTTAATGATAATGATTTTTCATTGATGATAATGATAATGAGGTTTAAGTTTTAATGATAATGATTTTTCATTGATGATAATGATAATGAGGTTTAAGTTTTAATGGTAATGATTTTTCGATGATGATAATGATAATGAATTTTAAGTTTTAATGATAATGATTTTTCGATGATGATAATGATAATGAATTTTAAGTTTTAATGATAATGATTTTTCAATGATGATAATGATAATGAGTTTCAATGATTTGTTTTTAACATATTATCATACTTTATTATTGTCATATTTTTTTTAAATTTACGAAATTAAATAACTGAATAATGAATTATTCAATTATTTGATTTGCTGGTTGGAAAATTTTTGTAAGATTCAAAAAAAATTTTTGCTTAGCAAATATTATTATCTAATCTTTGACTAACATTGTTAAATATTTACAATAATCATGTAATGATAATTTATTAAGATTTTCATTTCTTTTCATTTATTTTATAAAAAAAAAGAAAATTGAAATTGTTTTTAATTTAAATAATTTTAAACATGGAAAGCAAAAATCAAACTATCATATTCTTTATTATTACAATAATAAATAATATAAATTCGTGATTTTATTAATATATACGGGAATAGAGGATAAAAAATTTATTTTTAGAGTATAAAATTGGAAAGAGAAGAAGAAGAAGAAGAAGAAGAAAAGAAAGAAAAAAGAAATGCCTTCTTGGAGTCAACATTTTGGACTTGATGATGCTGAGGTAAGGAAATGTTGTATTACTAATTTATTTTGATTAATAGTAATGTATTTAGCATAAAACTTTATGTAATCGAAAACTAAGTAATATAAAAATAAGATTGAGAAGTTCGAATAAAATATTCGCTTAGTTGATTAATTGATAAATTCTTGGGGATTGAGGAATCTTGAAGGATCATGAGATATGATGATAGTATCTTGGAATTGTCGAAATTTATCCATCTACTTCTATATTTATTTATATATCTATAGTTTTATGCAAGGCATTATTCATAATAATTCGTAGTTACATCTTTTCTAAATTAAGTGGAGAATAAAAAAAAATTTTATGAAATGATATGTATATTTAAATATCATTAATAATATGGATGATTTAGTTGTCGAGTGTACTTTTTAAATCTTATAATTTTTCGTTTTCTTGATTTGTGTTTTATTTATCATAATTTTATAATCATGATTAACATTATTTTATTTGATTTGCAAAAAAAAAGTTGCGATATATTCAAGTTTTATTTTTTTCCTATCTGATCATTTCAATTATCATTTTATAGACGGAAAAGGTTGAGAAACGTGGACGATATATTGTTGTAAAAACATTGGTTGGTATTGCAGTTTATCCATTAACACATGTAAAAGTTCTATTTCAACTTGGTTATGAACCATTTCCTTTAACATCGGGAAAATTTTTATGGTTCTTTCGTGAAGGATATTTTCTTCCTAATGGTATCAAATATGGTATGTATTTCTATGTTTTATCTTTTTACACTTTCTTTTTTTTTTGCTTATATTCAAAAAAGGAATCATCGTACAGTAGTGTTAACTTATTTTGATTTTAGTTCATAACGAAAGAAATTCATAATTTTTTGCTTAGTTATTTTTCAAATTTATTTCTTTCAGTGTGTGAATTTTATTATCATTACGATACGATTGCTTAACAAATAGCAATTGCTACTTGTTAAGACAAAATTATTATTGAATAACTAAATGTTGTTTAATTTTAGCGAAAGGAATGTATAACCGTCACGGACTACATAAACTCTATGCAGGCATCGATGCTTCTATTATTTCTCAAATTACTTCTGCTTCTGTTGACCTTATGACAAATATCGTTAGTTTTTTGTTTTATAATAAATCCAGTGTAAGCCCAATCCAAGGAATCCAGTATAGCTCATATTTAAAGGTTAAATAAAATGTGTAGTGTCATTCAGATAGAAAAATATACAGTAAAAGAAAAGTTTGAAGATTATTACTGGAATTGATAGGAAATGAAGTGATCGTAGTAGTAATAAAAATATTCAAGAGTTTTTATCTTAATTATTATTAAAAAGAATATCGGATCACTAGCCAACTCTTTTGGAAAGTTTGTATTTCTGAGATTAACATAAAACAAAATTATATAAGCAATTATTGCAGTCAAATAATTAACACGAAGCAGTGGAACGGTTTTGTTTTTTAAAACATATTAATTTTATGGAATTGCGAAATTAAAATAATTCATTTTTGTCTTTGACATATTCATCTGTTTCATACAATTATGTATTTATTATGTAATTTTCATTTTTGCAGTATATTGACCGTCATTATCCCGAAATTGGTGGGAAACCAATCAATATTGATAAAGAGGAATCAGAAATGAGTGATATGGAAAGTTTCCGTCGTGTCTTACGTTTCGCTATCCGAGAAAGTATTTCTCGTACTGTTGCGGTCATTATTTCACGTCCATTCACTGGTGCTTATCTTTTGTTTTCTAAACTGAGATTTTATTTAAAATATTTAAATATTTAAGAAATGTAATTATGATTTTAACGATAACATATTGCAAAGATTTCAGTGATCATGATCAGGCAAATTGCGCAAATTGTGGGTGGTGAACTTAAATATCATAATGTATTATCCTCATTACGACTAGTCGGTATTGAAGAGGGTCCAAAAGGATTGTTTTCGTTAGTTTCCATATTTATTTAATTTTAATTATATTTGAATTTATCTTTCGAAAGACTATTTCCTAATATGAAGAAAAGTTTTTAGGTAAAACTTATATTTGCACTAATTTTCTGCTTTTTATAATTATTCGAGGTATTTATATTATTTTAGAGGCTTGATACCTCAACTGATTGCGGAATATTTGTCGATATGGGGTGTACATTTTGTTCTTTATGGTATTGAACGTATCACATTGCGTGCTCAGCAAGATGCTATTGTAAGTTAATATTATTGAAGATATTACTTTCTATTTTAGCTGCTTGGAATTTATGAATATTTAATTGAGATTAAACTTTTAATTTCCTTTTTAATTTCTTAGATTTTAATAAAAAATAGTGTTGGATATTGCTTAATAACAGGAATCATTAAGGTTTTTTTTTAGAATTTATCTTTCTCCTTCACTGATTGTACAACGAAAATTGTTTTTGCAGCGTTCTAATAATAAGGAAGGAGAGAATTTGGTCGTTTCAACACGCAAAATGCTGCATTTAATTGCACCGGTATTTGTGAACAGTTTCACATATCCATTTCAGGTGGTATCAACAGTAATGGCAGTTGCGGGTTCCGGGTAAGATTTTTTCTTATATTACATCTTATTTAAGGAAAACATCAGATAGGCTCGATTTTATCTCTTTTCCATTCGATTTTTATTGTTTAAGGCATAGTTTAAATTAGCGAACACAAATTTAATTCGTAATGCTGATTATCGTGTCAATATAACCATCTAATCTTCATTATTTTATGCGATGAAATATCTTTTTAACTTCGTCATATTTTTTATTTTATTACATTATTTAACACTTATTATATTCTTTCTAATCAATTTTCATATATTACAGACTCCTTATTTCGCTCTTGCCATATAGTCCGCCGTTTTCTTTATGGCAGGATGCTTATGATTATCTGTTACCAGTTAACGGATTAAAACGAGGCTCGAGAATATTCTGGCGTGAACATTGCGGAGCTGTTAGCGTGGGTTCTGATCAAGAACTCTATGCTGCTAACAAACATTTCGTATAAGTTATTATTTTTGTCATCGTTCATTATTTTGTTTTTTACTATTCTATTAGAGTAGAAAATCTTTTTTGTACGATGGTAATTGACATTACATTAGATTGTGTCTATAAATACTTCCTTGTTATTGCTGTTACTTGATCATAACTGGAAAGAAGTATTGGTGTAGATTTAAACAAAGGAGATGGGATTGAATTTTAGTAATTATAATGACGATTCTATGATTAAATTGATTAAAGAGAAATAATAATAATGTTTATGAACAGTGATCAATTGATATTATTTTCAGTTGATAAAAGGAATGGATGGATCCCACGATTTTTAAGAATTTTCGTTGTTTCTTCTTTATAGCTATATTACAAATATTTATGTACCAAAAATGCAGTTAGTAAGTAACGCTAATTTTCTTTCACGAAGTTGTGGAAAGTTGTGATGCTATTAATAGATTTTTATTAAGAAAAAATTCACATACTCATATTTTCGTTGTTTGTAATTTAAATTCTATGACAAGATTTTTACATAAATAGGAAAGAAAACACCTTATATCTTCTGATTCTAATTAAGCGATTGTTTCGATAAAAGATAAATAATAAGATACGCGAGATGCTTTTTATCAAAGAAAGAAAACAAAAGCTAGAAAATACGTTTTCATGAAAAAGTCAACTATAAATATTCTTTCAAAGATATGAGTAACTAAGTAATTAACGATATCTATTCGCTATCAGTTTATATTAATTTTTTTTCCTAAAGAATTTATTCTCGTTTATGTTTTTACCCAGAAATATAGATATTACGAGATCTATTTCATGTTGAATTATGCTATAAGATTCAATAAAATAACATTTCAGTAAAATTCACCGAATCATTAATACTCTGCACTACTCATTACTCTCTTCTATTTCTTCATTTTCATTCCACAAATAAATTAGGATATATTTTATTTTCTAGTTCTAGTTATTATGAAAAAATTTTTAAATGATAAAAATAAAAAGTAATGTATAAATTTCCAAAAAAAAACAAGACATGCATCGTACATATATATATAAGTTGTATTTTATGCCATATCATCAAATAATTCAACTTCTTACATTGTAGATATTAATTTTTTTTTGTTAGTCAAAATGTAAATTTAAATAATTGTTTTGAAATTTGGATTTTATGCAAAAATTTTTAAAATTCATAATTTAACAATTTATATTCTAACAATTATACAATCACTACAAACAGTAAGGCTATTATTATACGGTTGTAATCATTATTAAAGCAATGATTTCAGATGATGAAACTGAAAATCAGAGTGATTCAGAATTTATTCATGCAAAATCTTGTAGGTAGATGAAAACAAATTACTATTAAAATTTAATTCATTAATAGATTCTAATTTGTTTCCTTTTTTTTTTATTTGATTAATTCAAAAATGAATTGAATAATGAGGTGGCACAAAATAAATAATTTTCAATTTTTTTTTCTCCAAAGTTTTGATCAATTTCCAATAATCGATTTTTCGATTAATTCTAATTAAAATATTCTAGAAAGATATCCAACTATGCACATATTCTTCTTCTACCTATTTATACATAAGAAAATTTGGAGCATTTAAATTAATCCAAAAGAAATGATGTAGCAATCAATGAGTTGACATGAAAGAAATTAATTTAGCGATTAGTATCATGAATTTTAGAAAAATGTTTTAATGATAATACTGATAATTAAGAATGGAAAATTGATAAAAATTATGATAACTTCGAATAATATTTGTGAAATACCAAAAGATTCATCTAATTTTAAGAATTAAATGTTCAATTTAGATAAAAGTTATGATTGCTTAACAGCTATATCAATGCAAATTATAAATTCATATGCAAAATTACAAGATGATTCGATGTTAACGATGAGTAGCGCTGCAAGTTTGTAATTTATTTATTAAAAGTTCTAATTGTTACTGTAAAATAATTTGCATATTTGCTTCTGCCCTTCATTTAATTAGGTTTTTTTAAAAAAATTGCAATTTAATTGACCCTAAATTTCATGCTTATAGTAAGTAAGTAAAAAACTTAAGTTGTAATAAGCAATGATCAGTTAAGTGATTTAAAATATATCAATGAAAGACCTCTTAATAATTTATGAAAATTTAAAAAAATAAATGTCAGAAAATGAATAGCGGATGGTATGACCAAGGAAAGTAGAACATAATGATAATGATAATGATAGTGATAATAATAGTAATAGTAATAATAATAATAATAATCATAACAATAATAAAACATTTAGATGTTATTAAGATAATTAGATAAAAGCTTACTCATTTAATGACTCAATTGTATTTTGAAGGTTAAGCTATTCCGAATTCCTGGAAAGATATTTCTATTTTTTTTGACATTCTAAAACTTTTTAGGTGACTTTTTCAGGTATTGCAAATGAATTAAGTGAAAATGACAGTATTGATAGTATGACAAATTCAAGTACTAAATTATCATCGATTCCAACACAAAGCATATGTAAAGAAAATGATTCAAAATTAAATTATTCTTCCATACAGGTATTGTCTCATTTTCATAAATATAATATAAAAGAGATTCTGAAAAATATTACACATGAAATGAAATTAATGCCATCGAAAATCTAATATATTCAATAGAATATTCACTGATTATGAAAGAGATTGTAATTGGAAAAAAAAAAGATCAAATCTATCTATGATAGAATTTAGCATATGATTCAACGTAGACATTCACTGAATATGAAATAAATTATAATTGGAAAAAAAAAAAAGATCAAATGGATGAAGGATAGAATCTAACGTATAAAATATGATTCAACGTACTATGTATATTATAAAAAAGATTCAAATTTGGAAGAAATCAAATTTATATAAAAATAAATAGCGATAATTTCAATCATAATACATATGACTATTTTTTATTTTTTATTTCTAGGCAATTGATGTAACACAAAATGATGATTATGATATTTTCGCAAATAAACTGATAATGCGTTTAATTAATAATCTACGAGCGAAACATCTTAATGAAGGTTTTCTTTTTCTCTCTCAGAATAAGAAGTTGATAAGAAGAGATAGTATCGATAAAAGAGATACTGTAAAAGCAAAACTACCGATAAAGAGAGGTAATACCGATATAAAGAAATACTATAAAAAGAAATACAACTGATAAAAAGCGATGCTACTAATAAGACGAGATACTATTGATAACGTTAATATAAAAAATAAAATAGATTTGTACGAGATAATTACTAATAGAAATAGTACGTTAACGTAAAAATGATAAAATTTCTTATCATTCTTATCATAATAAGCAATACTTATTATATATTTACTAATATTATTTCAAAATTATTCCTTTTTTTTTTCTGAATTTTTCGTTATTATTACATTAACGTTTGAAAAAAAAAAAAAAACAACAATAAAATATAATTTATTCAGATGATGCACGAGTAATTTTAATGAGACGTGGCGAAACTGTTACGGAAGTTTTCCCGAATTGGACAATAAATGCTTTTGATGAATCAAATTTTTATACGTAATAATTTTTTGAAGAAAATTTTAAAATAATTCTTTTTATTCTTTTCTTTTTTTTTTACTTAATAATATATTATTTGAAATTGAGAAAGAAATGAATTAAAATTAATTTAGTTGAAAATAAATTATTAATAAAAATCTAAAATAAATTCTTCACTTTCATTGAATTATTTATCTTTGCTAATATTATTGTAATTATATTGGAAGAAAGAAGAAAGAAAAAACTTTTTAAATTTAATTTTTAATAATTTTTTTTTAAAAAATATTTAATTAAATTCGAATGATATTATATTTAGTAGTAAAACAAATATTCATAGAACTTTTCAATGCTTAATTTAAATTCGAATGATATTATATTTCGCAGTAAAACAAATATTAATAGAACTTTTCAATGCTTAATTTAAATTCGAATGATATTATATTTCATGCAGTAAAACAAATATTAATAGAACTTTTCAATGCTTAATTTAAATTCGAATGATATTATATTTCGCAGTAAAACAAATATTAATAGAACTTACTTAATCTAAAATTTATTAACTAATCGATTCTAATTACAATGCAAATAATATAAAATGGCAAGAAAAAAAAGCAGAATTTTAAATTTGTTTCAAGAAATAAGAAAAACGATTGAGTTTAAATTCATTAATTAATTGATTGAAAAAAGTTTTATTACAAAAAAAAATAAAAGAAAATGAAATCAATAAAAAGAGAGCAATGTTAATTCTTTCAATCAATTTGATATTATTTTTTCTTTCAAAAAAAAAAATAATATAAATATTAATTATTTGTTTTTTTTTTTTAGGCCATATGATCTTAATATGCCATATTGTTTACGAAAACGTGAAAACTTAGTGATTTTTGGTAAAACTTTTTGTATTTCTTTTTTTAAATTAATTTAATAGTTTATTTTGTTAATTTAAATTTAAAATTTCAATTAAAAATTCACTTTTATTTTATTTTATAATTAATTTTTTTTAGGAAATTTTGCATAAATATAAAATGTTAATGTAATTTTTATTCATTTGTTTTTTTCTCCAATTAAATTAATTTTAATTAATAATTATTAGACATTTCAAAAATTATAACTGAATAATTTTTATAACTAATAATTACTAAATTTTAACAAAATTTAGTAATTTAATAACATTGCACGAAAAATTTTTGAATTATTTATATGATAATATTGCTAAATGTTTTTTTCCTCTATTTAATTAATTTCATCCAATTGAATTAATTTTAATTAATAATTATTAAATTAAATTGATATTAAAGATTGATCCACCGTTAACGAATATAAGTGCACATTTCGTAGCAAAGCTTGGTTTTACGATGAAGAAAAATTTACCAACCATAATTTACTCCGCACCTGAAATGGCAACAGTACAAACTGCTCGAGAATTTATAAATGGTGCTAAGATTGATATAAATTGGTTGATTGAACCAGGACTTATTCGATATTTTACACCTGATGAGCCAAAACCAAGTAATCATTCTTTCTTATTATTATTCAAACTATTGAATAAATAAGTTTATCACGAAAAAAGTTTTTGAATTATTAATAATGATCATCAGTTAATCACTGATAATGTGATTGTAATAAATTTAATCATTCTTTCTTATTATTATTCAAACTATTGAATAAATAAGCTTATCACGAAAAAAGTTTTTAAATTTTCCTTAATTTTAATTCTAAAACTTTACTTAATTAATCAAACACGTTAATTGATATTGATTATCTTTCCGATAAAAATAATTCTTTCCATCAATATATATTTAAGCGAAATATATTTGGCCTAGAAATAATTCCTTTACCTGAATCTTAGAATATTTCCAATTTTCGATCTTGAAATATTTCCAATTTTTTGGGAGAAATAAATGGAAATAATCATGAATGTTTCATCCTAGCTTATTTCCATTTAAATTTTTGCAAAAACTTTTTACTCAAACTTTATAATATTTGAATTAAATATTTGAGTTATCTCAATTCCATAGTACTTTAAAAGAGTTAATTAGTCAATTAAACATTCTTGAAATCTAATTTTATAATAATAAAATCAATCAATTTTAATTAAGCATTTCTTCTTTTTTTATAGCTTTTACAATGCAACTTCAACATGAAACAATTTATTCAATTGAAATTATAAATGATATTATTGGAAAAGAAACAATTGATGAATTCGAGAATAGAATTGCACGGGTATATTGTATTAGTTATATCAATATGAGTTTTTTTTGGCTCAAATTTTATCATTATCATGAGAAATTATCGATTATATATATATATATATATATACATATGATATCTTGCTAATATCATCATTATCATTAAAAATATCATTGATGATTGTTCATTGAATAGAAGATAAGTTTGAACTTTTTTTTTTAATTTAGGTTATCTCGAAACTTAAATTTTCACGTAAAACAAGTACTATGTTAATTGCTGAAGATTGTGTTATCAATGCTATTATACAAAAATTCATTCGTAATGATACGAAATTAACTACAAAACAGGTAGGAATTATTATTTCAAATTTAACAACACTGTTCGTACTAGAAAAGAGAACCGTTTGTAAAATTAAAAAATATGAAATTATTTTATTTTATTCGGTTATTTTTGAGAAGATTTAGTTGAAAAGTGAAATAGTAAATTTATCGTACTTTTCTATTTTCATATTATTTTCCTTTCGGTATTAATTTGATAATTGATAAATAATTTTATAAAATTTGGTATATGAAAAATATGCAAAATTAAAAAGCGAATAATTTTTAGAGAGAGAGAGAGAAAGAAAAGAATAAAATGAATTTTTTACTATAAAAGTTTTTATTTAATAATGATTAAATTATTATTAAATTTGTTATAGCATTTAACATTAACCAAACGAATTCCGCGACTTTCTTTGATGCATTTCGATATTGATAGTAATGGCAAATGGAAGCCAAGTTGTGCATCATTACCCGGTTTACAGGGTACTAGTGAAACTATGTTTAATCAACCTGATGTTAATTTCTTGATCAGACCGATACATGATTTTTGAGAAATGATCATCTTTCCATTTTACTGTTTGAAAGCAATAAACGCATCACACCCAATATATAACTTTTTAATTTCAAATTAAATTAAATTTTTTTATTTAGCATGAAGTAAACTTGCATCATAAAAATTCAAAATCGCAAATCATTCTAAATTATACTAATGCTCTAACTCCATTGATCAAATCATTTTGATAAATTAAAAAAATTCCGATGATAACAGTAGTACTTTCTACTATTTTAAATCCTAAATTAAACCATGGCGAAAGTAAGCATTCCGTCAATTACTCAATTTTCGTCGATATTAAAATACAACAATATTTTTCCTCTTTTAAATAATTCTGTTACTAAAATATAATATAGACTTTAAACTGTTTCATGTAAAAATCAAAATTTCATTATTGCTTGCTTTTTTTTCTGCAATAAGATCATATATTAATTAAGAACTACACGAACTACTAATGCAATAGTTTGTAAATATTTATTTTAATATATCAAGTCCCTATATTTTGTCGAAAACTTTCACGAACATAAATCAAAAAGTTATTCAGTAGTGAATTTGAATCATAGGTACTTCTGAATCTCGTCATAAATTGCTAATACCAGTGCACCACCAGTACCTCGGAAAACATTTGACAGCGCACCCTTGAACATTGCGCTAGCACCTTCGTTTTTAATTATTTTCATCGCACAATCAAATGAATTCTGGAATAAGAATACAAATGTTGATTTGTTGTTCCTGTATTCGAATAATACAGGACAATTTTTCTGAACATTTCAAATATAAAACTATTATAAATTACCACTCCTCAAACTACATTACTCATATCAAACGATAATTTTATTGCTTATTGGAAACTGTAAATTCTTTTAAATCGAATTCATAAATCTGATTTCCCAGAAAAAAAAATGAGAAAAATGAAGTGAAAAAAAGAATCTCGCTTATGTCGGTAAAAAAACATCGAAAACATTAACGAATGCGTATTGGAAAAGCCAAAAATCACAAGGAAATGATAAAACTACAAGATTTTTCATACATTACAATGCCTCGCCTAAAAACACAACATACCTTGTAAAGGATATCCTTACGTCCAGATTGCATCATCATTCGACGACGTACCGTATCCCATGGATATGATAATATGCCGGAGCTTACAGTAACTACCTGTGCAATCATCCAAGCAAAAAGAAGTTCAATTTCTTTTCAGCAGCCACTAACGTTTTTACAGTATCAAACATACCAAAGTAGGCTGCACGATAAATAATAATTCCTTGTACTGAAACTAGGAAGCCCCTGAAATTCACCAGGGAAATAATACTTTAAAAAATTCCATACTCAAATTGTTAGCTAATTATTTTTCAGCAATTCTTATTTTAGATTATCACAAAATATTCCAACGAATATTCTTGCTTGAATCGAAAATGCAATGCAATAAATAAAATTTTTTCAACTATGCGTTCATTACCATCCTACATAGAAACTATTAACATCACCGAAAAACAAATAAACTCCAAAATTTAAACTAATTTCTCAATAAGCTACAAATGCAAAAAAAAATGATAAAATTCTAACTACCACATGAAAAACAAAGAAGAAAAAAATTAGCGATAATTTGTCAAACTTTTTTCAAAAATGAAAAGAAAAGAAACGAAAGATGCTAATTCTTAAATTTGAAGTTGAAATGTCTTTATAATAAAATCACACCTATATAGTCCAACTATACCATCGGATTTTGCAACTTTCACAATACAATCAGTCAATCCTTTGAATTCTCGACTTTCACCTTTACCAATATCAGCAGCAAGCCGTGTTCGAGCGAAATCTAACGGATATACAAAGCACATAGATGCAGCACCAGCAGCACCACCAGCTGCAAGATTACCCGCAAAGAATCGCCAAAATTGCTTTTTCTTGTCTAACCTAAAAATTAAAATAAATATGCTCCTTTATTAAACAATATAGTAACATTATAGGAAAAGTACGAAGCAAAACGCAATAGTTTTTATCTGACGATAAATTCAATTGGAATAAATTAAAAGGACGATAGTATAATTATCACCACTTATTTATTACTGGACTATCATTTTTACCGTAATTAAGAAGTAGAATTTACCCTTCCATGAACATCTTCTTGAATGTATCCTTGAAAGCGAAGTTAAGAGCTTGTGTTGGAAAATATCGGATCACATTAGCCAAGTTACCACGCCATAGAGCAGTTAGACCCTGTTCTCGAGGAACTCGAATCAGGACATCAATTATACCCTTGTAACGTCTCTCAACAGCGATTGTCTGTTGAGCATCTTGAACCTGAAAGAAATTATTGATATAGCTTCCGAATCAGTAATGGTAACCTGAAATGTCTTGCATTTAATTCAGGAAACAATTAATTTATATCTAAAATAGAAGCAAGATATCAATAAAAAGTAAGAAATATACTGTAATTCGTACTTGCAACAGAATTTTCACTCTTTCAATGGGTGCAACTGCAGTTTTTGATATTGCAGCAGCAGTGCCACCTGTTGCTAAGTCAACAAAAAATTTTCTAGGATCAAAACTTTTAACATTATCCAATACATCACGCTTTTTGACTTTTTCTTCAGATTTGCCTGAAACAAAAAATAATTAATTTCATTTAATCCAGCTTAATGTATCCATAAAAATGACTAAGTTTATTTGTACCAAAACTGCTCCAAATTCAGCTTCCTATCGTAAGATATAAAATAAGCATAATATTTATGGCTTCTATACAATATGATATAGATTGTAATATCTTAGGAATAGAGTAGAAACAGTTGAAAGTTTCGTTTCTAAACACTCAAACTGATTTACCAGAAGTTTTAAGCAAGCCAAGATAAATACTATGATTAGTCCAAACTAGAGTTAATAATTGCCTGGAGATAGAAAAAAATAATCTACTTCAGCAACTTTTGCAAGGAAGCTATCATAGAATATATCATATATTATATATATGATATTATATCATCATCCATCAGTATGTTGCAACCATCATAATTTTACAACATAGTGATAATAAAAGCAGTAAAATGAAAATCACATCATCAACTAACACAATTATGACATCTGTCAGTTTATAAAATTATATATCTTATTTTCGAAGTCTTTTGAAAAAGTCTACTATTATTAAAAATATACTATATTAAAACTTTAAGAACTGCACAAACTACATCTGAACTTTTTCAGAAGTACATGAATCCATTGAATGAAAAAATAAAAATAAAACAACATTTCGTTTTTCATTTAAAAAAAATTCCGAAGCAATTATAATCAAAATTCAATGTTTCAAATTAATAATTTACAGCATCGAAATTTCATTCTTATTACAAAATTTCAATCAATTAAATTTTTTTTACACAAAATATCAGTTTAATTCAATTTTTGATCATAAATCTATTCCACTTGATTTTTAGAGAATCCACGAATTTTGACACACTTTGACTGATATACTATCATATTTTAATCATTTGTATCATTGAATTTTAAATACAATTTCATTTTGAAAATATCTAATCAATAATGTTACATATACAGCTGATATCAATCAGTAATAAATAAGGACAAAACTAAAATATGAGAAAAGAAGTAGCCATGAATTCAATATATTTCTAAATTTCTAATCAATGATCAAAAAAATAAACAATTATTAATTAATTAGAAAGAGTAAAAATGGTCTATTATGTAAGCATAACAATATGTATCATTAGTTGAAGTCACAATAATAAATGTCAGAATCTTATAAAAGTTTAAAGAAAAAAACTTAATCAGCATATATTCTTAAATTAATCAAATAAACGGTCATATAATATTCGAATTTTAAGTTTATGATTTTAATAAACAAAGCGAAAATTTACGATATATACCACTGATAAATCGATTAATCAAAAGATGAAAAGTAATAAATTATATTTTTATGAATTTTATATCATACAATTTATCATTTATCATTTAATTATCATTTAAAATTTTTCATTTAAAATTAATTTTTAAGTAAAAAAGGAAAAAAACGATTACCTTCCATCATTTCCGCCATTTTTGTTGCGTAAAAATAAATGAGACTCTTTGCAAGTTATTTTATGCCTGAAATTAATAAAAATATAAATGATAAGTTAACAATTGGAAATCAATAATCAATGTATCATTAAGATTATATAATAAATTTTCAATTACAATTAATTAATGATTAATTAATGATATATAATAAATTTTCAATTACAATTAACTAATGATTTAACGTATTATTTTCATAATGAAAATAATAAGTTTATAAAAATATTTACATTTGTCCTATCCAAAAATTAACCTAAATTATATCAATCATAATATAAAAAAAAATATACGGAAACAAATGACAAGTAAATAAGATAAATTATAAATTATTATTAATAGTATATCAAATATTATATCAAATATTCGAACAATGTGGAAAAATGTAAATATTTACATAAAATTTAAAATTGAATAAATAATTTAGAAGTGATAATGAATGAAACAACTAATATTAATATAAATTGATAGTTTTAAATTTTCATTTTTTATTCATACAAAAAAATAAACCTTTATCAATTTTATCATTCTACGATTTGCTTATTAAGAAATTTACAAACGTGAAAAAGTTTAAAATTTTCTTGCTTCGTTAATTCTAAAATTTTAATATTATCATCTGCATAAATGCTAGTCTTAATATTGAATTTATAAAATCTAAAAAAAAAAAAAAACGCAGGAAGTCTGAAGTTTAATAAAGTAAGAAAAAATTTTCGAGAAATAATTCTTGTCGAAAGCAATTTTAGACATAATGAAAGTAATAAGAAAATCGATTCGTCGTTCATTGATTAGTATGAATTATTATCGTTTTTAAGAGTAAAATTATATCGTCATAATTATATCTAATCTATCTATATATTATAAGAAAAAAAAGCATAAATATTAATATTTTATTTCAATCAAGTTTTATTTAATTTAATTTTCACCTACATATCATGTATCATTTAAAATAAGCATCCTGGAAATTTCTTAAAAATTTTCTAAATGTTGTATTGGCATAATTTGTAAAATGTCTGCTACGTAATAAGAAGCATTTTTAATTAGAAATTAATAAGAGAAATAAAAATTTCATTTTATACAATCCGATGATTTTAATCATATATACATATATATATATATATATTGATCAGTTAGTAACAAGAAAATGTTTGTGATAAATTCAATATCTCAAAAAGTTTAAGTCAAAAATTTATAATTCAATTAATCAAGCGATTTAAGACAATGCGCACCCGGAAATTTCGATTGAAAAGAGAACGGATCCGGAACGGAATAATATCTTTTATCACATATAAAAATACGCACATACATACATACATACATACACATACATACACATACATACATACACATAGTACACATACACACATACACTCATACACATTCACAGCACTTTAATAAAGTAAGAAATAGAACTATCATTGATGATCGTTCTTTTAGCTGTACCGATAAAATCTTGTTGCTGATACTAAGGCGAGAGAGTAAAGGAGTATATGAAATACATAAAGATATGTAAACGTATGAATGGAGGACATTTAAAGAAAAAGATAAAGAGAGATAGAGAGAGACATAGAAAGAGAAAAAGATAGGGATAAGAATTGAAACATTATTGATGTTTGGTTGCACTTTTTCGATCCGTTCGTTTTGCAAGTGAATGTGCACTTGATGTGAAAATCGATAAGTTTGTATGCATATGACGATATTGATGATGAATGGAGAAATGTTTTGCGATGCGAGCAGACATGCAATGTGCATGCAGTATTGATTAAAAAATGAAGTGCATCCTTGCTGCACGCCAAGTTGAACGATAATATATACGTAAAAATATGCGTGCAAATGACGGTAATATATAACGTGAATTGCAAATAATGACTTAATATATGACGTAAATACATACAGTGACGTTAATATGTAACCTATATGCATACAGTGGCATCAATAAGTAACCTGAATATGATAATATCAAGACTAATTGTAAAAGAGAATTACGTAATCATACGCTTAACGATAAGAATTTGTGAGTGGAAGTCATTTCTTTAATGGCTTTTTAACAAAACAATATATGATCATATGTAAACTTTTTTAACCGAGCAATATGTGATCATACAATGAACTGTAGACAAACGTACTTGAAAATAATAATGGAAAATAAATCGTAATACGTTTGCATAAGATGTAGATTATAACAAATTAGAATAAATATCTAATGCTATATTTAAATACAACGCATATATCATAATTGTATGTATCTATTCCTTCGATGATGGATGGATTCATCGTGCTATGAAAAAGGTGTAATCTGAAGCGAAAAGTGTGATTAGGCATTCTATTCGGAAGACTTTTCGGCAAGTATGAATCCTTCACTGCTTCTTCCTCTTTTACATAACGCTTAATTTTCAAACGTAACAATGGACGATAGTCACGAAGGTACTGGAGATTTTTTCTTTAATTACAAAAAATCGAAGAATATTGGCTGAAGAAAAGAAGTTTAAAGAATCGACCAACCGCTCTCTATTCTATGGAAAATATATAATTTCGTAAGAATTTCTTCGTAATTTTAATATCTCGAGATGAATTCGTATTATTTGCACTTATATTAATGAGAGATTGATGCTTGTAAATTACTCCAGTCATTACTTTTCATTCAATTTTCTTGAATATTTAGAATCTATCCTTCACAACTTATTCATCGCATGATACTGATCAATATCTTTGATGTTTTAAACTTATGATGAAACTTTTCGATATGTCGCTGAAACAGCGAAGAAGTTCCTTGGTAAGAGAAAATATAAGGATTCACATGGCCACGGTTCTCATCTCTGCTTATGTTAATACGAAAATACTGTACGTCATGCTATTCCCCGCGAAGGTGTCAAAAGAAAAGATAAGGAATTTGAGAGGATTCTCAAAAGAGAATTTCACTTCTAAAGAATATAATAAGGCAATACGATAGATAATTGATATGATATACCTCGAACATATTCGATAATGATGTTCATAAAATGTTCATAAATCTTTGCATCCAGTAATTGTTTTCTTGTTTTTAACTGGTAAAAATTCATCGACTCGAATTCGCTTGCAAGACATGCTCCTTAATTATTTTTATTTCAACAGAAGCTATGTTGCACATTCAATAGGCTTAAATCAGCTTATCACGGAAAACTAATGTTTAACAACTTCAAAGTTCTATAAATTTACAAATACTATTAAGACTAATTGCGCAAAATTGAGCGCAGAAAAAGAAATGCACGCTGATTTCTTATATGTTTAACCACGTTTATTATTAGAAAAAGTGAACAAAAATTCGAGTAAAACAAGCTTATAAATATTTCACTAACATTTACGAATCATTGATGAAAACTATGATAACAAATAGATAAATGTGGTAAAAAAGAAAACAAAATGTAGTGGATTACAATAATATATGAAAACATAGGTCATAAAATGATTAAAAAAATGACATTTAGTTTAATTACAACTAAAAATTTTTTGTTCAAGTTTTATTAAATATTTTTAGTTAATAATCAAACAATAATCAATAAAATATGAGAGGTAAAACAGAGTTCATAGTCTTGAATATGAAATGATTTTCTCCATTAACATAGCTGTATCGACGATGTTATTTGTTGGTATATTCTTCATGCAAAGCAATTTTTCAATTAAATGTTTGTGTATAATTTTATGCCTTCGCAAATGATTACTTTGACTGAATGCTCTATCGCATAAATCGCACTTATATGGTTTCTCACCTGTATGTATTCGTCGATGTCTTTTCAGATTGCGTAATTCTAAATCACATAAATCGCACTTGAATGGTGTCTCGCCTGTATGTGTTCGATGATGTCGTTTCAGATTGCTGCATGTAATAAATCTTTTCTGCATATGTTGCACATGAATGGTCTCTCGCCTGTATGTATTCGCTGATGTATTTTCAAATTGTCGGATGTACCATATGTTTTGTTGCATACAACGCACTTAAATCGTTTCTCGTCTGAATGTGTTAGGCGATGTCTTTTCAGATAGCTGGCAAAACTGAATTCCTTATCGCATTCAACGCACTTGAATAGTTTGTCGCTTTCATGTGTTCGGTTATGTACTTTCAAATTGTTGAGTGTACCAAATGTTTTGTTGCATACAACGCACTTAAATGTTTTCTTGTCTGAATGTATTTGACGATGTCTTTTCAGACAGCTAGCAAAATTAAATTCCTTATCGCATACATCGCACTTCAATGATTTTTCGCTCGCATTTTTTCGATGGAGTCTTTTCAGACTGCGTTGATAGAACTCCACATCGCATACATCGCTTTTGAATCGTTTTTCGTTTGAATGTTTTCGATTATATTTGTTTATATCTAACTGATCATTTATTCCTTTCGCTATTGATGAATTATTATTTTCATTTGACACCTAAATTATGCGAAATGATTCATTCCATATTAAGTTATTTGATGATTAATTTTTTCGAAATTTTTGAACAGTTTCAATTATTACGAAGGAATTTTACTGATATTAGAATACGCAGTTAGTATTATGCTACAGCATGAGTGTTTAAACGCAAACGATTGACTGTTTCGAAAGCAGTGAGAAAAATTAATAAAAATAGAAACAGTGAATGCTATTCCTGATATTCTTTTCGACGAAGAAATTCTGCCATTGATTAAAGTGAAAAATTATGAAAATATTTAATTTTTATCTCAAAGAATAATTTTTCACTTACTGTTACTTGTGTGATGCATGATGGCAGTACAGCTATCAGAATGTAACAAGACAGCAGCATTTTCGAAATCAATTTCCACGGACAAATGGTAGCGATTAATATGTGGAATAGAATTTGATGTAGAATTCTTGAAAATATTCTGGAAATTTTTCACAAAATATATAAATTAAAGCAGAGTGAACATTCACTCTGTAGTACGTATTAAATGTTATACTGATTTGGAGAGTTGTTTAGAGACTGATTTTAAACAGTTCCTGTAAACATGCGATCTATGGCCAAAGAATTAATCATAATACCGTGTTAATCTTTTTGCATAACTATGTGAATTTTTCTGTCGAAATATAGCGATGAAAACGATTTATAGAATAAAAAGTGAGTTTGTTAGTTTTGAATATTGTAAATGTTTTGCAAAGTAACGAAAACTTTTTCATAGCCTCATCAAAAATTATAGGTATGTAAATTTATTCAAATAAAAGTCATGAATGTTTCTATAATATCAATGTAACTGGCAGCATGAATCATTTGGCATAATTTCAGGCGCCAAATGAAAATGATTCATCAATAGCGAAAGCAATAATGACCAGTTAGATCTGAATGAATATAATCGAAGACATTCACAATGAACGGTTCAAAAGCGATGTATGCGATGCGAAGTTTAATCAACGCAGCAGTCATTTCAGACGTCATCGAACAAATAATACAGGGAAAAACCATTCAAGTGCGATTTATGCGATGGAGGTTCAGTGATGTCAGCAATCTGAAAAAACATCATCGAATACATAAATCGAGAAACCATATAAATGCAATTTATGCGATAAAGGATTCAGTCAAAATATTGCAAAGGCATAAAAATAGATGCAATCATTCAATTGAAAGATTGCATTGCATGAAGAATATACCAACAAATAATATTTACAATATAGTTATATTAATAGAGAAAATAATTTCATATTTAATACTCTAAACTCTGTTTTATCTCTTATATTTTATTGATTATTGCTTGATTAATGACTAAAAATATTTAATATAATTTGAATAAAATGTTTATAGTTGCAATTGAACTAAATATTGGATCCATTTTATCACTTATATTTTCATACATTTTTGTAATCCACTATATTCTATTTTTCACCGCATTCATCTATTTGTTATAATAGTTTTTCATCAATGATTCGAAAATGTTATTAATATATTTATGAGCTTGTTTTACTCGAGTTTTTGCTCGGTTTTTTGATAATAATAACGTAGTGCCTTTGTTGTTGTTGTCCTTTGTTTCTATTGCAGTTGTTGTCATCTTATAACGCTTCTTGTTTCTTATGCTATAGGTTCCTCTTAATCATTTATTTCTTGTATTGACTACGATATTCGCAAAAATCGCACTTATATGGTTTCTCACCTATATGTGTTTGATTATGTCTCTTCAGTTGATTGGGAAAATTGAATTCTTTATGGCATATATCGCCTTTTCATGGTTTCTCACCTTTATGTGTTTGATTACTTGGGTGATACATGAGGGCAATAAAGCTATAAGAAAGTAGTAAGATAGCAGCATATTCTCAAGCAATTTTCCCGGATAAATGGTGATGATTATAATATGGAATAGAATTTGAAGTAAAATTTTGGAAATATTCCAGGAAGAATTTTTATAAATAGGTAAATCAGAAGAGAGCGAACTGTAGCAAATATTAAATATTATACTGATTTGGAGAGTTATTTAAAGCTGAATGCATGTGATCTATGAACAAACAAATTACACTGCCCTTAATCTTTTTGCATAATTATATAGGCTTTTTTATTGGCTAAATATGGCGATAAAAACGATTTATAGAATAAAAAGCAAGCTTGTTAATCTTTAATATTATAAATATTTTATGGATTAATGGAAATTTTTTCCTAGCCTCATTGAAAATCATAGAATTATGTAAATTTATGTAAATAAGAATCATGACTGTATCCGTAATATCAATGTAATAGGTAGCAAAATCCAGGTATTACTATTTAATTCCTTTCATTTCGAAATTTAAAATGAAATCAAGTGGATGAATTATTCATTGTCAAAAATATTTTTATTGATAGCGAAATTCTGAAATTCGTAGAAAGTTAAATACCTCAAAATTTGAAATGTGACTTTATTAAACTGATTCAAGATTAAAATCTTAATTTGTTGACCAAAAATTATTATATTTGCGAATTGAAAGCATCACATCTATTCAAAGTTTGCAGACGGAAAACCATTCAACGGTTGAAACATCAAACATTTTTGGAAAGTACGATTAAACGTAAATATTCGTATACACCTCCATTCTATGGTGGTTTTGATTCTCTTGCATGATAATTTTAAATTTATTTGAAGGACTAACATCGATATTCGCATCGAGCGCCGAATCTTCTTAGGACATGTGAAAAATTCTCGGCGGTTAAGTCTTTCACTAGTTCAAAATGTACTGCTCTTGTGAAACATGTAAAAAGAGATTATCGTTGTTTATTGTAAAATTTCAACAATAGAGAAGGTAAATTTCATGCTCAACAGTTATTTATAATAAAAATTTTTCCTGAATTATTTCTTGACAGAGAATTAACTTACCAAATTTCAGCTTATATCGAAAATTAAAATACAATAAAAGAATTTTAAATAGGCTAGATTTTGCTTCCGTCACTATCTTTTATTTAATTTTGTAATGAATGATTCATCATAATGATGAGAAAAAAATAGCGATAAATAATTTGCATTTCTTACCACAAATATAATAATTCATTTCAAGAAATTTCGATATTTTTACTCAATCTTTATTAAATGAATTCTTCCTCAAAACAAAAAATCGCAACAATAAAAATTTGATAGAAAATTTGCTTAATAAAGTTTTTACTAAAATTAAATTAAGAATTGAATGAGCAGAAATTCAATGAATTTAATTTGAAACGATAATCAATTCATATGACTACTTCGATTGCAATCATATACAATATTTCAACTTGTTTTATATGTGCAGCATGAAAAATGAATGAAATATAAAAACAGAAACAAATTATTCAAGACGCGAAATGTCAAAAAAGCGAATAATAGTTTTGAAATGTCCTGTAGTAGTATATATTTTATTAATTTTAAAAACGATTTTTCTATATTGAGATGGAAAGGAAGTTAATAACAATATTGAATTCTGCTGAAAATCACATTGGTATTACAGAGACAGTCATGACTTTTATTTGCATAAATTTACATAAATCTATGATTTTCGAGAGGCTATGAAAAATTTTCATTATTTCATAAAATATTTACAATATTCAAGATTAACAAACTCGTTTTCTGTTCTATAAATCGTTTCCATCGCTGTATTTAGAGAATAAAAAAATTCACATAATTATGAAAAAAGATTAACTGTATTATAATTCATCTGGTCATATCATAAATCATAGATCGCATGCTTATAGAAACTGTTTAAAATCAGTCTTTAAATAACTCACCAAATTATTATAACATTTAATACGTGCTACAGTTCACTGTCCTTTGATTTATATATTTTGTGAAAAAATTTCTAGAATATTTTCAAGAATTCTACACCAAATTCTATTCCATATATTAATCGCTATCATTTATCCGTGGAAATTGATTGCAAATAAATTATTGCTTTGATTATAAAAATTAAATGTTTTCGTAATTTTTCGCTTTAACTAATAACAAAAAAATTATAAAGAATATCATTCACTGTTTGTATTTTTTATCAATTTTTCTCATTAAACAATCAATCCTTTGCATTTAAACACTCTTGCTATAGTATAATATTAACTGTGTATTCTAATATCAGTAGAATTCCCTCGTAATTATTGAAACTGTTCAAAAATTTCGAAAAAATTAATCATCAAATAACTTAATATGGAATGAATCATTTCGCATAATTTTACGCGCTAAATGGAAATGTTCATCAATAGCGAAAGGAATGAATGACCAGTTAGTTCTAAATGAATATAATCGAAAACATTCAAACGAAAAATGGTTCAAACACGATATATGCAATGCACAATTCAATCAACGCAGCAGTTTAAAAAGACGTCATCAGACAAATACAGATGCGAAACTATTGAGATGCGATGTATGCAGTAAGGAATCTAGTTTTGCCAGCTATCTGAAAACACATTACCGAATACATACAAGCGAGACATCATTCGAATAGAAAAGCTGATTGAGGGTAAAGATGGTAATTACCGATCTGTTGTCGTGAAGATATAGAATGACATGCATTTAACGCGCGCTGTAAGACATCTGCATCCTTTAGAGATTTCCGGATCTGAAAGCCAGGCATCTAAATTCTTGCCACCAACCAAGTGTCGTTGAAAAAGCGAAGAAATCTCTTTGATAACTAAAATTTGGATCGAGAGGTTGTAAATTATATAAGTTATTACGTTCATGCGTTCCAAATACTCGATGATATTGTGACCTCAAAACTAACCTTCATGGCGCAAAAAATTTTAATCAATAATTTTATTTTGATTAGATGGGCTCATGAGGTCAATTGGAGGGCACCGGATATCTTTGGATAGCTTTTGTAATCTTGAGTTATTTTGTCGTTATTAGAATTTCTTATTGTATCATTAATATTCTAATTTGTTGCATTCCTTGACGTATTAATTAAAGTTATCGTAATAAAGTTTTGATCAACCAAGTTTGAGATGCTATCATTGAAAAGCAAAAGAATTTTCAATTTTTGTTACGGTTAAAGAAAATCAACGACGCGATACATTGATCAACAGGTATATCAAATAATATGATTTAGTAATGTAAAATTATTGTGAGTTTTTTTTTTCAATAATCCTCGGATCACAACTTACATTTTCTGTGACAGTTATGTTTAAAAATGAATTTTAACGGATTGAAAACTATAATAATGCTATGAATTTTTTCCAAGAATTCTCGGATCACAATTTCAATCTTCATCAGCGACTATTTATTTAGAAATAAATCTAACGAAATCGGAATAGAGCATAAATCGAAAGGATTAGTCAATGTATTTTGAATTTTTAGGCAATTCGCCTGTTATTTGTTAGCAATCAAAAATACTAATGATAAACTTTATCAAGCAAAAAAAATCAATCAATTATGACCAAAGCAATCACTTAGTTAGCCAATAAATCAATCGGTAAATAAGCAATCGATTTTTAGAAAGAGGAAAAAAACGGCCAAGTTCGTAAAAAAATAATATAAGGATCGGAGTAAAAGGAAGAAAACTTTGTAAAACTTGAATGTAATTTAGAAAAAAAAAAGAAGAAAAATGAGAAAATGATATGAAATTTAATATAGTCTTATACAGACAGAAATTCAATAATTTATAAAAAAATAATTTCAATAATAAATGATATTATTAGGTAAAAAAAAATTTGTTAAAAATAGGAAAATTTTTACCAAAATATGCAACTTTATAAAAATATTATCTTTACTTAACTGGTTTATCTATTACTAACTAATCAGTTAATCCATTACATTCTTAATATGCTTTAACAAAAACCGTTTAAAATTTGTTTTCAGATCAACTCTGATTTCTAGATCATTAAAAATTATAATCGAGAGATGAGAATAATTTGAAAAATATTCTAAAACAATAAAAAAAAAGTAATATTAAGAGAATGGCCTAACTACTTGGAAAGAAGAATTAAAAGTCATAACTTGTTATTCATTTAATCAATAATTTTGTTTGAAAATGATGTAAAAATTTATTTTTGAAATTTAGAATGACTGAATATAACAAGACAAATAATTGAACGAAATTAATATCAGAATTTGAGGATATTAAACTTAAAGCTCTAATGTTTTCTAGTGAAAAGTTTGATGTTGATGAGGAAAAGAGATTGCATAATTTTTAAAAAATTTATTTCCGCGAAAAGGATTTTCTCAATATTTCAAACTTTAAATTATGTAATTCAATAATTGATGAAATATTACAAATATTATCTGAATAGAAACGACGAAAATGAAAAGTTTTTACGAAAATAGAAAGTAAAACGGTCCAACTATTCTGGACCAAAGAAAAATAAAAACAAATGTATGAAACGAAATTGACAAAATTTTAATCAAATATAAAACAGATATTTTAGCTTAATATCAAAAAAATGAAATTGAATTAAGTCGAAAATATGAATTAAGCTGTATAAAACTAAAAATTTTATTATCACACAACAAATAAATAATAGATGATGTTCATTGTAATGCAAACTTCTCGAAATTATTATTAATTTTGCTCTACTTTTTTCCCTCAACTATTCCGACGAATCTATTTCCATTATTTGGAGTATTGATAATAGTGATGGAAAGTTATTCGAGATATATTTGTTATGAATATTTCATTTCAACAATTTGTTTAAATCTTTTATTTCTCGATTATTATCACGAATCATTCATATTTCTTCCGTAACGTATCTTGCAATCGTTAATCTTAATTTTAAGATCTCATTATCAAAACATTTTGATAATGATTTCATTTTGAAAAATGAGAGATTATTAAAATTAAAAAGAATCGAAAGTATTCAATACTGTTTTACTGGATGAATTATCTGTTATGTGTAATCATATCATTTTTTTTTACGTTATATCATTTTTACCAAAAATTTTATATTTAACCGATGTATTGATTATTGTAGAAGTGTTTGCCCGCTGTTATTACTTAATTCATTTCCTATTTATTTTGATCTACAGAAAGACATTTTCTCGAATTATCATGCAAAAGATGGATATTCATGAAAGCGAAAGCAAAAGTTCTCTCGAGGTATTTTCATACAGATTGTTTTTGTTTATTTTTAAATTCAAATCATTTAATATTAGCATAATTTTTAAAATTTTTGGCTTATTTAAAAATTCATAAACATCAATTTATTTTTTACTTACGCTAAAATTGACTCTAATAAAATGAATGATTCCAATGGAATTAATGGATTCTAATGGAATGAATTGATTTGAATTAAATGGATTGATTCTCATACGAGGTATTTTCATCACTCTCATACGAGATTCATCACTTTATTCAATTCTATGGAATTTTTCAAAAAAATAATTCACCATCACTTCCCATAATTCTATGGAATTTTCCGTAACTGAAACAAGAAATAAAATTTCTTCGCAACTTCGGCAAAATCGCATAAAACATATCATAGTAACATAAAATGTCTTTTACGTAAATCGCTGCGAAACCGTAGGTTTGAAAACGATTTGCTATAGTGCTACGATGCGATGATTTATTTGGATTTTAGAAACACTTATGAAAATCGGTGAGGGATTATTGGTTATTAAAATTAGTCTTTAAGTTTTTATTCTTTCGCATTATTTTTGTCATTACTCATTTCATTCAACAAACTTTAAAAAACCAGGAAGAAAGGATTTGAAAGAGACAAATATTTAAGGGAAAAATGAGCATAAGTTTCATTTTTATGAAAAAAAAGTTCGAAAATCAATTTACAAAATTGCGGTTGAAGTTCTAAATTTTTAACATGAATTGAAATAGTAGTATAAATCAAAAACTTTCGCTAGATAGTCGTTTTGATTTCTGCAAAATAATTTTGCAAATAAATCAAAAACTTTTGCTAGATAGTCGTTTTGATTTCTGCAAAATAATTTTGCACTATTTGAATATTCTATTTAGAACAGTACTACTTTTGTTTTCTGTTTTCAGTTAATGAACAAAGTGACTCCGATTACAATACGTTTGGAAATACAAGCTGGTGCACCGTTTATTGAGTTCGAGTTTACCGGTTCAAACGGTTATTTATTGTTTTGTTTGAAGAATGCATTTTGAAGATAATTTATGGAATAGGGCTTATAATTTATTCTTGAATTTTTTAAAGGTAGTTTTCTTGAAAATTAAAAACATCTGAAGTAAATTTCCTGAGATTAATTTTTTTTTTTTTTAGAAATAAAATATAAAACGCAGCTTGAAAAGAAATTAATGGCTGAAGGAGAAAAATACAAGGATGTAAATGCTCAATCTAAAATTGAAGACGATTCTTCATTGTCAAATGCTACGGCTAAGACGACAGAAACGGTTACATTTGTTTTTTTTTTTGAAATTTATTATGTTTAATTGAAAACATTTCATTGCCGGCATATGCAGTATAACCAAAGCTTATAACAGTGATATGTGCATGAATACATTTAAAACTTATGCCGTTATAGCGTTATTCAGGTTGAACAGTCGTCATTGCGGGCACAATGCTTAGGCAGTCGGGAATATACCGAAGTAACTGTGCAGACTTTCACTAAGGATGAGGCGGCATCGAATAAGCAAAAATCTCTCACCTCGGATGATCAAGAGGAATCCGTACAAACAATGGCTTCCGGTTCTTCGCTATCTTCGAAAGCTAATGAAGGGTCGGGTTAGTTGAAATGATTAATTTTGTTCGAGTAATATTAATATTATAATTTGGCTCATAGTTTTTTTTATATTTATTTCTCTTTGGAGAACCAAGTTTAGATCCAGTCAGGTAAAACAAATTCCAATAAGCAGGAATGATTCTTTCATTATTACAAATAACAGATGACATCCACAATACGTTATTGATCAGAACAATATTCTTCTTGAAGTTTTGAATGTGATTTATTATTTTTTAGATGTATGCAATATATCATTCTTTTCCGGGAATCCATTCGTTGAAAAAACATCAGGAATCCTTCATTTTTACAAAAAAAAGTACATTTTTCATTTCTTTTAAATTTCTAAATTTCATCAATTATTTCATTAAGTTTTTAGAGTTTTTAAAATATGGATCAGTTACACTGCTAAATAAATAAAAGAACAAACAATCATCTTCAGAGAAACGAGTTCAGCAGTTGATAAAAATGATTGTTCAATACTGTGTATGTTAGGAGTCCCATCGATACTTTCATGTCGCGAATTGCTAAGATTTGTTGCTCCAAGTTCACAATATATTACTGCAATGAAAGTAATACGTGATTCAACACCAAATCAGTATATGACTATTATCTACTTCCGATCTCCTGTAAGTATGGCAAATAAAGATTTAAACTTTATGACTATAACAGTATGACTATACTTTTCTTTTAAGATAGTATTTCATAATCTTAAATTGATCCTTCTTGTTGTGTTTTAAAGAGTGGCACAGAATAATGAAGATTATTTTCCATTTTTTTTTATTTTTAATTTATTTCAGGATGCCGCTGTTCGTTTTTACGACGAATACAATGGTGTAACATACAATGCAATCGAGCCAGAAGAATGTTGCCTCGTATTCGTTGAAAAAATCGAATCGGTAGATTCTTTCATTTATTCTCATCCTGAGTGAAGATATTATTATGAAGATTATCATTAATAGTACATTTTTTCAAATTTTTTTGGTTCTTAAACATTTTTCTTTTATGTTCAATTTTCTTCACAATTTGTATTCGCATGATAAAATTTATTTCAAGAATTCTGTAAATTATAGCTGCAATTTATAGCGTAGAAAAAAAAGGTAGAATACGAGGATGAAAAAGAAGAAGAAATTTCTTTCATTTGTAATTGTAGGATTTCTTAATTTTCAAGGTTCATGAAGAAGCTGGTGGCAGCCTACCTGTTGAAAACATGACAGAACTGCCAACATGTGCAGTCTGTTTGGAGCGCATGGACGATGGTGTTCTGACTATTCTGTGTAACCATACTTTTCATGCTCAATGTTTAGAGCAGTGGGCGGATACAACGTAAGATATAGTTTATTTTGATTTTCAAAATTCTTATGTTGAGTTCTCATGATTTTTTATTTATTCATAAATGTGTTTTCTTTTTTCTTCATATTTTCAGATGTCCAGTATGTCGATATAGTCAAACACCTGAATTGGTAGCAGATCAAAAGTGCTCTGTTTGCGGAAAAACTACAGATCTGTGGATATGCTTAGTTTGTGGAAATATTGGTTGCGGTCGATATGTTGAAGGTCATGCTTATAGGTTAGCATTGATTAGCTATTTAATATTTACGTTAATCTTATGTTGCATTATTCATCCTTCCAATGTAATTGACGATTTGATTATTTCACCCACCAAAAAAGATAAAAGATATAACTTATGATTGTTTAGCAAGGGACGTAATTTACGCTTTTTTCAAAACCTTTGTTTATTTTTCTTCCGCTTAACGCTTGAGCATTTCTACAATTCCAAATCTCATTCGACAAATGAATCTTAACAACAGAAACAGTATTTATCGTTTTTTTTCGTTGTAGACATTTTGAAACAACTTCACACACATTCACTCTGGAAATTGGTGGTGAGCGTGTATGGGATTATGCAGGTGATAATTACGTGCATCGGTTGATACAAAGCTCACCTGATGGCAAAATGGTTGAATATAGGAGAAGTGGCGGTAATGATAGCAGTGTATGTTCATTCTAATTAGGCAATGTAGGAAATTATATTCTCTCTGCGAAGCATCTTGCTGTAAAAATTATTCTTTATTTAAATTTTAAACTGTGATGGAAATCTTTTAGGAAAATTCGGGCGAAAAATTAGAATCGATTCAGGTGGAATATGCTTGCTTGCTTACGAGTCAACTAGAATATCAAAGAATATTTTATGAGAACAAAATGAATGAACAGGAACGACTATTTAGCGTGTTAGAAAAGCATAACCAGGCTCAGGTTTGTTTTTTCGTATAGAAATAAAGTTTGCAAGATTTGAGAAAAAACTTCATGTTTTCTTTAACTAGTGACTCATCAATAACGCCTATCATTGATCGGCAATATGTAAAGTAAAAGTTTTCTTCTTTCATATAACACTATGTTGCGATATATTTTTCAGAGTGTTAGAAAGTTTCTTCTTTATTCAGAATGATGAATTAGCTGTTGAGCAGACGTGTTCGGAAAAAATCTTTCTTAAATTTGATCTAATTTAAATAATAAATTAGTTTGTAGGTTGACAATCTTGAAAGAGAAGTCGATGAAATGCGAGATGAATGCGAAAAATTGAAGAAAAATTTGGCCTCTTGTATGCAACAGCGGAGTAATATTGAAAAAAACATCATAATACTCAAAATAAATTGAATAAAGTAATAATCCTTTCCCAAATATATTTGGTATCCACCATTTATTGGTAAAATTATGATAGCATATACTCACGATTATTTTCTGTCTTATTGAGATTAAATATCTCAGGTTCTAAATCGTAGAAATCATTCGAGAAGTTTCGGATAATTATTCGGCAGTTTTCGATTTTCACTTGCTCATCATTGAAGCTTTTAATATGTATAGGTGCTGGGAGAATTGGAGGAGGAACGTACTTTAAACAAGTTATTACGATCCGATCAGGAAAAATGGTCTGCGAAATTAGCGGAAATGGAGGCGAAAAATATCAGTTTGAATGAAAAATATGCTGCTGTAAGTTCATTGTAAATTATTAAGTTCAAAAGCCTTTAATACATATTGTTTTTTTTTCAGACGGTGAACGATCTCAATGAACAAATTCGAGATTTAATGATGCATTTCGAAGCTGAAACTAAAATACAAAATGCACTTGAGATGAATAAAATTACCGAACAGGTTTTTTTCACATTAAGTTGTTGTGATTTGACAAACCATAACTGGGCAGATAATAATTACGAGACAAAGAGGTTAGGCGTTATTTGTAGCTGCAATTCATTAGTAACTTATAATATTTATAGTCTGGATTAATGCTATTAGTTTACTAATAAAATTATCAAATTTTAAACGTATAGAATTTTTTTTTCGATTTTTCAGGAAGTTAATGAAAGTAGCGTGACTGTGGCAGATCCGCCCCAACATAGTTCAATGAAAAGCCGCAGGCGTAAGAAGAAATAACTTTGACATATCATAGAAAATAATAATATATAAAAATAGGAAAACTTAACTGTTTTCTTTTATTTTCTTTTCACGTTGGTTGTGCCATTTTGTATAGTCGGTTTTCAAACTAAAGCATTATTTCAAACTTTGTTCAAAATGTTTTGAGCAAAAAACTGCCATTTTTTAGTCTATTTATGGTCATTCATTATCTTATATTTTACGTAATATTTGTCGCTGCTAATATCATCATTTCATATTGCTGAAATGAAATATAAAACAAATCATAGTTTAAACCATATCCAATTTACTATTTAGAAAATATATCACATGTATAAATGTTTATATAGTTTAAGATCACATACATAATTGTTGATGTTTTATTTCAAAATTTGAATAGATCATTGATTTCTAAAATTGATGAGATTATATATTTAATCTAATAATATATCGGAAGGTTAGATTTTATTCTTCCATCTTATTGGGTCATTGAAAATCTGTATTTTTAGGTGTAAATTTTATATTTCTATGTCATTCATCATTTCATGTTTTTGTTATTGTGTTAGGGATTTATTTCTCGAGTATGACGATGACCTATTTTTGAACAATAGATGGAGGAATGAGAAGATTCGTGGAGCAATATGTCTAATTGTTTAAAAACGTTTTGACCTTCGAATGATGATAGTTTCTTCTCTTGATGGCATTAAAATCATCAGAAATATCTGTTCCTTCATTAAATTCGAATCAAAAAAAAACAAAGAATTATATAGAATGAGAAATGGCAATGATTCATAGTAATCTAGGTCAACATTATTATCATTTTCATCTGTAGTACAACCAACGATCCATAGATATATTAGTGTCGATGGCACATTTGGTACTTAAACTATTCCTTCTCATTTTCCAACATTTATAAATAGCATTGTTTATTTATTCGATCTTTATTGCTAAATTTTTCCGTTGTAAGTCTTATCATTTGAATAATTAATTTCCTATTGTTTATTATTGTATGATATTAAAGTGTTGCACAATATTACTTTATCAATTTATTTTGTCCGATGTTTTTCTTTTTTTTGATTGATTGATCAATTATACATATTATTTTTATGTTTTGCAATGATTGTAACATTCAAATAAAGAGAGAAAAAAGAAAGTATTAAATAAAAAATTTCTCATATCAATTTAAATGATATAAATAATTTTACATTTTATCATTATTTTGTACACTTAAAATTATCTACAACACATACTATCCTATCCGTTCTTATCAATTTTCGAGAGAAAGAAAAATAATGATAATCCATTTTTCATCAATAAAAATTCATACAATTCAAAATTGAATGAAAAAGAAAGATGATGCTTTTCTTTTCTTTTTTTTTTGTTTTTATTTTTGTTCACTAAAAATATTAACAATTTTTAACAATCAAAAAATATATTTTGGTTGTTAAAAAGAAAAACTGAACAGGAAGTTTTTATTTTTTTTCATTCTTTTTCATCATTTCTTATCATTTTTTTTTTTTTTTGCTGAACTGATTCATTTTTCTCGCTAAGAAATGTTATTATCTCTCCTTTATTTCCTTTTTTTTTTTTTCATCAATTGGCTTTTTTTTTTTATTTTGAAAATTTTCCTAACATTATTTTGCTGATTCATTTGATCAGGAAGAAAAAGAAAAAAAATTTTCTGCTAATATTCATGAAATATATATATATAAACAACAAATCAAAAAAAAAAAAAAAAGAATAGAACAAAATTTAAAAGGTAAGCTTATTTTTCGAGATTTTTTCAATCCATATCAACATAAATCATTTGCTCGTCTTCCTCTCTTTCTTTCGCTCTCTCTCTCTCTCCTTTTCCCTTCCTCTTCCATTTTCTTTCCCTTTCTCTCTCTCTCTCTCTCTTTCTGTTTTAAATTATTAAATTTTTAGAAATTTCTTTCCAATCAATTTGTTTGTTTGAAGAAAACTTTTTCCAACTAACTAACCTATTTGATAAATAAATCCTAACTTCAGATCTTAATGATAAATTGAAAATTTTCTGATAACAATCGTTTTCGATTTAAAAAAAAAAAAAAAAAAACAAAATAACAAATTTTGTTCTTTTAACAAATTGTTATTTAAAAATTTCTTTCTTTTTTTTCTTTTACTTTCCAACAAAATTTTATTAAAAAATCATTTTCTTTTTTGGGAAAAAAATTGTTTCTATCAAAATTTCATCTTTTACCAATAAATTTTTAATTCATTTCATTATCGGATAAAAAGTTTTAATTTTATAAAAAATTTAAAAAATAATTTATTCGATATTAGATTATATCAATGATAAGAATTATTGATATAAAAAAACTTCAATCATCAAATGCCGTTGATCATTTCCTCTTGATCCAATTGCACTCTTACGGTAATTATTTTTTTTTTTGAATTATAAAATGAAAATTATTATAAATTTTTAGTGGTAATAAAATCGATAAATAATTATTAGTGCTATTTACCTTTTCTATTAAAATTCACCTTTTTTTTTTCGCGAACTGAATTTTCAATCATTTCGTATAATAATAGGTAATAATTTTTTTACCGTAATATTTGCACCGAATACCGTAATACATTTGTATTAAATTTTATTTTTCTACTTTTTTTCTTACATTTAATAATTATTTTATTAAATGTAAAATATATACACATATATCATATAATAATATGAAATATTAGTATCAATTTTAAATAATCAATCATTAAAAAAAAAATTTTTTTCAAAATACCGTATTCTTCTTTTCTGTAATATCATTATAAATCGTTATAAACCATTGTTGTCAGTTGTTCAAAATATTTTTTAATAAATTTCTAAAATTATTTAATACAATAACTCATTCCTGAAATATTCAAACGAACATATTATTTTATGTTTACTATTTTGATTTCATCACTTATATTTTATAATTTTCTTATTGAAGGAAAATATATTATTCTAGGTTTGATTTAATTTGTTAAAAATTGAATCTCTTTGTTAAAATAATCATCCAAAATTCAAAATCTAATTTATTGTTAAACTATTTATCCGAAATTCCGAATCTAATTGATTGTTGAACTATTTATTCGAAATTCAAAATTTAATTGTCAAACTTATTTATTCGAAATTCCGAATCTAATCACTAAACTGTTTACTCGGAATTCATTATAATACGCTTATTTTGATTAAATTTTTTTAAATTAATGATAAACGAATTAAATTCGAACAAACATTTTTACATTGTTTAAAAATTATTTATATAATTTTAATGTTATTTGTTTTGTTTTGTTTTTTTTTTTTTTTTAAATTAGATCAATGATCGGAAAAAAATTTATTTTGCATATCAAAAAAATATTTATACATTCATTTTTTTATGAAAATTTGTTAATTTATTGAATTTTTAATCAATGGAGATTTGTTGTCGATATTGTTATTGTTATTGTTGTTGTTGTTATTGTTGTTGCTGTTGTTATTGTTGTTGTTGTTGTTGTTATTGTTATTATTGTTGTTTATTTCTGAATTTAAATTTATCGATGTTTGAATTCAGAATTTTTGAAACCATAGATATCCATTGTCGAATTCAGATTAGTCTATTTTTGAATCCAAACATCGATTTTTGAATTCAGATCTTTTGAAACCATACATATCCATTATCGAATTCAGACTAGTCGATTTTTGAATCCAAACTTATTGACTTTTGAATGACAGACTTATTATCCATTTCTAAATTCAGATTTGTCTGCTGCTGAATCCAGACTTATCGACTTTTTTGAATTCATGCTTAGTCGTTTCTAAATCTAAACTTATCGACCTTTTAGACTAGCAACTTTGAAATCAGATTTATCTCAGAGATCACAATTAGCATATTTGTCAACAGTTTTTTTCCTTTTCTGATGATTCGATAAATGATCAAATACTTTTACATATATTTGCAAATTTAATTTAATTGATCAATGATGATAAAAATGATTTGAATAATATGAATAAAAAGAAAGGTAAACGCAAGAGACGAAGATTTACTGATTTTGATAAATGATAAAAAGATTTGCATGCTAAATTCAAATGTATTCTCCCTATCATGTCATATTGCAATTGTAGAATTGAAAATTTAGTAAATATCGGACATTTAAATGCATCCGAAAATCTTTTATCATTATTATCTATCGATAATCAATCAATAATACATCTAACATCAAATTCCTCTCTCTTTCTCAAGATGTTATCAACAATCAATTGTACTTTAATCTTTTAGTTTCATTGACTAAAATTCATTTCATTCATTCTTCACTTCTATTCTTCAACTTTTTCGATTGTTTCATGTTATCAAAATCATCAATTGATCATGAGTAATTTCTTGAGAGAAATTACTTTAATTGAATGATAAAATCTTTTTCACTCTTATCATTTATAACATATCTAATATTGCAACATTTATCCATTTCTTCGAATTGCATTATTCCTAAATAATTATTCTTTCTATCATTCATTTCAATGTTTCATATGTATAAAAAGATATTGAAGGAAAAAATATTGCCCAATCCGTTCTCGGAAAAAGATTCGAATCATTGCTTCCTGAATGATTAAAGATTCCTAGAAAAATCTAAACTTCAATATCTTATCCATAGTTTCATCGTTTTGAAATTTTATACAAATCAGGAAAAATTTGTTTAGCATATTTTTTTCAATTCGACTTAGTAATTCATTTGAAATATTTATTCATTCACCATGAAATGATATGATAGTTTGGTTGATAATCAGAAACTTTGATAGTATCAGTTTAATCTGATCAAATAAGCCTATTAATCAAAAATATGCAACAAAACAGTGATTGCAAAATAAGGATAATCTGAATGATATCGTAATTCTTAACAATATCATGTGATAATGATTTAATCGAACTATCATATGATAATAATCGCTAATAGTAGGCTAAATTAACCGAAATCAACAAAAAAAAAATGGCGGAGCAACGATTGCAATGAAACCAATGATGATTAGATCTAAAATGATATCGGAAATAATTTTGATAATACTCTTCCATAATATTCATCAAATATAATGTTATCATCAAAAATGCTGATAAAGCAAAGATTGATATGATATTAGAAGCATGATATTTTTCATTATCGCTCTTGTCTTTTTTTTTTTGCTTAAATTTCAATCTTGCAAAATAAAACGAAAAAAAAAAGGTGATGAAAGATTATTCGTAATATAAATGATATATTTTGATAAATTAATATGCAAAAAAATGTGAAGATTTTAGAGATAATTTTGATGATTCATTATTGATGCTAATTTTAATTCTCGAAAACTTTAACCAAATCATATGGGTTGTTTTAGTTTTTATTCATTCTCGAAAAAAATGATATATATAAATCAAATATTCTTCTCGTTTACTTTTTTTTTTCTTTCACGATTGTTAAAATTTTTAATTTTCTTTTTTTTTTTTCTTTCGTTTGTTATTTTGATAGCCTAAAAACAACTAGTTGTTCAGCGAGAAAAGAAGAAAACGAGAGGGAGTGCGAGAGAGAGAGAGAGAAGAGGAGGAGAGGAGGTGAAAAGAGAAAGAAGAAGGGTGGCAAGACTCTCGAGAAAATATAAAATCTCTTTATAACAATGCAAAAAAAAAAAAAAGTGCCAAAGAGGCGGATGAATGAAGTAGTTTACATAACGAGAAAAAGTTATTATATACTTGTTTGCTGAATGAAAATTATTTATTGATGAAATATGCTCGAGAAATTATTTGTGTGTTAAATCGTATTGCTGCTACCATTTTTTTTTTTTTTTAGACACTTTTATTATTTCTTGAATAATTTTGATGCATCAATTCGATTCAATGAATGAATTATTTTCATTTAATACATTTCGTTTTATTTTTATTTTTTTTTTACAATTTTCAAAATCATTCAAAGCATTTTCATTTGATCATATTTATAGCTTAAATTAGCATTCGCATTCGTCGATGTTATTATTTATGTGATATTTTTATTGAAATCATTTGGAAATATTCATGTGATAGCTTTGATTTCTTGATATTATCATTTATATGATGTTTTTATTGAAATCATTTGGAAATATTCATGTGATAATTTTGTTATCATCATTTATATGATATTTTCATTGAAATCATTTGGAAATATTCATGTGATATTTTTTGAAATCATATGAAAATATCATTTGATAATTTTGATTTTTTGATATTATTATTTATGTGATATTTTATTGAAATTATCTGGAAATATTCATTTGATAATTTTGATTTCTTCATTTTATCATCCATGTGATATTTTTATTGAAATCATATGAAAATATCATTTGGTAATTTTGATTTCTTGATATTATCATTTATGTTTATTGAAATCATTTGGCGATAGCATTTGATAATTTTGATTTTTTGATATCATCATTTATGTAATATTTTCATTGAAATCATTTGGAAATATTCATGTGATATTTTTTGAAATCATATGAAAATATCATTTGATAGTTTTGATTTCTCGATATTATCATTTATGTAATAGTTTCGAATCATTCGAAATATCATTTGATAATTTTAATTTCAATATATATCTATTAATATTACCAATTCATTCATAGATATTATCATTCATGTGATATTTTTAAATCATTTAAAATATCATTGGATAATTTTAATTTCAAATTTATATCTACTGCTATTATCATTGTTTCATTTTTAGATCTTATCATTTATGCGATATTTTCAAATCATTTAAGATAACATTTGATAAATTTAATTTAAATTATTGTCTATCATTTTACTCTCTCGTTTTCATTGCTCCTTTTCTTTCTCGTTTTGAATTTAAAATTTTCAATCAATTTATCAATTGCAAACTTCATTATCGTAATGATGATAGTTGTTAATTCCTTTTTTTCTTTTCACCTTCTATTTTACGTTTAAATTCAATTTTTATTTTAGAAATATATTAATTAAAATAAAAAAAAATCCGTTGAAAAAATTTAATTCATCCAATAATACTTCGTTTGATTTATCATTTTTATTCAATTTGATCAGTTAAATACCAAACACTATATACAATCATTGATAAATACAGTAAATTGATAAAATTTAGAAATGATATGATAAAATATATGCTAATTATTATCTATCAACAACATAATGCTACTATTTTAAATTTTATTAAATAAAATATCATTGATAGTAATTTCATTTCTCATAAAATTTAATTAATTAAAATTAAAAAATTATTGTTTTTCTTTCTTTTCCTTTTTCGTTCTTTATTTTAGGATAAAAATGTTTCGTTTTTTTTCTTTTTATTACAAATTTAAAATTTATCATTCGTTTTTTTTCCCTTTTGTTAAATTATTTTCAAATTACATAAAAATAATTTATCATACCGATCAAAATCGTATTTCATCATTACATTGCATTATCATTTACATTTTTATTATCAATTTCTTTTTCTTGGCCAAAATGATGGTGATGATGATGGGGATGATAATGATGTTAATGATGATGATGATGATGATATGATAATGATTATGATGATCATGGTGATATGATGATGATGATGATATGATGATGATAATGTTGATTTTAATAGTAATGATGATTATGATGATAACGATGATGATGATAACGATGATGATGATAATGATGATGATAATGATGATGAAAGGAAAAACAAGTATCCATTTTATGGCATATACCATTTATAATTCATATATTTTTATTTTTCACGGAAGTACAAACGGAACTTAGTGCCTAATAATTGAGAATTAAAATTGCTAAAAAAAATTATAAATGGTATAATTGGGAAAATATATCATATTTCTCTTTTTATTTGTTTTTTTTTGTTCTGAAAATAAATTCGCAATATGAATAATATCAAATTTAAAATGAGCA
This sequence comes from Dirofilaria immitis, assembly GCA_024305405.1. Taxonomy (NCBI): domain Eukaryota; kingdom Metazoa; phylum Nematoda; class Chromadorea; order Rhabditida; family Onchocercidae; genus Dirofilaria; species Dirofilaria immitis. Next base: position 2,610,458 of record JAKNDB010000098.1, read on the forward strand.
TAATTTACCAATATATATTTAATTATAATATGTTCGTTCAATCAAATTGAAATTATAAACATCAACGAATAGTTTTATTTCGGCTTTTTAATTTTTAAAGTAAAAAACTTTTTTTTTGTAATTAAAAACAAAAAATAAAATGGCTTATCTTTAAAACTTAAATAATTCTTGACATTTCATAATTTCTTTTTTCTGTTTTTTTTTCCTTTAAATCATTATTTAATGCGAAATAATTCAAATATCATTATTATTTCTCGAATATTCAAATATGTAATGAAAAAAAAAAAAAAAAAAACAAAAGTATAACCTCTCATCTTTAAGACTTAAATAATTCTTGACATTTTATAATTTCTTTCTTTCTTTTTTTTTTTCCTTTAAATCATTATTTGCTAATTAATAGGAATAAATCAAAATTTTATTATTTCTCGAATTATTCTAAGTATGATTAAATAGCAAGTACTAATTCTTGACTCGAATATAAATTAACCAATAAGCGAGTAATTACCGAATTGAATTTTATTTTTTTTTTTTTTAGTTAATAACATTTTTTCATTAGTTGAAGATGAAATGAAATAAATTTAAATTTGTGATAATTACTCTCTTATTTTTCTTTTTTAATTTATACAAGAATAGTAATAAGAAAATGATAAGTTAGAAAGATATCAATATATTTTTTTCTTATCAATAAGCTTAATAGAATAGAGATAAATGATAATGATGTTAGACTTCTTTTGATCGTTCTTTTTAATTTGTAATAATAGCAAGAATCAATATAAGAAAATGATAAGTTAGAAAGATATCAATATGCTTTTTTTTTTTTTTTTATCAATAAGCTTAATAAAATATAAAAGATAAAAGATAATAGTGCTAGACTTTTTTTTGATCTTTTAGTTCTTTTCTTCTTTTGGCTCTTTTTGCTCTTTGCATATATCATAAAATAATCATTTATAATTAGTCGAAATTCTTCGAAAATAGATTTTTGGCTAGAAGGATTAATAACAAAAAAAAAAGAAGAAAACGGATGTAATTAATCTTTTACATCCAATCTCTTTTGATTTTCATTTTTCATATTGCTATTTTATTATTATTATTATTATTACTGTTGTTGTTTATTTTATTATTATTATTGTTATTGTTGTTGTTTATTTTATTATTATTGTCATTGTTTTCTTTTAGATTATTATTTCGATTTAAATAGGATGATAATATTTTATGTATATTTTATACTAATACTTATTTTATATATCAAAACCTATATCGCTATATCGTTTTTAAGTTGCTTAATTAATTAATTAATCAAATTTTTTTGTAGAATTACTTGGATTATACAAAATCGAGAATATTTCAACAAAATAAAACTATGAAAATTCTTTTCTGGTATATCTTTAATTTTAAATTTTTTCATTCCTTTTTTTACACATAAATTTAAATGAATAATTTATTCTTAATTATTTATCAAATAGCATAAATTTATCAGTTACTATCTAATAAGCTATATGTTGATTCAAAATTTTTTTTTTTTATCACTACAAATCATTGTTTTGCAAAATTTCATCATTTATAGAATTATCAAATTTTTGTCTTATCAGCTAATCAAGAATAGCTCATTGTTGATTAAATTTAATAGAAGGATAAAAAGAAAAATAATTAAATAAATTATTTTATCACATATAGATAACAATTTCATTTATCAATATTGCTCCCAGAAAATCAGGAAAAAAATGGATTCGATACAGAAAATAGGTTAAATTAAAGGAAAAAGATTTTTTGTAATTATAAATTTAAATATGGAATTTGATTTCCAATAAATTATTTCCGTTTTTTTCATTCAATTATTCGATTAATCGTTTTTTTGATAAATAAAAATAGAATGGATGTTTTTTTTTGCTCAGATCATTGTGAAAGAAAAAAAATCTTTTATCATTTTTTTAGCCATAATAATTGGAAATAATAATTAAATTTAATTACATCATCAAAAATTATTTTTAAAATTTCTAATTTTTACAACGATGCATAAAACACATTTTAGGAATTTAAAATTATTCCATTAAAATTAATACATCTCTCTTATCATATCATATGTATAACACCGTTTATCAAATTTTTGCTTCGCTAAAGTCATCAAAAAAAAATAGGAACAAAGAGAGAGAGAAAACAAAGCAATTGTTTTTAGTATTAATTTTATTGAAACTTTAAATGCAAATTTCAGGTTATAAATTAAATATCTGGTAAGCCATTTCCTATATTTAAATTTTATTACAAAAAAAAGCAATTAAATATTGCATTTGTCTACTAAGAATTTCATTTGCCGATATAATGAGTGAGAAATGATAGAAAATTTTTACAACATATATAATCAATTATCATTATTAAATATCACCGATTATCAGTATTAGTTAATCATTTATATATATATTAAGTTTCGTATTGCTTGCGATAGCAGCATTGCGAGCAAGCGTCATAAATCGACACAACAAACGTTTTGCCGGATTCAGTGTTGCTGGAATTGGTGGAACTGCCGGATGTGTTGTTGTTGTATGATTTTTTTTTTGAAAATATTTAAGAGATTTTCTTTTTTTTTCATAATGAATAGCATAAAATGACACGGTATTCAAGAAATAGAAATACAGTATCTTTCAGATACTATATTTAAAGTACCATATTTAGAAAAGTACAGCAGTTAAAAATACTGTACTTAGAAAAAAGTATTGCAATGATAAAAAGTTATTAGAATTGAAAAAGGAAAAAAAGGTGAGAGGGGGATAGAAATAAAATAAATCGAGGCATTTACTATCCAATGAATATTATACGGTCGAGAGTTATTTTGAAAAATTGCATTTTCTGGGGAAAAAAAAGAATTCATAAATTTTTATAGGATAATAAACTTTTTGCGAACAGCTTCTATCTTCGTGATCTAACAACCGAAGAGCAAAGAGAACTTGCACAATATGTTGAAGATTCAAATCAATACAAAGAAGTAAGATATATACATATATATGAATATATTTGAAGATTTTTTTTTTAAAATATCACTAATACAAGGGTGATATTTTTAACTATTATTTCGATAATTTATCTAATCTATTGATTTTCCTGCTATTATCAATTAAGCATTAATGTTTAATTCAACATTTAATATTCATTCAATGCATTCAAATGTATTAATTATCATTCAACCTTTTTGTAATTTAGAATTTTATTATGAAATTTAAAGTTATTATGAAATTCCAAATTTTATTATGAAATTTAAAGTTATTATGAAATTCCAAATTTTATTATGAAATTTAAAATTATTATGAAACTTAAAATTATTATGAAACTTAAAGCTAAAAAAATATTTTAGAATCGGTGAAGATTTGATTAGCCGCTTAGAATCAAACAAAAATAAGTAATCAAAATAACACTTAGCTTAGCTATGTTTCGATTTAAAAATTGTTTTTTTTTTTAAACTCAACTTGCTACATTTATTAATCATTCATAATAACAACAAAAAATACGAGTAAAAAATTTATTTTAAAAATTTAGAAATTTATAACAAAAAAAACAAAAAAATTTTTTTTTTTAATAGGAAGTAAAGACATCATTGGAAGAAAGACGTAAAGGATGGCAATTAGCACGACATGGTGAGAAGGATGCTAAAGTTTTATCATCATTAGCAGAAAAGAAATTCCCAAAACCACCAAAAAACCATCATTCTGCTCAGCTGGTGATACGACACAATACTATTTTGATGGTTGTATGGTTCAGGTTAATTTTTATTTTCATTTTTTTTCTTTGATACTTATCAAATTTTTAAAAATTATCGATCATTTAAAAAATTTAAACTACTAATTTTTGTAGGCATAGCTGAAATAAAATTTAAAATAATTAACAGTGATATTTTAGAATAATAAAATATATGTGGGACGAATGTATGTACGTGATTTAACATCCGATGAAATAAATCAACTGAAAACATTTGATGCTAAAATGACAGCATATCAGAAATATTTGTCATCGTCCATTCAACAGGTATAAATAAAATAATATGCTATTTTGAAATTTAAATTAAATTAAAAAAAAAAGGATGAGAAAAAATCTCTAAATCTAATTTTTATGATTTATTTACTTTTTTTTTTTTTATTTGAGAAATTTTAAAATTATCATTTTAAAAAGTTCGAAATATTTGTATTCGATCACTTATTTCCTTTTTGTTTATTTTCAGCAAGTTGATAGCTTATTTGGTGATAAATCAAATCTATTCAATTTATTCACTGATACACGTCATGAAACATCATCACAACCATCCGATGCTACAACAATCTCGACAACAACTCAAGCTCCAGTTGAACCACCCGAAACACCACATTTCTGTATTGCAATTTATTAAACAAACAAAAAAAAAGAAATAATTTTGAAATGAATTTAATTGAATTTTTATATTATAAATGTTTATTTTGTTAAATTATTTTCGTTTAATCAATCCATTCATACAATCAATTATTCGTGCATTATTTTAGTAAAACAAAAAAACAAAACAAAAAATAAAATTATCTTCTTTTATTTCATAAAATTTATATTTTCATCTGATAAAAATAAGTAAAAATTTTACATTCGAAATGATAATTCACATTCAACTAAAAAAAAAAAAAAAAACCTTTTTTTTTTCGTTTGCTTAACATAAAAAAATTTATATTATATCAATTACATTTTATTATCATTAAATATACATAAATATATATTTTTTTTAATAATTATTTGACTCTCATTAAATTCGTTGTAAAATATAATAAATGTTATACAAATTGTCTTTTTTCTTTCTCTCTCTCTCTTCTTCATTTTATTGATAGTATTATTCATAAAAAAGAAGAGATGAACAATTAACACAAACACAAATGACGTCAAACATTTATATTAGCATTTTATCGATATAAGTAAACAATTTTTTTGACATAAAAGAATAGCTCTAACAAAGCATCTATCAATGTTAAATCAATATTGAAGATTATTTTAAAAGCATTTTGATCAAATATTTGCCGTGCAGTAATTTTATTTTCAAAGTTAGAAAAAAGGCTGTTGAGGGAAGGAAAAAAAAGAAAAACAAAATAATCGATTTGAAATGAAATACTCAAATACCTGCTTCTTAAAAGAAATTTTCTTTCTTTCCAGTGAAAAAATCATTTAAAAAATTAAAGCAAAATTATGCTTAAGTTTTAATTGCAAACAAAAAAAAAACGGAAGAAATTGATTTGACATAGCGCAACTATGCAAATTAACGGTATACTAATGAAGAAATGTGGAACACTATGAAAATTAGCAATCCTTGACAGTGCTGGAATCAAATTTAATTTAATATCTGTCAAATTCATTTTTTCATCATCAACAAAAAATTAAATTAAAGAATTATTAATTTTAAAATCGATTTATATAATTCATAATTAATTTTATCCTGAAAGATATACAATTTGCGAATTTCATTCATTTGATAATAAGTTTTTTTTTGAAGAAACTTTTTGTCCAAACTTCTGCAATTGAGTAAATATTTTTGAATTTGTTGAAAATTTTTGTACAATGAATCATAAACGGAATTTAGTGATATTTCAATCAAAACATATGAGAATGATGTTAGACTTCTCGAACTTTGATTTTGCTGAATTTTATTCATCAAATGTTATTTTAAAATTTGCGTCGAGAAATACTTCATTGCAACGACTTCAATCAATACCGCTACCCGACACGGTAAGTACCGAACAGATCAACTAGCTCTCAAAACTGTACGGCAACACATCGACACACCAAACCGCATGAAAACTTGCGACAATCTACCACCTCCATGCATCAGCGACGTCGACTTCCTCTGCCGAACCTATGCTACCGCATCATGAATGTCATCGACATCTAAGCGAGCCCACGAGGTCACCCCGCCAAGCTTCAGCCACGCCACATCGCGCAATCACGCGCTATATCGGCCCGCCAGAGCGGACCAACTGGACAAAATATGAATCATGCTTACCCTAAGATCGCCGGCTGTCCTTCACCGTAGAATGGTATAAATTTTATGCAAGTTGTATTGAGTGGTTCATATAATTCAGTTCATGTTATCGTTATCTTTTTTCTCTTCCACATACTGTTTTTTTGTTTCTTTTCTGCTCTGTTAATTGTACAGAAAAAATTTTCGGAATGAAATTTAAATATAATATAGCATGAAATGTCAAATGAACAATATGGAATTTTTTATAAATGATTTTTTTATGATATATGTATCTATACGAAATATTTATTTTTCATACCTATACACGTAAGTTTTACGTGTATAGGTATGAAGTATGAACGTGTGTTTTTACGCGTTAAAAATGAATCGCTTTCAACAAATATATTATAATTCTTTATTACTTACACGATGTACAGTTATTTTTAATTCAACTTAAACCGCTATCAATCAATTAATTAATTATTTAATTAAATTTACTATTAAATGAATGGATGAGCAAAGCGATAAATTGTATGAATTAGAAAAAAGATTTGTTATAATTTTAATTTTCTGCACAAATTTTTATAAATTACTTATATTCATTTTATAATTTCATTGAATAAAACTAAAAGGCATTACATTGCTATAATTGAAACAATCAAAAATGAATGCAACACGTACGTATGTATATACGTGATTTATATTCATTTTATAATTTCATTGAATAAAACTAAAGGCATTACATTGCTATAATTGAAACAATCAAAAATGAATGCAACACGTACGTATGTATATACGTGATTTATATTCATTTTATAATTTCATTGAATAAAACTAAAAGGCATTACATTGCTATAATTGAAACAATCAAAAATGAATGCAACACGTACGTATGTATATACGTGATTTATATTCATTTTATAATTTCATTGAATAAAACTAAAAGGCATTACATTGCTATAATTGAAGCAATCGGAAAATTGAAACAGTCAGAAATGAATGTAGCATGTACGTACGTGTACGTAACTTTTTATCACTAATAAAAAATATGCACGAAACACGTCAAATATCGAAGGGAAATTTGAAACATAACAAAATACTTTTCAATCAATCCATTTAACAATTTTTTATGCATAATTTATTCAATCTACGGTATCAATTGATAATGCTAAAAAATGTTGCATTTCTATGAGCAAAATTAAATGTGACACGCACGTGTACGTAAAATATTCGTGTATCGGGTACGTGTACGTGAAGTGTCAGGCACCAAAATATTCATAATACACGTGATTAATTTGTACACTTAGATTAGAAATATAATTTGAAACGCAATTTCGAAACAATTTCAGATGCAATTCCATTGATTGATTGAAGAAATTCCGGAAACAAGTCAAATTTCCAAACAATTTCAGACATAATCCGATTTACGAAACAATTTTAGACGCTAATCGGATTTCCGAAAAATTTCAGACGCCTTTGGAATTCCGAAATAATTTTAGACGCAATTCGAATTTCGAAATGATGTCAGATGCATTGCGAATTTCGAAGCAATTTGAGATGCTATTGGAATTTCGAAACAATTTCAGATGCATTGCGAGTTTCGTAACAATTTTAGACGCAATTGTGAAATACGTCACAATAAATTTAAAATTTTATCAATCACAAAAATAGCAAAAATATGAAACATTTTGTGGAAATAACAATTGAATCTTTCCGTCTTTGATTGCTTCTTTTTTTTCAACAGAAATTTTCTCTTTCGCGCAGTTCTTCATTTATTAGTTGACTTCTGATAGTGGCAAATGGATTCATTCATATTTATGGTGGGATTTTTCTGTATCTTTGATCATTCTTGAAATATTAGTTAACTTATGATAACGCTGAATAATTTGTTTGGTCTACTTGAAACGTTCAAAACGCTTTAAACTACAAATATTTTTGATGAAGCGATAATTGATTTAATAGAATCATCTTTCATTATGCGCTACTGAATTGATATCATATAAACAGAATGACTTAAAATGATAATTTCCCTAATTTCAATGAAATAAATATCTGATAAAAACAAAATTTAAATGATAAATGTAAGAAAAAAAAATATTTCTATCACCAAAACGTGTAATTTGAATATAATAAACGAAATTCGATGAGAAAAAAAGCATAATTGATCAAACTAGGTTTGAATAATAGAAATATCATTCCGTATTATCAATATGTTTTATCATTATGATTATGAGCTAAGAAAAAAATAAACTCGAGATATTTTATCAAAATTCTTGTACCAAAATAAAAAAATATTTATAATATTTAAATAATAATGAAATATAAAATAAAATATAAATACAAAAGATATATATATATATATATATATATATGGTTATTTGATATTAATTTAATTAAAATTTGAAATTAAATTTAAAAAATTATAAAATTATATGTAAAAATACAATTAACATTTCATCTACTATATGCAATTTGGAAAATACGAAATCAAAATAGGAAATGATTACGAATACTTGAAAAACGATAAAAATTATTTCCAATTTAATTCATTCATTTAATCCATTTCAATTTAGCATTTAATCATTTCAATTTAGCATTTAATCCTTTTTTATATCGAAATCCATTTCAATTTAGCATTTAATCCATTTCAATTTAGCATTTAATCATTTCAAAATTATGATTGATTAAAAACGAAAAATCAGAATGATTTTTTTCAGGTATTATTAAAATATTTCTTACAGTAAATTAACTCAATCAAGGGATGCAATTTTTTTTCCTTTTTCTTCGTCTTCTTCTTAATTGCTCAGATTATAATTATGTAATGAGCATTTAATACTGTATAGTTTGATTCTTTTGTTACTATTTCGGTGAGATCTTCTTTCGGGAGCAAAAAAAAAAAGGAAAAACCTATCATTAGGTGGAATTTTGTAAAATGCCGCTTTTCTCGAAGTATAACAATGCATGCATGTCCTTAATTCCTTCTTTTATTTTTCTCCTTACCTGTTGATATTGATGTGATTGCGTGATTTCTTTTCACTGCGGGTGATTGGTATATATTAAGAAATGATAATGATAATGATGATGATGATGATGAAATGAAACAATATTTTTAACACACCGTCGCTATTTATTATTACTATTATCAAATGAACGTGCGTTTTTTTTTTTTTTTTAAGGAAAACGTTCAAAATGCAACAATCATTTCATATTATGCAATCAAACAATTTAACCATTATTAATTGGATTTATGGTACTTTTTTTTCTTCGTTATTATTTATGTCAAATAAGCAAGAAAAAGAGAGAGAAAACAATTAGTAAAGAAAAAATCCATTCCAAATATTTTTGTTTTCATTTTTCTCCTAAATTTTGAATATATGTTTATTTGTTTATTGTTTTATTTATTTATTAAAATTGAAGATATATATCTGTTTGTTTATGCTTTATTTATTTATTAAAACTAAAGATATATGTTTATTTATTTATTTATTTATTAAAATTGAAAATATATTTGGATTTCTTTTATTTATCAAAGTTGAAGGTATATATATATACCTATGTACTTAGTTTTATTCAATTATTAAAGCTGAAGATATTTATCTATTTGTTTACTTTTATTTGTTTATTAAAACTAAAGATATATGTTTATTTTCATTTATTTAGTAAAATTGATGGTATATTTATATTTATTTACTTATTAAAATTGACGAAATATTTTTAATTGTTCAGTTTTATTTATTTATTAAAATTGATGGCATATATATATACCTATATGCTTATTTTTATTTATTTATTAAAACTAATGATATATGTTTGTTTGTTTATTTTTATTTATTTATTAAAACTAATGATATATGTTTGTTTGTTTATTTTTATTTATCTATTAAAATTGAAAATATATTTGGATTTCTTTATTTTTATTTATTCATTAAAACTAAAGATATACGTCTATTTGTTTATTCTTATTTATTTATTAAAGTTGAGGAAATATGTCTATGTGCTTATTTTTATTTATTTATTAAAACTAAAGACATATGTTTAATCTGTTTATTTTTATTTATCTATTAAAATTGAAAATATATTTGGATTTCTTTATTTTTATTTATTCATTTAAACTAAAGATATATGTCTATTTGTTTTATTTTTATTTATTTATTAAAGTTGAGGAAATATCTCTATGTGCTTATTTTTATTTATTTATTAAAACTAAAAATGTATGTTTGTTTGTTTATTTTTGTTCATTTATTAAAATTAAATTTGCTTATTAAAATTTGTGTTTATTTACTTGCTAAATTAAAGATCTAACAGGAAATAAGCAGTTTTATTTATTTGTTAAAATTGAATGTGTATATCTATGTGCTTATTTTTATTTATTTATTATAACTAAAGATATATACTTAATTGTTTATGTCTATTTGTTTATTAAAATTGGAATGTAATACTAATTATGTTCTTAATTAGATTGAACTATTCAGTTCATACAAATCTCTAATTAAAAATGATAGATGGTTTTTCTTTGATCATCGTTTTTAAATTTTTTTTTGTGAACAAAACATTACAGTATTTACAAGTCAATTAATTCATTTGTTAAATTTTCAGTTCTGATCCATTCGCCGAAGAATTTGAGAATATGAAATTAATAAGAATGGTACTTAAAGATTTAATTATTTTCGAATTATTACATTTGACATATTACTAATTCTTTTCTCGAAATATTTCCAATCGTTGCATTTTGTAAATGCATCAAAAATTTTTGAACTAAATCTTTTACGATATATAAAAAAATAATGGATTACGTAAAAAATGATGGATTACGTAAGGAAACATAAGAAAATGACGTAAAAAACGGATAACTTCTTATTATCTCTAATTTCCTTATTTATCATATCTATTGCTAATCTAATCATATATACGTATATATACTTGCTTTACCACTTATTTATTTAGTAATTTATTAAATCATAATTTTAATGCTTCTCGAAAATGTACAAATATGAAATGACTGAATGATCAATAAAGTTCAATCAATAATTGAAATGATTGATTAATAATTGCAAATAATTTCTTTTTTAAATGATATATATATGTATGTATATATTTATATTTCGGAATGTATTAGGTCAATGTCATAAAAATTTTTTTCTTTTTAAAAATTTCAAGTGTGAACTTTTGAATTGTATAAGATCAGATGAGATTAATCGATTAAGTTGATGTCAAATAAAATTGGCAAACTTTTTTTCCTCTTTTTATTCGCATTCTCGAATAATTTTTGCATGACCTAGAAGAAATAGGCCAAAATGAAATTATTCAAATTTAACAACAATTATACGAAAAATTATTGCTCAAAAAAATTTAGCAAAAAAATTTTTAAACCTTTTTCCCATAGATGCATCGTTTTTTTAAAAAATTTTGTTATTTTAACTAATTTAAATAAAAATATACATTTATTTGATAGAATATATTTTTAATTAATAAAATAATAAACTTTACAAAGTTTATAATTTAGAAAAAATTTGTTTATAACTGCAGAAGAGTTATGATAATTTTGAAAAATTTTCGATATTTCATTTTAAGGTATTAAAATAATAAAAAGTTTTTTCAAAATATTACGACTAAAAGAATTTAATGATAATAATATAGGAATAATTAAATTTTTAGCAAATTTTATTTTAATTATATAACAATTATATTTCATTGTTACTTTGCAGTTTCCTAATTTTATTCATTTGTAAGAAAGGAAAGATATAATCTCGACAATCGAGAATTTTTTGAAATTTAATTTTAATTATATAACAGTATATTTTGTTATTATTTTCCAATTTTTAAGCTTCTCGATAATTTTTATAGTATCGAGATTTTTTTGGAATTTTATTTTAATTATATAAAGGTTCCATTGTTATTTTGCAGTTTCCTAGTTTTATTTATTTATAAAAGAAAAAATACAATCTCGACAATATTGACAATATCGAGAATAAATTTCATATAAATTCAATTTTAATTGTATAACAATATATTTCATTATTATTTTGCATTTTCCCAAGTTTATTTATTTCTAAAAAGAAAAAAAGATGCGATCTCGACAATTTTCTTGAGATTCATTGGCATATTGTATTGATGTTATATCTCGCCTTTGGTATCATTTCTTCATTATTTTCATCAAATTCTTAGTATATCAAGATTTATGCAAATTTCTAGCAAGTGGATAATCGCCAAGTATCTTAATAATCTAATTGCTTCTTTTCTTTTTTTTTCGCCGATAGCACTTATTTTAAGATGAAAGAAGGGCCGTAATTCGAAGGTTTGATTTTGGAATATTTGGCTGAATGATTCAAAGAGAGAAATGGAGAGAGAGAAAGGGAGAGAGAGAGAAAGAGAGAGAAAGGGAAAAATAGAAGCAATTAATATGCTAATTATTATATGCTTTTATTTTCAATAATTATATTAGAAAGCCGATAAAAATGTGTTTGAAAGTAAATTATTAAGTAAAACATGTATTTTACGAATCTTATTTACCTCTTCTCTCTCTCTTTCTCTTTCTCTCTCTCTCTCTCTCTTTTATCAACGAGGAAAGAAAAGAAAAAACGAATGAACGAAACTGATTAATACATATTATCCCTAATGCATACATATATATATATATACCCTTTGACCTCATATATAACCGCTTAAGATTAAATATCATACTGTAGCTTCATTAATATAAGCTTTCATGTTGAAATTATGCAAAAAAATCCTTTCATCATAATATATCATATTTTGTTATTTATGCAAAATTTTCAAATAAAATAGCAAAAAAAGAAAATTATAAACTTTTTTACGTCAAATTTGCGTAAAAATTTGACGTCAAATTTAGCGTAAAAATTTTATTTTTATCAGAAAATAATTGAGCAAAATTGATTAAAAATTTATCAAATCAATAAAAAATTTACAAATTTTCGCAGTATTTATCAGGTTAATTTAGTAAATTTTATTATTTGCTTGAAATTATAATTTCTGTCTTTTAATTTTAAAATTATTTTATTTAAATATTTGTTGATATTTGTTGAACAAACTATTATTAGCTAAATAGGTAAACAATTGTAACAAATAAAAATAAATAAACAATTGAAAAGCTTATTTTATCGTATATTCTTTTATTAGGGAAAAAAAAGAAAAACTTTATTTGATTTCTTTTCTGCCATTTTTGGCGCCAGAATTTTGGAACACCTATCTAAATTCTTGGCAAATTATTGACCACTGAATTGCGCCTAATTTTAGCTATCAAATTATGGTAGCAAATAAAAGAATAGCCTGACCTTGTTGACCTTTATCAGATTTTCCCGCCTAATAATGTATGCTTAGTGAGCAGATGATTCCAATCATACGCTAATTTTTTTTTTTTTTAAAGTTGACCTTACAGGTGATTTAGACAGATGAATCAGATATCCATTCTATTAAAAAAAAAAATTTGAAAAAAACGAAAAAACAATACTAAATTATAATTTAAAATATTCATTAATTAATAATTAATATAATTTATAATTAATAACTTAAAAAATATACATACTTATTTTTATTAATTATTAATTAATTTTTAATTATAAAATTTCTAAATAATCCTTGAATATATATAAAATTTTTTATTATTGTTATTTCTACCTTTTTATTTCCATTTACTTTTAAAAGACAAATTATAATGATGTATGAGGCGAAGGTTAAAGTTTATCGATATAACAAAAGGTCAAAGTTTATTCATGGAAAGAAAATAGCATGACAAAAAGTGTGAAAATTTTTGATCGAAATTTATGCTTTTGTAAAAATTTATTCAACCATTTGCCTCTATCCTATTCATACTTACTGCTACTACTACTACTTCATCATCACATTTGTCATATCATTTCAACGATGCATTAAGTTGACATTTTTATGTTTGACATTTGACATTTGACATTTTTTTGCTACAATGAAATTTAGTAGGCAAAATTTTGGCGCTCATTTATCTCAAAAATAAAAAAGAATTTATGACTTTTGTTAATGATGTATGGAAAAGATATATTCATTAACAATTCCATGCTAATTAATTTTAGATATATATGCATTAATCGATCAATCAATTAGTATTATTATTAGATATGCATTGGTCGATCGATCATTTAGTATTATTAGTGTTTTACTATTGCTAAATATATATTGATTGAAAGATCAATTAATATTATTAATTTTACTACTATTAAATATGCATTGATCGATCGAGCAATTAGCACTATTATTAGATATGCATTGATCGATCGATCAACTAGTATTATTAGTGTTTTACTATTACTAAATATATATTAATTGATAGATCAATTAGGATTATTATTTTTACTACTATTAGATGTGCATTGATCAATAGATCAATTAGCATCATTGTTTTTATTATTATTATTATTAAAAATGTGTTGATTGATCGACCAATTAGGATTATTATTTTTACGATTATAAGATATATGTTGATCGATCAACTGATTGATATTATTAGTTTTACTATTATTAATAATATGTTAACAAAACGAATATTTTATATATTTTGTATTTATTACTTTAAAAAAATATCATTTGTTTCATAAATAAAATTATTCGATTCTTTAATTATATATCTCAAAATATTAAAATATTTTTTCTAAATATTTAATTTTTATTCATCAAATATATCCATAAATCTTACTAATGTAATATTTTGTCAATTTGATTGAAGGCTTTGATCGTTTATTCGGGATTTTGATACCGCTATATAGTTATCGCTGAATTCTTACTCTGTAATATGATCTCGAGAACGTTATATACAAGCGATATCATATATATATATATTTCCATCATCGATGCTTTTTTAAATATTTAATTTTCATTCATCTGTAATAATAAAATCGTCTATATATCCATAAATCCTACTACAAGATAATTCATCAATTTGATTGAAGATTTCCGAGATTCTGATACCGCTATATAGTTATCGCTGGATTCTTGCTCTGTAACATGATCTCTTTAATTTGAACAAATGATGTGATATATATACATATTTCCATCATTGATAGTTTTTTAAATACTTAATTTTTATTCATCTATAATAACAAAATCGTTTATATATCCATAAATCCTGCTACAAGATAATTCGTCAATTTGATTGAAGGCTTTGATCGTTTATCTAGGATTCTGATACCGCTATATAGTTATCGTCGGATTCTTACTGTGTAAAATGATCTCGAGAGCGTTATACAAGCGATATATCATATATATATATTCTCATCATAAATGCTTATAATTATATTCCTAATTATTGAGGATATATATACATATATATTATCGGTCTATATAATTGCTGTTAGAAAATTCATCCATTTCATTTTTATATTTACTTCGTTTTTACGATAAATTTTATTCATAAAAAGGTCAAAACTTCTTTGAAAAGGTCAAAGTATAAAAGATGATAAAATTTTTATTTTATTTTTTATTATTTATCAATTTTTCATTATCATTTATAGCCGTAATTTATAAGAATTGAATTTTTATCAATAATTTTTCTTTGCGCCCATTATTGATGCTATTTTTGCTAGCAATTATTGACTATAATTAATAACTTATAATTTGAATTATTATTTTATATCATAAATTTTCGATTTTAATTTTTTTCCTCAAAATTCCTCTCCCGGAAAATAATTTTCACTACCGAATTAATGATTATTATTTTTGTTCTAACTTATTGTTGATTATAAGTTTTCAATTTCGAATTTTCTTTTTTCCCAAGATTAATTTCAACTTTTTCTAGCGCATTATTCATCTTCATTAATTTAGTATTGAATAGAGCCATTAAAAAAAAAGAAATTTAATTATTTATTAATGATAATTACTTTGTTCATAATTATTAGCTTGAAATTAATTACTTATTAATTTAAACAATTATTGAATTGTAAGTTTCAAAATTCAAATTTTCTTTCTTTTTCTCCGAGATTAATTTCAACTTTTTTCCAATACATTATTATTCATTATTAATTTAATTATCAACTATAGTTATTTGGTAATGATTGATTATTTATTAAGTTATTATTTTAAATTATTATTAATTATAAGTTTTCAATTTCAAATTTTCGTTCTCTTTTTTGCTCGAAATTAATTTCAACTTTTTCCAATACTTTATTATTCATTATTGATTTAATTATCGAATATAGTTGTTTCATCCTCTGTTAATAATTATTTTGTTTCATATTTATTAGCTTATAATTAATTACTTATTAATTTAAACAATTATTGAATTATAAGTTTTCAATTTCAAATTTTAATTTTTATTTATTTTCAACAATTATATCATACAAAGATATGTGTAAATTTTTATGAATAAATAAATAATAAATAACTTTTTTTTGACACAAAATTTTTATTTATTCAATCATTAATTCTTTATTATACTATAAAATGAAACCGATCATTGAAATATAAAAAGATTAAAAAAGGAAAAGTGTTCGTCACGCATAATATGAATTGAAATGGCTTTTTAAATAAACAATATAACCTATCGCCTACCTATTATAACCTGTTGCGGTAGGAAAATCTTTTGATTTTAATTTTCTTAAATCTTTTTTTTCTTTCCTTCTTCTTCTTCTTCTTTGTTTTCTTCTTTTCGGCACGTGATCAGAAAAAAACGTAAATAAAAGGAGGATAGATGATTATTGTTAGATGAAATAATTAATTGAAATTGTTGAAATGGATTTTTTTGTCATTTTAAATTTAACATTATTCCTTTTTAGTACTATTTGTTATTCCTATAAATATTGCATAATTATTGATTACGTATAGTATATATCAAAAAAAAAAAGAAACATATAATCTGATATGATATATGTAAGTAGTAATGAATCATTTTGAAATACAACGTTAATTACGTATTATTTTGCAGCTGTAGCAATAGATAGATATTTAATAACGTGTACGTCAAAAATGTATAATCTGGCATGTTTGTATAAGTAATGAATCATTTTAGATGTAGTGATAATTACGTATTATTTTTTGACAATGTAGCATAAATATTGATTACGTATACGTCAAAAACGTATAATCTGATATGCATATACAAACAATGAATTTCGAATGCAACGTTAATTACGTATTATTTTGCAACTGTAACAATAGATATTATTAACGTATACGTCAAAAATGTATAATCTGATATGTGTATGTAAGTATGAATCATTTTAGACATAGTGATAATTACGTATCATTTTACGATAACGTATGCGTATTATTTTACCATAATTATGATAATGTATGTCTGAAAAATGTATAATCTGATATGCATGTACAATCAATGAATTTTGAATGCAACTTTAATTACGTATTATTTTGCGAGTGTATTATAAATATTGATAACGTATACGTCAAAGGCATATAATCTGATATGACATATGTAAGCAATAAATTATTTTAAATGCAATTTTTATTTGTTATTTTTCATACGTCTTTTTTACGTATTATTTCGCAAATAATGTAAATCATGTACGTAAAAAAACTCATATACACGTACTAAATCATTTTAAAACTTTCATTTGTTATTTTTAATATAACGTAAATGTTAATTACATTACATACGTCAAAAACGTCTAATCCGATACGTATGCACCATTTAATTCAATTTAATGATGCAATTAATTTTTGAAGTTTTACATTATCAATTACAAAATTAAATTAAAGGAAAGAAAATATTTCAGATTTAAATAAAATTAGATTGATCAAAAAATTCTATTCATTAAAAGCAATATTGTAAGATTTTAATTTTCTTAATGATTAATTTTCTTTTTTTTGATTTGATAAAATTATCAATTATCATTTTTGTTTAAGAGGAAAAAAAGTCTAATAAACATGTAAATTTGTTTACTTATCAAATTTGATTTAATTAGTTGATTTAAACAATTAATTTCACTCTCTCAGCATACATATTAATTATAATGATAAATTTTAAAGAACAATTAATATTTCAAATTTAAATAAAATTAGATTGATCAGTAAAGCCTATCCATTAAAAAATAATACTGTAAGATTAATAGAACAAGAAAAAGAATTCTAACAAACGCAAATTATCTTTTTTTTAAATTATCGAATTTGATAATTTACAATCAAATCTGATAATCTAAAAAAAAAGTTGTTCACATTTATTAGATTTTTGTAATTTTAGATTTTTTTCTTTCTCGAAAATAAAAATTCTTTGTCTATTTCAGTTTTGTTGATTAGTTCAAAAATTAAATTCAATTTACTTTAAAAGATTTATTCGTTTTCGAAGTAAATAAATTACGAAATAATTTGAAATGGACAATTTTGGAATGGATCAATTTTTGAAATGGACAGCTTTTGAAATGGGTAATGTAAATTCTTTTTTTTATTTTCAAATTAGCAAATTTAATTCAAAACTAATTTTAATGATTAAATTCGTTTTCGAAGTTAATAAATTACGAAATCATTTGAAATGGACAATTTTGGAATGGGACAATTTTGAAATGGATTATTTTTGAAATGGACCAATTTTTAGAATGCGATAATTAATGATTGTTGATTGTTTGTTGGTGGTTTATTGAAAGTGTAAAGATTTACATTATTTTTGTAATGAAAATGTGACAGTATTAGCGACACTCCATTTAAGTATCAATCTTTCATTTTTTTTTCTTTTTTTTCCAATCCTAAAATACATTTTGCCATTTCATTTAAACTGGTTTTTTTTTTTTCCCGATCATCGTTTATCGTATCGTTGTCTTTTTGGTTGAATAAAAATTTTCAAAATTAAATCTATTTGCAGATGTTTGAAAATATATGCATACATAAAATCTCTCTACTACAGTTTTTGTCTTATTTTAAAAATTTATACTATTTGATAAAAAAATCAAAAATAATTTATAAATTTGCGATTCAAAGAGAGACAGAGAGAGAGAGAGAAAAGAAAGAAAAGAAGAGTTAAGTTGTAAATTATTCGTTTTAATTATAAATTGATTTAACTAATTTTTTTGATTTTTTCCTAAAAAATTAGTTACTAAAATATTTGAAATAAAACATAAATTTAATGAATTAATTACTAGGAAAACTGATATAAAATTTATAAATTCAATAAATTATCTCATACAAAATATTAATAAATTGAATTTGAACTAAAATTTGAATTAAAACAATTCATAATTTATATATTTTGATAATTTATTTATTTTCATTTGATGAATGATTTGAATGGATCAGGTTAATTCGATTTGAACAGATCAGATTAGTTTAATTTTAATTTAAATAATTCAAATATTTTAGTAACTAATTTTTTAGAAAAAAATTAATCTGGATTCCGAGATATTTCTTGTTTTAAATTTCAAATTTAACTGATCAATTGTGAAAATTACAGTTTGTTAATTTTTTGGAACAAAATTTTGAAATGAAGTTAAAGTAACGAGTGATAAAATTGGATTAATTAATAATTCATTCACTAATCAATTATTAATTGAGTTTTTAGATTTTGGTTAGATTCAATTGCAAAACAATTTAAGATTTTAATTTAAATTGTTTCGTTTAATTCAATTTATTTCAAAATTACAACTAATAATTTAATTTAATTTAATAATTGATTTTATCAATAGACAATTTAATGTTGTTCGTTTCAATCAAAGGCCATTTAAATAATTTAATATTTTAGCTTAATTTTTCAAAAAATTTCAACAACTAAATATTTCATTTCAATTTAATTCATTTCAAAATTTTCAACAAAATGTAAAATAAAATTGAATTAAGAAATTAAATTTGATTATATGAAATTTCTAATTTCATTTTTGATTTAGCCACTGCATCAATTTTATTTTTAATTAACAACAATTCACCAGCTATCCTCCTTACCACTATTTGATGTCGGGAATAAACTTTTAAGCAGACTAAAATATGTCATTTCAAAATCTTTCAAATTAAAATCAAATCGATAACAATTTATAAATTTAATTTTTAAGCATTAATTTTTGATATAATTTTTGATATTTGTTATTTAGCCAATAAAAAAATTATTCAATTTATCTAATGATCGTCGTTAGAATGGATATTATAGCCATACGTAGGAAATATCTAATGGTCATCGTTAGAATGAACATTGTGGCCACATGTAGAAAAATGATTCTCGCTCGATATTGATCATTCATTGTTGAAAATTATTTCAATCACAATTAAAAATTTGATCGTTGATTGTTAATTATCTAAAAATTGACCAATTGTTTATCATTTCTAAAAAAAAAAAAAAAAAAAACTATACATTGATATTCAAAATTAAAGATTGACCTTTTTGATTGTTAACCATTTTTAAGAATTGCTCTCGAAACAATGACCTTTGATTGTTAATTATTCGTTAGTAATCAATTATCCTTTTTTACGGAAAAAATTGATCATCTCTAGAATAAACATTTACTGATCAAAGTTAATAATTAATTAACCTTTAAATCATTTAAATGTTGAATTGCTGTTAAAATTCAACTTATCGCAATTTATACAATGATCACTTCTAAAATTTATCTTTTACTGATCAATCAATGATTAACTTTTGATTACGAAATTATTTGTTAGTGGATCAATATTGCGTCTAAAAATCAATCATCTTATCGTAAGCTAAACAATGATCATCATAATTATTGATCAATCAGTGATTGGTCTTCGATTACTAACTCTTTGTTTGTGATTATTTTATTTTTAAAACTCAAATTTATCGCAATTAAAATCATCAGGCAGTTTAATGTAGCTATAATGAAAAAATGACTTTATCATGAATGAATGGGATCATCAATTATGATGGACAATCGTGATCATCTAATCACGATTATCGAATTATTTTATTTTTCGAATCCTTTCTTTGTCAAATTTTTAAATCTGTCACTAATCATTTGATCACATCTGCTCCTTAATGTTTAATCTATTACTATTTGAAAAGAATAAAATATATTACTTTTTAATTTCCTAAAATTGAATTCATTATTTGTTGCACAATTAAAATTGCACATTATTAACACCTGCAAGTTTAAATGCATGCATCTTGCAAGTTTAAATGCATGATTGATAAATGCATGCAAACTGAAATATTGCAAGTTAATCATTTTTATCAAACATTCATAAATTTTTAATAGTTTAAACAATATACTTTTAATTAAATTTAATAAATTTAATTTTACTGATAAGAAATAATGCAATTTCAACAGTCACATATCTTAGAAATGATTAATTGATTATAGAAATAAAATATGACCTAAATCACAATAATAACATAATCTGTTATGATAATCGTTTTTGATAAGCTTTTTTCTAAAAAATATTTTCAGATGTTTTGGATTCAAGTGTATTACTCAGTTTATTTCTCATTCAAAGTTTGATAACTTTTATCAAGATTTATCATTGTTGAATTTGATTTTTTTAGAAAAAAGAAAATATAAATATCGGAATAAATCATGACATGATATGATGATCGTCTTCGATCAATCAGGTATTTCAAATTCAGATGAAATTCCTATCTTAATCAAGCTCTCGCTATTATCAATTGAGAAGATTTATCAATGAAATTTGTTATTTTCGTATTTTCATTAAGATTTTTTTAAAGATTTACCCGTAAAAGATTTATCATAGATTGAGCAGAATTTGGTACTTGCATTTAAGATTTATCAGTAAATTTGTTCACTCAAATTTAGATTTATCAGTAAAAAATTTTTAATAAATTTAACAGAACGTTACTTTCATTTAAGATTTATCAGTGAATTTCTCTACTTAATACGTATATACTTATCAGTAAAAAATTTATCGAATAGATTAAACAAAATTCATTATTTCCACTTATAATTTATCAGTAAATTTCTCTACTTATACTTAAACTTATCAGTAAAAAAATTATTGGATGAATTGAATAGAGTTTATTACCTTCATTAAAGATTTATCAGTCAATTTCTCTACTTATACTTATCAGTAAAAAATTTATCGAATAGATTAAACAAAATTCATTATTTCCACTTAAAATTTATCAGTAAATTTCTACTTATACTTATACTTATCAGTAAAAAATTATTGGATGAATTGAATAGAGTTTATTACCGTCATTTAGCATTTATCGATATAATTGTCCATATGATAGCAATGATAAAAATGATTATATTATTGCTATGCAAATTATAGCCTATGAAATTTCCACAAAAAAGGACAATAAAATTTAACGCAATTTATCTTTAAAATGATACTTGATCGAGATAAAAAAAAAAAAATTACTGTAATTTATATCCATCCAACGATATGATGAAGCCTTTTATGATTCATTCATTTATATTTTAAGAAAATTTAAAGGAAAGAATTTTTTTATTTTCGATTTTAAATCTTTTTCATCTATGATTCATCCTTTTTTCCCTCTCTTTATCCCTCTCTCTCTCTCTTTCTCTCCCTCTTTATCTTCCTCCCTCTCTCCCTCTCTCTCTCTCACTTTTTTTGAAATGATTAAAATGATAATTATTGGATTATTTGTTAATTGTCAATTAGTTTAGTACTATTTTTATCCTTTCTCTCCGTCTCTATTTCTCTTTGAAATGATTAAAATGATAATTATTGGATTATTTTGTTATCAATTAATTTAGTACTATTTTTTATCTTTTCTCCGAAATGATTAGCAATATTTTTATCCCTGTTTCTCTTTTTCTGTTTTTGAAATGATTAAAATGATAACCGTTGAATTATTTGATTAATTATCAATTATTTTAATACTACTTTTTATCTTTTCCTTATTAATTATTAATTAATTTAATACTATTTTTATTACTTCTCTTTTCTCTAAAATAATTATTACTGTTTTTTTGTCCTTGGTGTCTCTCTCTCTCTCTGAAATGATTAAAATGATAATTATTGAATTATTTTATTAATTATCAATTAATTGAATACTAAAATTGAAAGATTTTGAAATTAGCAAAATTCTGAAAGCTTTAATGAATATATTATTATTTTACCATCTTTTAAAAATATATTTATTAAATTTTCAAATTTTTATTTTATTCAATTTAATTTGATAAAATGATTTTGGTTTAATGATATGATAAGCTAATCATATGAACGTTAAAAGGATAAGATGATGAATTTTGAATAATTAATTTTAGGTTTATGATATTATAATATAGTTTCAAGTTAATTAATTATTAATCATTTTGTACTATTTCTAAAAAACATTTTAAAACTTGGCCAAATTTCAAAAAGCATAAAATTGTAAAATAAAAAGACAAGCATGACACTTGGCTTAGTGATATGATATGCTAACAGAAAAAGTATTAGAATAAGATGATACATGATACTTGTTATAAACTTGGATCTAGATAATTTCACCTCTCCCATTTCTTCTTTTACATCATCGTAATAATGATTATTAATTGATTATGGAAGTTTTGTTATTTTCGGAAACGTTAAAAAATATGCAATCATTTCACGTATTGTTATACGTAATCATTTCATGTAAATATTTCAATTTTGGTAAACAAAGATATGAGCATCTTTTTCACGTACTGTTATACTTATTCGTTTCACGTAAATATTTCAACTTTTGGTAAACAGCGATATGATATCTTTTCACGTACTGTTATACGTATTCGTTTCACGTAAATATTTCAACTTTTGGTAAACAGCGATATGAGTAAACAAATGGTTTATTTATTTTGATAATCGAAAAAATCATTTATTCGGTTGGGAATAATTTGCATATGGTATAATCCATCAAATGCATGATACATGAAATGATAGGGGAGTAGGGAGGGCGTGGTTGATCGCTTCAACCAAACAACCTTGCCATTCGAAAACTGCAACCATTTTGCAATCATCATCAACCGATCATCCATTTTATGAATATGTATTTGCGGTAGGTATGCGATAAGGATATTTCTCTCATTCTTCATTTATCAATCTCATCTTTATCCATTTTCTTTTTTTTTTTTATAAAGTTTATTTACTCTACTAATTATCATTCTATTACTATTACTACTACTACTACTACTACTACTACTACTACTACTACTACTACTCTTATTACTATTTATCATATCCTATCATACTACCTATTATAACTTTTTTTTTACTTATGTTTTTTTTTTTGAATTTATTAATTTTGTATTTAAGTATAATATTTTTTTAAATTAATTTATTTGAAAAGAAAAGAAATTAATATTTCAATGGATAGTTTTTAATTTTTTTTTTATAATTTTATGTTATATATGTTTCTTTTTTAATATATTCTAAATTTGATAATTAAGTATTATTAATTATTTCGTAATACAGTAATATGATATATATTTAAAATTTGATAATTAAGTATTATTAATTATTTCGTAATATAATAATATAATATATTTCTTTTTTAATATATTTAAAATTTGATAATTAAGTATTATTAATTATTTCGTAATACAGTAATATGATATATTTCTTTTTTAATATATTTAAAATTTGATAATTAAGTATTATTAATTATTTCGTAATACAGTAATATGATACATTTATTTTTTTAATATATTTAAAATTTGATAATTAAGTATTATTAATTATTTCGTAATACAGTAATATAATACATTTCTTTTTTTATATATTTAATATATTTCAAATTTGATAATTAAGTATCATTAATTATTTCGTGATATAATAATATAATATAATATAGTATATTATAATATAATATATATGATATATGCTTTAAAATATATATTAATTTTTATTTATATACTTAGTAATTTAATATATTTTAAATTTAATAGTTAATTTTCTATTTATAATAATTTAATATATTTTGAAGTTAATAATTAATTTTCAGTTCGTATATTTAATAATTTAATATATTTTAAATTTAATAATTAAGTATTATTAATTATTTCTGTCTTTTTTCCATTTATATTTTTAATAATTTAATATATTTTGGAGTTAATGATTAATGTTCTATTTATATATTTAATAATTTGATATATTTTAAATTTAATAATTAATTTCCTATTTATAATAATTAAATATATTTTGGAGTTAATAATTAATGTTCTATTTATATATTTAATAATTTAATGTATGTAATAATTTAATATATTTTAAATTTAATAATTAAATATTATTAATTATTTTTGGGAAACTTTATTCAATTAATTAAATTTTAATATTTGATATGATAAAAGAAGTTCGATTATTCTATTTGATCATTTTAGAAATCTTTTTTTTTCGTCTTTCAAATATGCTTATTTAATAACAATTATTTATGATTATTTAAAAATTAAAAATGCTCAAAAATTTCCAGGTCTAATATCGAAATATTTTGAATTTAAAATTTTCTCGAATTCTCGAATAGCTGAGCTTTATAAAATTTTCAAATTAGCATAAACAAACTACAAAAGACAAAGGAAAAATTTATAAATAAATATTTTGTTCTTTTTTTCTTCAAATTAAATTTTGGATTTTTATTATTTCGCATTTTTTTCGCTAATTTTATTTTAGATCTGCGATTTTCTGCTATTCTTAAATTTGCAATTTTTCGCTAATTTTAAATTTCCGATTTTCCGCTATTTTTAAATTTATAATTTTTCGCGCGATTTTCTGCTATTTTTAAATTTGTAATTTTTCGCTAATTTTAGATTTGCTATTTTTGTTAAATTATTTAAAAAAAAAAGTTTAATTTGTATTATTTCAGAATCTCTCATTTTTCACTAACTATTCAATAAAAACAAATTATTATTTCGAATTCTATTTCCAATTATCTGTTATTAAGTATCATATTAGATATTGTTTAAATAAGAATGCGAAATGCATTCAACACAATGTCTAATGCTGCTACTAGTAGCAATACTACAAATCGGATACGACTAAGAAGATCAAAAGCTGGTAGCGTTACGACAAAATTACCGCATCAGGTACTTAGACGAAATGAACGTGAACGAAAACGTGTTCAACAGGTAACAAATTAATTAGAGAAATCGAAAGAGAGAGAGAGAGAGTGAAAGATAGAGAGATTGATTTGTTTATTTTAATAAAAATTTTAACTTAATTTTTTATTTTTCTCATTTCATATATATTTGTATTTGAAAAAAAAGAAAAATTAAAATTAGAAAATATTTAATTCTTTTTCATTCAAAAATTAAATACTTATATATACATAGTTTATAATTAAATTTGAAATGGATTATAAATAAGGAAATGAATAAATTTTTTTAAAGAAATTTAATTTATAATATTTTAGGTAAATCTTGGATTTATAAATCTTCGTGATCGTGTACCACATTCGGCAACAAGTAAGAAATTGAGTAAAGTGGAAACATTACGTGAAGCAGCCCGATATATCAAACATTTACAAGATCTACTTCAAGGTACCAGCGATAAACCATTTGAACCGTTAAATTCCAATCATGAATCACAGATTTGTCATGAGAATCAATGTTACACGGATGATAATCATTATCATTTACCGGATTCATCAACCGGTATTTATCAATTTAACTGTAATAATAATAATAATAACAATATTAGTAATAATAATGAACATTTTTATTATCAATCATCTAATGCTAATAATTTATCATCCATCTATTATAAATCATCATCATCAACAGCAACATCACCAACATCATCATCATCAATCTCATTTAATCCAAATAATATGATAGTGAAATGTGAAAATGTATCATTAAATAATTCATCATCATCCTCATCCTATTCATCATCACCATCATTATCGTTAAATTTTGATGATATTACACGATTTCAACGAACTGATTATGTATTATGATAAATTGATTAATCAGTTGATTATGCTTTCACTTTATTTTATTTTTTGATTTTATAAAAATTATTTCAAATAAATTGTAAATTTGAAAATTTTAAAAATTTAATGAAACTAAAGTAATCTCTTAATTTTAGATTAATGAAAGTCTTTTTTGGAAAAAACTTAATCAAATTATATTGAATTATTTAAGTTTAGGCCAATTTATTAATTAATTAAAATAAAATTTTTAAAATTCTCGAAATCAACTAGTCAATGCATCGGAATAGCTTTGTTAACTAATTCTTCAAATTGATATTATTTAAAGAGATAAAAGAAAAAATACGACAAATTTATTGATTGATTGATTTTTTCAAAACTTTTTTTTTAAACTTTGTTTTTTAATAACATTGCTATTGCTAATATATGAAATTTTTTTGCAACTTTGTAATTTCTTCTTTTTATCATCTTATTATTGATTTCTCATTGATCTAAAATGATATCAACTTGTTTTGTTTATATTTCTTCTTTCTTTTTCTTACGATTTATTAAAATTCAAAAATTAATAACTTAAATAAAATTTGAATTTAAATTTTTTCGTTTTCCACTTGAATTAGTAGTCATAAATGATGAATAGATATATTTGTCAAAATATATATTTCTAAAAATAATTTTGCCTAAATTATCATCATTTAATCATATCATCCAATTATCATCATCGAATCAATTGGTCATCCTGAAAATTTGAAATATTTTGTAGTGGAAAAAGTTTTGCAAACGTTAATAACGGTTCGTAATGATCTTAGAGTGAATTATAAAAGTATGATTATAATGATCTTCGATTGATTATAAAAGTATAATCATAATAATCTTCGATTGATTATAAAAGTATAATCATAAGGATCTTCGATTGATTATAAAATTTTATTTGAAAAGAAAATCAAAAAACTTCTGGAAGAAAATAAAAAGAATAAAATTGTTTTAATAAATAAATGATTAAAATTATTTTTATCATTACCATGACTTATTAATTGACCTTTTGAACTATTGCTGCTATCTACTAACAATAATAGGTATTTTTTCCGGAAGACAAATAAAAGAATAAAATTGTTTTACTAAATAAACGATTAAAAATTGTTTTTATCATCACCATCATGACTCATTAATTGACCTTTTGAACTACTGCTGCTATCTGCTTAACAATAATAGGTATTTTTCCCGGAAGAAAAATAAACGAAGTACAATTGGAAACAAAAACAAAAAAAAAAAAGAGAGAAAACATTAATCAAATTGAAATTAGGTACAATTTAGGATAGCGTATAATAAAATTTAATTATTTTTTATTAGTCAATTTTGATTTTGAACATTTTCAAATAATTCCTTTCTTTCCTTCCTTCCTTTTTTTTTGTTTTCATTCCGACAAAGTTTTCTTCAAAAAAAAGAAAAAAATAATTTTAAATTTGAAATGAAAAAAACAAAGAAAAAATGAAATTTTGAAAGGATTCAAAAAACAAAAGGAAAAAACAAATAAAAATTAAAATAATTAATTTTTAAGAAAGAAATTAAAATTATATGAAAATTTTTAAATGATTTCAAATTTGATTAAATATTAGTAATTAATTATCGAATATTTCCTACTATACTACTAATGTTGTAAATAGTGGTAAGAAAAATTTTTCATAATTTTCTAACAATTTTAGTAAAGAAAATTTTTTTTAAAAAAATAATGTTAAAAGGTCAAAAGGTCGTTTAGAAAATATAATAATGATGCGTATGAATGAATTGATCAAGCAGGATTAGCAAATATATTCAATCATAAAATGTTGTAGTAATAATTTGATGAATGAGTTGTACCAATGAAAGATAGGTTAGAATAAAAAAAAAAATTTCAATTTTTTTTTTTGTAAGCGAAATAATAGATGTGAAAACTTCGTCGCTATTCCAAGTTGGAAAAATTTGCGAAAATTCTGCGTCAATTTTAATCTAAGAGATCTATGAATAATTTGCATGCGAAACTTGTGAAAACTTTGCTTCATCCCAATTTGATAAACTCTTTGCTTTAATTCCAACTTAGGAAACCTATGAAAACTTATTGAGGCAAGGTAAAAAAATGAAAGAATTAAAAGCCTAATGATAAGATAAAATTGATAATTTTTTTTGCTATAAAATTCAAGAAAATTAGCCAACTTAGATTAAAAAGATGATACCTAAGATTAAAAATACTGATTGGATCTAAGCTGGAATTTACAAATTGTTAACTTATCATTGCAATTATGACAAAACAATTTTACTATTTGATGTGTAACATTGGAAAAAGAATTTAATCAATCTAAGTATTGAAATAAATATTACGCTAATAAAGAGCAACTGATAAAATTGATAAAAATTATTCAAATAAAAATATTCGACAACTATTATTAATACAATTATGAAATATTCATTTTTTTTTCTTCACGAATATACATATCATTTGATGTTTACAAAAATATCGATTTTGCCATTTGAACCTTTACTGATAACGAATTAATCAATTCTGGAAAAGCGAAATTTTAACAATTAAATTTAATCATTTGATCGTTATATGATTATATTTTTATTCTCATCTTTTTAATTTTTCAATTATTAAATTAAATTTCCAATTAATAAATTATTAAATTAATCGATCTATTGCATGAAAAGTTATAATAACGGAAATGAAAAAATATTTGAAAAGTTTTTATTTTTTTTTTTGCTGAAAAAATAAAACAAAACAAGAAATAATTATAGGAGTACTTCTTGTAATCAATTCCAGAAATTGAATTAATCAATCAATTGATTATTGAGTGCTATTTTTAGCGCATATCTTTTCTTCATCTCTAATAAACATTATAATTATCATATAATGATATACATGTATATATACATATATATGTATGTATCGCAGGTGTACATTTTTGCAACAAATCTTATTTTTCTAATTTGGGAAAAATCCAAAATAGATGTTATCATGAATAAGATTGCTCGAGATTGCTCGAGAAAGTATTTCGATTAATGAGGGATATATTTGTTTATTTGATATAAACAATATATGTATGTATATATATATAAGAAATAAATTATTGAATATCATTTTTGCGAAATTACTCTAATTAAGCATATGTAGTATTTTGAAAATTAAAAAAAATCAATCAATCAATCAACAATAATATATATAAAATCAAAAATAATACTATAAAAAATCAATCACTGGTAATATGAAAATCAATCAATAAAAATATGGAATATCAATCAATAATGATATAAAAATCAATCAATATGACGGAAAATCAATGAAATTTATCTGTGAATTTCTACTTATACTTATTAGTAAATAATAATATGTAAAATCAATAGATAATAATAATAATATAAAAAAATCAATCAATAATAATATGAAAAATCAATCAATAATAATATGAAAAATCAATCAATAATGATATTAAGAATCAATCAATAATAATATAAAAAATCAATCAATAATAATGTATGAAATCAATCAATAATTTCAGTGAACGATTTTTCTATAATAAATTAGTAAATATATCTTTTAAATAAAATATTTCTATGATAATCTTTTAGTTCATACGAATTGAAAGATTTAATACTTTTTGCGAAAAAAATTTTTTATTCAATTAAAATATTTTGATTGATTTTTAAATTTGTTTATTTGTTTATTGCAAATTTAAATTTGTTTATTTGTTTATTGTAAATTTAAAATTATTTACTTGTTTATTGCAAATCTAAAAATTGTTTATTTGTTTATTGGAAATTTACAATTGTTTACTTGTTTATTATAAAATTTAATTTGCTAATTATAAATCTGAAAATTGTTTATTATATAAATTTATAATTGCTTGTTTACTCATTCTAAATTTAAATTTGCTTGTTCATTTATTATAAATTTAAAATGGATTAATTGTTTATCAAAAGTTTAAAAATGTTTATTCGTTTATTGTAAATATAAAATTGTTTTCATTTGTCTTATTACAATATCGCATTGTTTATGGTTGCAATTTAAACCGATTACAGGTTAATGTTTATTTACTTCTTCTTCGTCATCTTCTTTTTCGTTTTTTTTCCTTATCTTCAGGTGTTAAATGCAATAAGTAATAAATAAATTAGTGATGAATATTGCAGATGTGCATGCATTTATTGCAGGTTATTTCATGCAATATTATGCAAAATTACGCAATACAGCAATTTTATGGATAAGGTAAAATTGTATTATATATTAGAAATATTTTATTATTTTACCTTCGATCTATAATTATTCGAATTTTTGATTTTAATTTCTTTAGCATAAGGTAATTAATATTTATAAGAGAGTAATTACAAATAGTAACTTGGCATATAGGTAATAGTAATTTCTAGCTATTTGGCAACAGAGGTGATAATATCAAACAGCAACTTGGCACATAGGTGATAATTTCAAATAGGAACTTGGCACACAGATAATAGTAATAGTAAGAAAGTAATTTTAAATAGCAACTTGGTACATAGGTAATAGTAATTTCTAGTAATTTGGCACATAGGTAATAGTAATTTCTAGCAATTTGGCAACAGAGGTGATAATTTTAAATAGCAACTTGGCACATAGGTGATAATATCAAATAGCAACTTGACATATAGGTAATAGTAATAGCATAAAAATAATTTCAAACAGCAACCTGGCACACAGGTAAAACGATAGTAAGAAAGTAATTTCAAATAGCAACTCGGCACATAAATGATAATATCAAATAGCAACTTGGCATATAGGTGATAATTTGTAATAGGAACTTGGCACAAAGGCGATAATTTGAAATAGGAACTTGGCACATGGTGATAATATCAAATAGCAACTTGGTACACAGGTGATAGTAATAGTGGATAGCAACAATACGGTACAAAACAATTAGAAAATGACGCAATTTTATTAATTATGAGGTAAGCATAAATTATTTTTTTATTCCATATGATGCTATACCACTTATTTTATAATCATCTAAACATAAATTAATGCATAAATTAATTATTATACTTGTGATTATAATTGGAATTGCTCAAAATTAAGTAATTCGATTTTTAAGTAATAAATATTCAATAATTATTTTCATGCTAATATCAAATATTTATTATGTCTTGCGTATTTATTTAGCATCTATATTTAAATGGAAACATAAATTAATCAAAATATTGAAATTGAGTATTTCGATTTTTAAATGTATTAATTCATTTCGTTTTTTTTTAAGTAATAAATATTCAATAATTATTTTCATGCTAATATCAAACACTATTATGTCTCGTTTATCTATCATTTATATTTAAATCGAAACATAAATTAATTTTGCCATAATCGGAATGGCTCAAAATTAAGTAATTCGATTTCGTGTAAATATTAATAGTGATATTCTATTAAAGTTAAAAAATTGTTTTATCCTATTTAATTTATATTAAAATGATGCATAAATTAATTATGCAACGATCCGAATCATCGAGAATTGAGCGATTCGATTTTTAGATGAAGCAAATGCAATTAATTAATAAATCGAGAATATTTGATTATTTTAATTAATTACTATTTGATTATTGAGAATATTTGATAATTTTTAATCAATCACTTTTATATGTATATTAAAAGTTTAATTTTCATTTCAATACATTACATACATATTGATTAAAAATTAATAAAATACTATAAATAGAATTACATCAATTTCAGTACTATTAAATTTAATTATTCAAATTCAAATAGTTACTAATTTCATTTATCGAAATTTTGATTTCAAAAAATAAAATTTGAAAAAATTTAAACATAAAAATTTTATATTTTTGAATTTCAATTATGCATTTCCAATTATTCATTTTTATAATTCAAAAAATAAACATTCGATATTTGAATAACTTTAAATAAGAAATTAAATTTTAAATTTAAATTAATAATAAATTTTTAAATTCATTTATACATCATGATAAGATGATAAGAAGATGAGAATTATATAAATGAATTTGTAAAAAAAATTTTTAATTGATTGATAAAAATGAAAATATTATAATAGGACATCAATCAATAACCTTTTGCTACCTTTTACCTTTTTTTTTTTAATTTTTAATTTTTTTTTGATTTGATTTGATTTGATTTGATTTGATTTAACCACATGCTGTGCTATAGTTGCTTTGTACGTATAAATGTGTGTGTTATATAATATAAAATAGTTTGACCTCATTATCACATTGTTATTATCAGGACGACCTATTTCTTCTTATTTCCTACTTTATAATAATATTTATATTCAAAAAAAAAAAACGAAAAATAACAATCGAATTAAAATAAACTATGATATTAATCGGAGATCAGCATGATAATTCTATTGTTCTCTCTCTCTCTCTCTCCTTTTGTCTTCCTCCCTCTGTCTCCTTCCAATAATTATTGCATGATAATTCTATTGTTCTCTCTCTCTCTCTTTCTCTACCCCTCGCTTTGTCTGTCCTTCTTTCTCTCTCTCTCTCTTTGCTAATAATTATCAAACACTTTTGATTGATCAAATTTAATTTTGCAAAAAGTTTTTTAAAAATCAAATTAAAACATCTTCCCTTTTTTCTTTGCCCTATGAATATTTAAATTGAAAATTGGAAATTATTTGAAATTAATTATTTATTCAAATTATTTGAAATAAAAGCAATTCAACAATTAGGAAGGAATAATTGAACACATAAATTACTCGAATTTTAATTTAAATTAAATAATATTTAAAATACGAATATTTATTAAAATAACAAGAGTGATAAATTGTTAGAAAAAATAAATCATAAAATAATTCAAATTTCATTAAATTCGATAAAATCTAAATAAGTACTTAAATTACTTAAATCATTCTAATTTTAATTCAAATTTAATTTAATTATTCGATAAAATTCGATGTATAAAATATTTTATTGATAATTTTTATCAAATATAAATTCTTTTTTGTTTTAAAAGAAATTTTAAAATTAACAAAATTATTAAAATTTCACACAATCCCATTTATTCTTATGATAATTGAAATGATCAAATGATAATATCATTAATATTAATTATCTCAAATTTTTTACTTGAAATTGAATTGTTCTCAATAAAATTTAATTTAAATGAATATTTATTCAAATATTGTAAAAGCAAAACTATTAAAAGCCATAAAAATTTAATAAAATTAATTAATTACACCAAAAAATAATTCTTATAAAAATGAATTATTAATTATCGAAATTAATTTAATTTTAATTCCAATTAAATAAGATAGAATAAAATTAGCAACAAAAATTCATTCAATGTTATAAAAAGTTATCAATTTAATTATTGATAAATCATGAAAATTGATATAGCTCCTATCTCGATAAGATTTTCAATAATTAAAAGGAATTACTGATTAAACTATGCAAAATTATCTTATCAATATTTAAATATTGATATGAGGTAAAAAAAAGTTGAAGGGATAAAAATTATTATCACTCAAATCATTAAAAATATTTGATTTTTAATCATTAATTATATCATATTTGTATGGATGAACAAATTAGGTATAATTTAGGGATAAACGATAGGTTAGAGGTTTTTAGACCTCCTGGTGTCATTCTCGGGGTCATGTTTCATCGAAAATGATTGTAGCAATTCCCATGCACTTGAAGTATGATTTTCCTAACAATGAATAATACGTACTTTTCCTACACAAATTACACTTGTATTTCATCGATTTGCAAATTGCATGCAACAACGTGCTTTATTGCATTGCATATTGATTGCATTCTCGAGTCGAGAAAAATCCGCGAAAATTGCAAATTGAGTTTTTTTTTAAATTAAAATTAATTTAAATTTATACATTTACAATTGATTCAATTTGCAAATTGTATGCAACGCGTTTTAGTGCATGCATTTTAATTACTCTTCAGGTCGAGAAAAATTCGAGAAAATTATAAATTATGCTTTCTTGATTTGAAATTAATTCAAATTTTTATTATTTCATTTATATTATCGTAAACTTCTATCGGCAAAAACAATAAATAGAAAATTAATCATTAAAAATTATAAATATTAGAAATTAAAATAATTATTAATTAATTTTAATTCAAAATAATTATTATCTTCAATTGTTTACGAGAATACTTAAAATTCGTTCATTTTCATTCCGATTAATTTATATCGTTTTTCTATTAAAAATTAGCGTTAAGCAATTATAATTAATTGTTAAATAATTTAATTTAATAATTATTTATTTGAAATTGTTTAATTCAATAATTATTTACTCTAAATTGACTAAATTAACATGATATTCTTTCATTTTTATTTCCATTTCCATTTCTGATATATCACACTCCAATTTTTGATAAATTTGATTATAGAAAAGAAATCACAAAGTTTAAATGATACATAATATGAAATGCATTAAAATTCTTTCATTTTCATTTCCATTTCCAGTTCCATTTCCATTCCTGTTTCCATTTTCATTTCTTATGTACGATATTTGTATTTCTCGCAAATTTGAGTATATAAAGAAAAAGAAATCACAAAGTTTAAATGATACATGATATGAAATGGATTAAAATTCTTTCATTTCCATTTCCAATATATAATATTTTGAGTATATGAGTATATAAAATAGACGGAAATGAGAAAATTAAAAGTGATACTTAAGTGGTTTATTGCATGTATGAAGAATTAAAAGAAAATGATAGTATTATCAAAAAAAAAAATTATAAGGGATATCATGGATGAATTGGTTGAAGTGATGTTGAGTAACGGATAAATATTATGAGAAGTATGCAGGTGCAAAATTATTCTTATTATTATTATTATTATCTTTTCTTTTTTTTTCCTTTTCAATCCCTTCTTAATATCATTTACCTTTATCTTACAATATTACTTACCTTTCCTGTAATATTATTAGATTTTATTGAATAATTACTTTAAAAATTTTATTAGTGAAATTCGTTTTTTTTTAAATATTAATTGGAAATGAATTACTCATTTATTTTAGAATAATTTAAAATTATTTCGCTTCTTTACCATTTACAAAATATTTAAAAATTTGTTTAAACAATTTCGTAATAAGAAAATTAAAATTTTTATTGCAATTATAAAATTAAATTTTCAATTAATAAATTAAGTTTTTAATTACTAAATTAAGTTGTCAATTTATCAGTGCAAAAAAATGATGATGATGATGGTGAAAAATTTATGATCAATGTAATAAAGAATTTAATTAAATAATTTCAGTTAAATATACTTTTTATATTTTGAAATTACATTTTTGTGAAATAATTAAATTTAATAATATGATCATTTAACAGTTGTCTAGAATTAATGTCATAACATGATATGATATTGATATGATAAGATAGATAAATTATATTTATATGAATTATTAATAGAAAAATTTCATTAAAAAAAAGACAATTTAAAATTAAATCAAAAATTTTTGTTTAAAAATTAAAAAGCATATTTTAAATGATAAACATTTTATGAAATTAACAATTATTTATTTGCAAACTTAATTATTCGCTGCTCTCGAAGATTTCCTCGAGAATTCTCAAATTAATCATAATATGCTAAAATGCTTTTAATTTATTGATACATTTATGCAATTTGTTCTGCAAATATCTAAATTGATAATGAAAGAAGTGTATAAGCTATAAATGCAAAGTTAAAGATTAATAATGCTACTGATGATAATTGATTTCTGATAATTTGATTATCATTTATCAAAATTATCCATTCTTAAATGTCAAAATAATAATTACAAACTATTATAATATTATATTTTAAATCAAGCCTAATATTACAAATTATAAAATGTCAACGAGAAATCAAAGCCAAATGATTCATTGGCTTCAATTAACATGAATTCATAAATGATCGAATCATTAATTCGGCTCGATGCAAATGATGGGCCATAAAAATGGGACCAGAAATGACAATTGCTAAGATTGGATCTATTTGCGTAAATACTCACATAAAAATAAACTGGCATGTATATGTATATATATATATCATCTGCTAGTCGTAGTAGATATTCTAAAATTCAAAAATCAATTATTATTATCAGAAAATTTAGAAACCCTTCGAAATATTTACAGAATCCTGAATTCATGAATTCTTCAACATTCACAATACAATAAGCAATCTATCATTTTACCTATTAATAGCACTTAGATAATGCATATATAATACGAAAATAAGAAATTATTTAAATATAAAATAATTGGTAAAATATCTGAATCCTTGAAGTCTCGAATTCTGACAGAGAGCTTAGACAGAATTCAAGAATTTCTGAAATTCAAAATATCGTAGGATACAATTATTTGTAAAAATATTTGGATAATATAATTTGCATACATAATACGACGATAAAGTTTTAATTCGTAAATTCTGGATTCTAGATGCCTCGAATTTTGGGAAATATCTGGATTCTAGATGCCTCGAATTTTGACGGATTGAGTAGTGTAATTAGCATATATGTAAATATGGATGCAAAATTTTAAGTCATTTTAAATACAAAGTTCAGAAACTTTTACTTCTGACCCCAAGAGATATTGCATTATTCTCCAATCATTGCTTGAATTAATGACCTCTTGACTTAGCGAATGTTTGATTTTCATGCAGCTGCACGGCATCTCATCAAAATGTGCATAATGAAAATTTTAGATTGATATCAATCGATCGGAATAATATTCTAGATTCATATTGAGTATTAGTTTTTCTAAAATAAAAAACCCCAATTCGTCAAGACTCTTTGGCGAAATTCGCAAGTAATGACCTCTTGACTTAGTGAATGTTTAATTCTCACGCAGCTGCATGGTATCTCATCGAAATGTACATAATGAAAATTTTGGATTAATTTCAATCGATCGGAATAATATTTCAGGTTCGTATTGTGTATTACTTTTCTCAAAATAGAAAAATCCTAATTCGCGAAAAATTTTTGGCGAAATTCGCAAGCATAATTGCTAATACCGTAATTAGATTGCATAAAATCATAATCAAAAAAAAAAAACGAGTATTATAATTAATATATTACACGTATTTTTATGTTTTAATAAATGATAGTAAATAAAATCATTCATAACTTTTATCATTGACTATAATCGATTGGTTATCATAATTAGGTTCTAATTATCATTCATTATCAATGCTTATCATTTGATTAAAAATTTTGATCAACGCATAAAATTACTAAGCAAATGTATTAATCATATCATATCATTTGTTGGATAATGTATGATTGCTAATACTATAATTAGATTCTATTATATCATAATCAAAATATCATTATTATTATATAGTACGCTTAACTGATATCACATAATTAGCATATTATAATTATCTAAAGTCATAATTAATATATATTAATTTTACCTGAAATCATAATTAATATATTGTATTTACCTGAAATCGTAATTAGTACATTACATTTCCCTAACGTCATAATTAGTATATGATATTATATTTACCTGATGTCGTAAATAGTAAATTATATTATCCTGATATCATAATTAGAAATCATGATTCATTATTTGTATGATTATTGATCGAATTAATTTATTATTCAGCCTGAAATATTCATTAAAATTAATAGGCTGCAATTAATTACTAAACGATTAAAATTATGCTTTTATATAATCTCAAAAAAAAGAAAAAAAATCGATCAATCAATAATTTACAGGTATACATATTTGTTTGCTGTACCTATATTAATTAGAATACCAAAAAAAAACGAAAAAATCATTTTGTATACATAAAGGATTAAACTATTGTTGACCTCTGATATTATTATGATGGATGATAAATAAGTCATGCAGGTGAATGCAAACAATCAATTTTAGATATCATGATATCATAAGGATTGACCTTTGAAATTGACCGCTATCAAAAAAAAAAAGAAAGAAAAAATTGAAAACCATAAATGATATGATTATGAGTTGAACTTTTCTTCTTTTTTTTTTTTAAAATAAAGTTGCTCAAAAGTTCAACATTTTTCTAAACTTTGCAAAAAAAGTTTTAAATTTTAAATTATTTTAATGCAAAAAAATTTTTGCATTAAAATTATCAAAAATAATTTTTAAATTTAAATTTTTAATTTTTAAATTTTCAAAATAAATGTAAATTTTAGGATAAATTTGTAAAAAAAGGAAATATATTCGTATAATTTTCAAATATAATATATTTGAAAATAAAATTTTTAATAAATAAATGAAATTAGCAATTTCTAATTTTTTTTTGTATTTCATACTGATTTATCGAAAAAAGATATCTCGAACAAATTGATAATCATTTATTGAAAAATAGTTATTTCGATTATTTAAGTAATTAATTTAGGTGAATACGTATTTAAAATAGATATGCATTTGTTTAATTAAATTAAAATTAGAAAAGTTCAAACGATTATTATCAAAACTATTGATTAAATTAGATAAATTCAAAAAATAATTATCAAAATTATTGATTGAATTAGATAAATGCAAATAATTACTATCAAAACTATTAATTAAATTCGCTAAATTCAAATAATTATTATCAAAGCTATTGATTAAATTAAACAAATCTAAATAATTATTATCAAAATTATTGATTAAATTACATAAGTTCAGATAATTACTATCAATACTATTGATTAAGTTAGATAAGTTCAAATAATTATCATCAGAATTATTGATTGAATTAGATAAATCCAAATAAATACTCTCAAAATTATTGATTAAATTAGATAAGTTCAAATAGCTGTTATCAAAATTATCGATTGAAATTGATTAAATTATTTATTGTAAATAAACAAAAAAGAAAAAGAAAAAAATTTATCGATATGAAAAGTTTAAATTTATCAAGTTGAATAAATAATAGTTTAAATATTTTTCGAATTAATTACCTTTTATTAATTTACCTGTCAAATATAATCAATCATTCGTCGAATAAATCAACAAATAACAATGCAAAAAAAAAAAAAAAAACAAAAATCGCAAACGATCCTAAGTTGACTATTTTGATGATTCATCAAATGTTTACATTGCTAATTCGAATAAACAAAATCATACATCATTAATATAAATTAGTAATCAGATATCAGATTAATAAATAAATATATAGCATGATACTGAATTAATAATTACATGGATATATTCTGTTATCGTATTATATTAAATGTTATCAATGCGTATATATCAAGATAATTTTAATCAACTGCTAATAGATAAATTAAACAATAATCAATAATCATATAATAACAGATGAAATAGTAATCGGTAATCGATTAATAATAAATCAAACAATAATTGATAATTGATTAGTAATAAATCAAACGATAATTGATAATTGATTAATAATAAATCAAACAATAATCAGTAATCGATTAATAATAATTAAAATAATTATCAGTGATTAACTAACGACAAATCAAGCAATAATTGGTAATCAATTAATAGCAAAAAAATAGTAACTAATTAATCAGCTAATAATAAATCAAAAATAAATCAGTAATCAATTAATAATAGATTAATCGAATTGGCCGTAGCATAGATATATTTAGCAGTAGTACTCATATATATGCTATCAGTATATATATCAGTATAATTTCTAATCAACTAATAATTATTAATCAATTAGTAATAAATGAATCAACTAATAATTACATTGATATATTTAATCATAATATTGTATAATGCGTATTATCAGTTTATATCGATATAGTTAGTAATCAAAACTGATAATAAATAGGATAATTATTAGTAAACAATATGTTAATAAATAGAACAATAATCAGTAACTATGAATCAATTGTGATAACTAAATTGGCCTTATCAAATAGAAACACTTAATCATAATATATTTGTGTTTTTTTTTTTACAATATTCTAGTAATTAAACTAAATTATTTTATCAATTTTATCATTCGATTGTCATTCTTATCAATGGTTGTTGCTTTTAATTGTCAACTAAAATTTAATAATTATCAGGAAATAATTATTTGATAGTAAAAAAAATTGATAATAATCAAAAATTATCATTTTTTTTGTCAAAATTCGCCATACAACTTATCATTTTGATTATCATTTTTTTGGAAATGATTGATGTAATTATTTGAAGGATAATAATAGTCGTAATAATAATAATAATGTTTCTTTTTCTTTTTCTTTTTTATCATCCGCTAATGATTGTCTTTATTTTTAATCATTTCTTATATCAAAAGAAAAAACTAAAAAAAAAAACCCATTATTTGTTTGATGGCCCGTTACCGCAATTTTTAGTTGACATGAGGAAATACAACAGCTGCAATTTAAAAAAATCGTTACCTATTAATTTCATTTTATAAACCAAATTTATTGAAGGGGAGAAAATAAATGAGAGAGGGAGAAAGAGAGAGAGAGAGAGAGGGAGAGGGAGAGAGAAATGGTCAAATTTGATTTTTGATAATTTCCAGCCTTTTTAGGGATTCAATATTTTCATTTCTTTTTTTTTTTGGAATACAAATTAATAATAGAAATGAATTAATCATTTTCAAATATCATAAATCAATTATTATTATTGCATAGGAAAATACTTAAAAACTTAATTTAAAATTATAAAAAAATTAGCTCATATGATTTCTAATTAAGATTAAATGTTAAAAGAATTGTATTATCAATTAATCATTCATATATCTTCATTTATCATATCTAATTAGGATTAAACGTTAAAACAATTGTATTATCAACTAATCATTCATATATCTTCATTTATAATATGGTTTCTAATTAGGACTAAATGTTAAAACAATTATATTATCAACTAATCATTCATATATCTTCCTTTATCACGCCAAATAATATTATCAATTTGATTAAAATTGAAAATTAAATTGATAAAAAAATTTTGCGATCACAAAATTTCATTAAATCGATTCAGTTCAATTACAATAATTTGGT
This sequence comes from Dirofilaria immitis, assembly GCA_024305405.1. Lineage (NCBI taxonomy): Eukaryota > Metazoa > Nematoda > Chromadorea > Rhabditida > Onchocercidae > Dirofilaria > Dirofilaria immitis. Next base: position 2,652,072 of record JAKNDB010000098.1, read on the forward strand.
AATTTTGAAAATAGTGAAAAAATAAAATTTCAAAATTAATTTTACAGTTCATGAAATATTTTATTAGTATTTATTAAGTAATTATTTTTATTTTAAATTTAAGTCCAACAATTTATGCAAATTTTAGAGAAATTCAAATTTTCAAAAATAATATTTTCGAGAAAACAAAAGTTTTAGTTCTCGAAATTTGTAAAATTAATTTTACAAATAATACAAAATATTTTATTTGTACTTAATTTAACATATCGTAATTTATGAAATTCAAATTTCAATTTTTACAATTTTAATTTTCGTAGTTCCATTATAAAATTTTGCAATTTTATAATTAACATTTTTAGGAAGTTTTAGTTTCACTGAAATTGATAATTTGATAATTAACATTTTCAGTAAAAGAAAAACTTTTTGTCGATAAAATTCTCGAATAAATCATTGATTATATTCTGTTGCAATTTCAATGTCAGAGAAGTAAAACTTTTTCTTGATAAAATTCTTGAATAAATCATCGATTATATTTGTTATAAATTCTCGAACAAATTATTGATCATATTTTGTTACATTTATCATGTGATATTCATTCTTATTTAATTTAATCTTCTTAATTGGTAGAGTTTTTTTTATTGATAATGATAGCATCATAATCAACGTTTTCAGAGAAACAAAACATTTTTCTTGGTAAAATTCTCGAATAAATCATTTATTAAATTTGTCATAAATTCTCGAATAAATTATTAATCATATTTCGTTGCATTTTTTTTTGTATAATACTTATTCCTCTTAATTTAATTCACGTGATTGGCCTAGGTTTCGTTTTTTTTTTTTTTCACTGATATTAACAGTTTCGTAATCAATATTTTCAGGGAAACAAAAACATTTTTTTCTCGACAAAATTCTCGAATAAATTGATTGATTATATTTGATTCAATTTCAGTACATAAGAGATGGTGTTATGAGTAATTATTAATATGTCATTAATTTTTTTGAATAAATTAAGAGATTGACAAAAAAAAGTTACGTAAGCCGATGTGACAATAATCATTGATCAGATAAGAAGATAAGACATGAGATTGTTAATGTAAGGACAAAAAAAAAAGTTTTTATGAAAATGGATTCTTATCATTATCATAAAAAACGATAGAGAGAGAGAGAGAGGGAGGGAGAGGAAGAGAGAGAGAGAGAGATGCGCTAAACGAACACATCAATATCATGATCTCATGCTGTGCTAATAAACTATACGAGAGATTGTTGTTGATCGTATCTTCAAATAGCGAAAAAAAGTTTCGGTAAAAATAAAAGCGAAACATCAAATAAAAAAAAGTCAAGCAAACTTTTAAATAGCCAATCAAGTAATCAGATCAAAAAAAAAAGAAAAATTTGCAATGAACAACATCTTCATTATTTTCCCCTCTCTCTCCCCTCTCTCTCTCCCTCTCTCTCTCCCTCTATCTCTCTCTTTCTCGCTATCTATCTATCTATCTATTTGAGGGATTATTTCATCTATATAAATTTACTCGAAATAACTTTTAAATTAGAAATTTAAAAGAAATCGAATTATCTGTCCATTTTTGTTTTTTGCCAAGGTATTGGTTAAAAATAATTAAAAATAGCCAAGTACATATATATTATGAAATTAAATTAAAATTAGCCAAGTATACGTAATATGAGATTAAGCTAAAAATAGCCAAGTATATATGTATATATATATTAAGGAACAAATTAAAAACAGCCAAGTATATATATATTAAGGAATTGAATTAAAAATAGCCAAGTACATATATATTATGAAATTAAATTAAAATTAGCCAAGTATATATAATATGAGATTAGGCTAAAAATAGCCAAGTATATATATATATATTAAGGAACAAATTAAAAACAGCCAAGTATATATATATTAAAGAATTAAATTAAAAATAGCCAAGTATACATATATTATGAAATTAAAGGAATTAATCTTGGATACCAGAGATAGATATATTGATAATTTTTGGCTTTGTTTTTTCTCTTAAGTTATTAATAAAGAATAAAAATAGCCAAATAAATTATCGAATTAACAAACTAGTTTTTGGCCAAATAATAAATATAGAAGATAAGAATTAAAATTGAATTCTAATCAATGATTAAATGATAAATTAGCCAATAATATACATTCGGCAAGAATTAATAAATAAATGATAAAATGGAAAATTTACATTGTTGATATCTCCAAGAATTAATATAAAATAATGTATCTGAATACTCAAATACTTAAAATCATTTTTTGTTCATATTATTTGTCAAAAAAAAAAATTTATTTTTCCACACTTTTCATAGAATCACTTATCAATGATAAACTATTTTTAATAAAAAAAAACGAGTTCAAAGTTCAATTAGCTGAACATAAATGTTGTGAAATTTTTTCCTACCAAAACTTTTTAAAATTTCTTATCAATTACTAGAATATTTTAATCAAAATAAACTTAAACTTTAATCAGATAAACATGATAATGTGTGAAATTTCACTTTGCCAAAATTTCGCCGATTCTTCTATCAATGCTAAATTATTTTATCAAAACAAGTTCAAAGTTCAATCAGATAAACATAAAAGTGCGAAATTTTATCTTGCCAAGATTATTTTTATTAATGATAAAATAACTTTTTTTCGCATTTAATAAAAGTTCAAAGTATCAATGAAATAAAGTGATAATGCATGATAAATATTGATCTGTTAAAATTTCTTATCATTCATTTTCTTAATCATTATTTTATCAATTAAAATAAATTCAAAATACAATCAAATTTCATTTCGTTAATTTTTGCCAAAATTTTTTTTTAAAAAAAATTTCAATTCTTATCAATACATTAAAATATTACAATCAAATGCATAAGTTCAAAGTTCAGTTTATAAGATGCTAAATTTTCTTTTTTTTTTCGTTTTCTTGTCAATAACAAATCTCGAATTACTCGATACTATTTGTTGTCTGTTTGTTTTTTTTTTTTTTCGTTTTATTATTGCTAATTAACGGATTACAAATGTTTTCATCGATCGTTTCGTGTTTTCATTTTTTCTCGAAGATAAGAGGTGAAGAAAAAAAAAGAACTTTGACATACTATCATTACTTTGTTAATCCATTAATTGATAGTTTCCTATTCTTTCGATTCATTAATCCTTCTCTCTCTCTCTCTTTCTATCTCTCTCTCTCTCTCTGATAATAATTAATAATCAGTCGTATATAATTATTAAGCTTTTATTTCATCGTTTTTTTTCCTTCCAGGTAACTACATTTATATAATAAAATATATATAAAATATTTATCATCAAATTGTCACAAATTATATCAAAAACAATGTCAAAAAGTATTTTCGAGATTTGATAGAAAAAAAAAAAAGGAAACGAATGAATGAAAAGGTTATTCAATTGAACTATTGACCTGTAAAATTTTCAATTAATAGCAAACAATAATTAAACAATAAAATAAAGGCGAAAAGTTATCATTGTTTTTTTTTTTTTTTTTTTTTGTAGCAAAGATTATTTGATGATTATTTATTATTTTATTCTTCAAAATCATTTTTATTATCAATAAATGATAAATATAAGGTAAAATAGATGAAAATATTATCATCGAAAATCTTTCGTTGATAATCTTTTTAGCAGAATAAAATATACGAGAATATTATCAACGACAGGTAAAAAACAGCTAAAATACGAGAATATTATCATCAATAGGTAAAATACGAGACAAAATATTTCTTCGACAATCTTTTTCAGGATAAAATATACAAGAATATTATCAAAGACATGTAAAATACGAGAATATTATCAACAAAAGACAAAATACGAGAATATTATCATCGAAAATCTCTTATCGACAATCTTTTTCAGGACAAAATATACGAGATTATTATCAACGACAAATAAAATACGGGAATAGTATCAACAGCAGGTAAAATACGAGAATATTATCAACAAAAGGTAAAATACGAGAATATTGTCATCGAAATCTTTCTTCGACAGTCTTCTTTATTATGAAGAGAATATCATCAACGACAAATAAACTACAAGAATATTATCAATGACAGGAAAAATACGATAATATTATCAACGAAATCATTCATCGACAATCTTTTTCGAGCATATTATCATCCATCCATATAATATTGCATTTTCGAGAAATTGTTTTTCTATTTTTTTTCATTTTTAGTTTCAGAATTATTTTAATCAAATTTTAAAAAGTTTTTCGCAAAATATTAGTCATTTCTAAAATTTTTAAAAATTTTTGCTCATTCTCGACTATTGCATTTGCAAGAAATTGTTATTTTAAGAAATTATTTAAAATAAATTTGTTTAAATGTAAAAAAATTTTTCGAAAATTTTTCGCAAATTTCAATTCTCACGTTTTCTCGACTATTACGGATGCAAGAAATTTGTTTTTAAAAAGTTTTTTTTTCTCTCCTTTGTTTTGAAATTATTTTAATTATGCGCGAAGAAATTTAAAAAGCTTTTCATTAAATTATTTACTTTACGCTTTGAATTCTCGCTTACTCTCGACTGTTGCAACTAACTGCAGGAAATTATTTTAAAAGTTTTCTTCTCCTTTGCTTTGAAATTATTTTAATTACACTCGAAGAAGTTTAAAAAAATTCTTCACCAAATTATTTATTTTAAACTTTAAATTCTCGCTTCTTCTCAACTATTGCAATTGCGAGAAATTATTTTAAAAAGTTTTTTTCTCTTTTGTTTTGAAATTATTTAAGCCGAAATTTGGAAAAGTTTAAAAAATTTTTTTGTAAAAATTTTTATGCTAAAAATTGAACAAACATAATAGTATATTGCTAATGACAGAAGTAATTCCTTTCTTTTTTTATCAATTTTTATTTTACCTAAAATTAAAAAAAAGTTTTTAAATTTTTTTCGATTTCAAATTAAAAAAAAAACGAAATATCTCATTTATAAAATGTTAATTAAAAAAATTGAAGAAAAAATTTTAATTTAAAAATAAATAATTTCATAATTTATTTATGCGATTTGTTTTTGCTTTCATTTTTGACCTTTCTTTTTCTTAAATTTCTTAGTTAATTATAGTTGTTAATTAAATTTTGCTTCTTAAGTTAGTGATTGATGATAATAGACAATGATAATGATAGCGGTGATAATGCTAATGATACTTTTTAATTTTATAGTTTGTGAAAATATTGAAATTTTTTTTGAAAATTGATATATTCTAATATTAATTGATATATTGGAAATTGATTGATATATAAAAATAAATTGATAAATTGAAATTGATATATTCTAAATTGATATAATTTTGAATTGCAATCAAATTTTGCTTCCTAGTTAATAATGATGATGATAATAACAATGATAATGATAATGGTGATAATGCTAATCTAAATTTTTGATCTATTGAAAATTGATTGATATATAAAAATAAATTGATAAATTGAAAATTGATATATTTTAAATTGATATAATTTTGAATTGCAATCAAAAGATGATGATAACAATGATAATGATAGTGATGATAATGATAATGATGATATTGATAATGATGATAATGATAATGATGATAATGATAATGATGATAATGATAATGATGATAATGATAATGATGATAATGATAATGATGATAATGATAATGATGATAATGATAATGATGATAATGATGATAATGATAATGATGATAATGATAGTGATATTTTTAATTTTATAGCTAATTTATGGTTGCAAAAATTTTTTAAATTTTTAAAGAAAATTATAATCAAATTTTGCTTCCTAGTTAATGATTGATAATATTGATACATGTTATATTATAGCAATAACAATAACAATAACGAACTGGTACTACCAGCTTTATTTAACAAAAGAGAAAAAGAAAAAGAAAGAGAAAGAGAGAGAGAGAGAGAGATTTTCGAATTAATGCAAATTTCTCAATCCGTTACTAATGATGACAATAATTTTTGCAAGGACATTTGAATAGGAATGATAAATGTATTTGTCCTTTTTCTAACCTTCACGTCGATCAATTTTTTAAAATATACTAACTATAAATATTCTATTCTATTCTTTTATTATTATTCTTCTTATTGTTTATTGTTATTGTCATTGTTATTGCTATTGTTGTTGTTGTTGTTTGTTGTTGTTGTGGTATTGTTGTTGTTGTTGTTGCTGTTGTTGTTGCTGTTATTGCTAGGATTGTTGTTTATATGTATGTGAAGTATTTTGTGCGCTTCATTTTTGCATGAATAATTAATTCAATGATTAATTATTATTCTTTTGAATATTATTATCACTATCATTATTATTATTATCATTATTAGTATCATTATTGTTATTGTTATTATTATCGCCATCATTTCAGTCGGCATCAAATCATACAGCGCAATAGCAATGTCATTTCCGAGAAATATCAAAAAAAAAACTCAAATATCATATAAAATAAATAGCATATCGATTGATTTGGATCATTTTAATTGAATGATCATTCTTGCGGAAGAGAAAAAACAAAAACAAAATGTAAATTTTTCAAATCGCAAAATCACATTTTTATTTTAATATCATCCAAGGGATAAATTATTTTGATAAAGCATAAAAGATGAATTTCATTGATAAATTTATTGTGATAAATTCTAGACGATTGATTTGTGTTTTAGTTTAAAAATATGAATAGTATTTAAATTTAAATTAAAATATTCATGTATTATTAATTTGAATATAATAATTTCAATTTTTTAAGAGCAAAAAAAACGAAATAAAATACGAATTTTTGAATATTGCAAATGGATAAATTGTTAATTTATTAATTTATAAATTAATTTAAAGAAAGACAAAATCGAATTTAAATACAAAATTGAATTTAAATACAAATTCGAATTTAAATACAAAATCGAAACTATTCCTTGAATTGTTAATTTGTTTTTCTTTTTTTTCATAATGTTAAAACTAAATTTTATTATTTATCAACTAATGATATAACATTTTAATCAATAATAAATGATAAAATCAATTTCAATTATCAAGACGATGATAAATGCATTCTACAGCAATGCAATGATAAGCATTTCGTAGTAATTTATTTAGTTGGATAATTCATTTTTAATTTGATTTATTATTAATCATTTTTATCGTTAAAAATAAAGAATTTATTCAAATATTATGATAAGGGCATAATCGTTATCTTTTATCAAATTTATTCATATGATAAAATATTTTTCAAAGAAAAAAACTTAGGCTTAAATGTAAAATCTTAAACATCAAAAGGGCATATTTAATGATTATTTATAAGATAAGTTTAAGGAATGATAAATTATCAGTGATATGAAATATTTCTGGTTTATTTTATTATCAATTATTTCAATTTTGAGAACCAAAAAAATTAATTTATTCAATTATTAATAAACACATCGTTTATTTAAAATATTGATTAGATCAATTAAATATGATAATTATTTATTTGTTTACTTTTACTTCGACATCATTCTATATCGAAATTAGTTGATGAATTGATTCTGATAGCTGATGAACGGATTCTGATAGTTAATGAATGGATTCTGGTAGCTGATAAATGATCCACTGATTGCCGATTAACGAATTCTAATAGCTAATAAATGGATTCTGTTAGCTGATAGATGAATTCTGGTGGCTGATGGATGAATTCTAATAGCTAATAGGTGATCCACTGATAGCTAATGAAATGGATTCTGATAGATGATAAGAGGGTTTTGATAGTTGATAAATGGGTTCTGATAGCTGATGAAACGGATTCTGATAGCTGATAAATGGATTCTTTTAGTTGATAGATGAATTTTGGTGGCTGATGGATGAATTCTAATAGCTAATAGGTGATCCATTGATAGCTGATGAAATGGATTCTAATAGCTGATAAGAGGGTTCTGATAGTTGATGAACGGATTCTGATGAATTCTTATAATTGAAAATTAATTCATTTTTTATCAATTTCAAGTTTTAGCAATAATTTGGAAGAAAAATAACTTCTATATTTGATTAAGAAATATTACTTTTAAAAATAGAAATTCTAAGAAATGAAATGTTTTAATTAAATAATTCGAATAAATGATACTAATTAATGATACTAATTAAGTGTTATTGAATAAAATATTAAATTCAAAATTCAACGAATATTTCAAATTTGATAATTCAATAATTATAATTAATTTAATAATTTGATGAATTTCCTACAAATAAAACTTAATTTAATCCATCTTTAAATTCATTTTTGATATCATTTTACGGATGAAATCCATTGATAAAATTAGTATTATTTGGAGACATTCAAATATTCAACTTTTCATCCATCATCGTTTACTACTTAAATATTCAATTTTTTATTTGTCACTGATTACTACTTATCACTGATTACTTAATCAAATATTCAACCTCTCATTTATTACTGATTAATTTTTACGCTAGTCGTCTAAAATTTTCTGAGCATTCAATTTTTTAAAATTCAATTCTGGTCTATGAATATTTATAAATTTTGTTATTGCCAAAAATTAATCAATTTAAAAGCTTATCAAAACTTTCCAGTATCAGTAGCATTCTGAAGTATATCGGCTTCAGAATCTCAAACGTTCCTTCTAATTTTTTTTTTTATTTACTATACATCTGAATCGATATTATTATGTTAAAATGTTTTTGTAGCATTAAACTTTTGATGCTTTTAAAAATTCAGATTTTATTAATTTACTATTCTACAAAGAATAGAAATTTTCTTATAAAACATTTTGTTATTTATGCAAAAAAACGTTTCACGAAAATACAAGTTTATTCATAAAGAATCAATAATATTTTCTCGAAATAATTTTCTCGAAAATAAAAATTTCTTTATTAAACAATTATCTTAGGATAAGTTCTGGAAGCGATAAGTTGATAATGATATACAACATTTTGATAATTACTAAATTATCAATTGATTTAGAATTTGAAAGCAAAGAAAATGATTCAAAAAAACGAAACTTCATTAATTTAGCACTAAATCAATCATACAATTTTTGTCGATTTTTCTCGAGATAATTTTCTCGAAATACCAAAAAATAAAACGTTTATCATTGATTTAATCCAAAATGTATATTTACAAAGAAACATACAAAAAAGAAGTTTTTCTTCATCATATTCCAAAAGCATTTATATTTAAAATACATAAATATCTGCGAAAAAAAAGTTGATAACATTTCTAAAAAAAATTGATAACTTATGATAAGATTGGATTTTTGAAATAATACAGATTACCGCCTGCTATGATATAAATTAAATTAGATTGTATGAAAAAATTTTAAATTTATCATTTTTTATCAGTTCGTTCGTTTTTATTTTCTCGAATCATATTTTGAAAAGATTTTAATTACCAATGAATTTATCAGTTCATCTTTTTTATTCTCGAATCATATTTTGAAAAGCTAAAATTACCAAATTCTTTTTTCTTCCGGGATCAACTTTTGTGCCATTCATTTCGATTTGATAATTTCCAAACTCTTATCATTCGACGATTAAATTAATCATTTTGATCGCTATAAATAAACAAAATGTAATATTAAAAAATAATTCCAACAAAATTTATTAGTTATTAAATTTGAAAATTTATTTTAAATATTTTTTTACTTTCCTTCAAATAAATTCATTCATTTCAATTATTTCATTTTGAAAAAGAAAATTAGATAAATTTAAGTAAAAACAATTTCAAAATTAATTTTAAAAAAAAGAAATATTTTTAAATTCTTTTAAGTTATAATAACTTTTGCTGATTAAATCCGAGAAGCATTCTCGAAGCAATTTTTATTCATTAATAACTTTTGCTGATTAAATCTGGCAAGCATTCTCGAAATAATTTTTATTCATTAGTAGTAATTTTATTTGTTAATTCAATTGATATGATAATAAATTAATACACTAATTTATTTTTACGTTGATTTTTCTTTTTCAAAAAAAAATTTGAGAGTAAATTTTAGAATGTAAAATTATTTTTGCTTAGCAATTAAAAATTATTTTATGGTTTTTTTAAAATTTTTCAAATTTCATTTTTTTGGAAAATAAAATAATTTTATTTCTATTGCAAATGAATGAATAATTTTAGCAAAAATACTAAAAGAAAATTAAATATTCAAAATTAAGAAAAATACTAAAATTAAATAGAGTTAAAATTAAGTTTTAGTTTTGATTTTTCCTCCTTTTAAATCTTTAAAAAAGTAATTTAATTTTTCAAGATCAAGGCAAGATCATGATCAAGATCAAGATAAAATCAAGTAAAAAGTATTAAGAGTTGATGAAGATATTCCTGATCAAAAAATTAATTTAAATTGTATTCAAATAAAAAAAATATTTTAATAAACTCTTACACAACTATATTATCCTAATGTTAAAAATATTTTAGCTCAAATAAAACTTTTATTTGAATATAATTTAAATCATCTTTTGATCGGAAATATCTTGATCAACATTTGATACTTTTACTTGAATATAATTTAAATTAATTTTTGATCAGAAATATCTTGATCGACATTTGCTACTTTTACTCGAATATAATTTAAATTATCTTTTGATCAGAAATATCTTGATTCAACTTTCAACACTTACTCAAACTTCAATCCAGCGCGACTTCTTGATCCAACTACTAAATATATAATATAGTTATAAATCAATTACTTTAAAATATTTATAAGACAATTATTTTATTCATTCAAAACAATGAAACATGCCCATTAATCAATAGAATCCATAAATTCATAAATTATCAAATTTCATCAATCATTCTGAAAATTATTTCGAAATTTCTATTTTTGAATTTGAAATATTTTTTTTTAAAAAAAAATTATTCCATCATACCTGAAGAATATAATTCATATTGCTCTTCTTGACTAATTTCATTCGATAAATTCTCATATTCTCGTTCAGAATCTTTGTATCCTTTGTCTCCTTCTTCGTCGTCATCTTCTTCTTCTTCTTCAACTATCATCGAATCTTGATCATTTGATTCATTTGCATCAAATGATATTTTCTCAATAACGTTCTTCCTAATTTGTGCTACAGCAATAACTAGCAATGCAGTAATGAATATCCACATCATAAAAAAAAAACAAAAATAAAAATTTATCAAAATAAATTGATAAAATCATATCACAAATGAATTTCGTAATATAATTAAAATATAAATTTATAATAATAAATCATTCTTCTATGTGAGAAAAAAAACAGACGTAGCAATGATAGTTTAAAGTTTACGATAAATAATTCAATAAATTTTAAAAATATTTGAATCAAAATGTTGAGAAAGTATAAAGAAGTATTAAGTATTTTAGTATTGAATATTTAAAGAAGTGATAAATTTGTTATCAAAATAATGATAAAAACTAAAAATGCATTCATTTCTAGTTTTCATAATTTACAAAATTTAAATAAAGCGAAATATTCAGTACTAAAATATACTAAATATAAATTCAAATACTAAAATATACTAAATATGAATTCAAATACTAAAAGATATTAAATATAAATTCAGATACCAAAATATACTAAGCATGAATTCAATACCGAATTATACTAAAATATAAATCCAAATGCTAAAATATACTAAATATAAATTCAAATACTAGAATATACTAAACATAAATTCGAATACCAAAATATACTGAATATAAATTCGAATACTGAAATAAAGAAATATAAATTCAAATACTAAAATATACTAAATATAAATTCAAATACTAAAATATACTAAATATAAATTCAAATACTAAAATATGCTAAATATAAATTGAAATACTAAAATATGCTAAATATAAATTCAAACACTATAATATACTAAATATAAATTGAAATACTAAAATAAAGAAATATTGAATAATATTTTATGTATATAATTTCTCATTTCGATTCAAAGAGCATTAATTAGAAATAAATAAAATAAACGATTTTTGCTTAAACGAATATTTTCAAAATGATTTAATTAAAAAAGTTCCTAAATAAAATGTTTTTAAAATATCAAAAATATATTTCTTTCATTAATATTCCAAAAATTTAATAACAAAAAAATAAATAAACACATATGATTACTTATCAGTATTATTAAAGTTAAAACTTGATAACAATATTAAAGTTAAAATTTATTAACGAAAAGAAGAATGAATAAATAAGCATGATTACTTATCAGTATTATTAAAGTTAAAATTTAATAACAAGAAGAAGAATAAATAGATATGATTACTTATCAGTATTATTAAAGGTTTCCGTTAAAAATGCGCATTTCAAAATAACCTTTTAAATAACATATTGACAAAAATTTTAATAGCTAGTCTTTTGATGAATGCTTTTAATCATTTTCTATTTTTTTTTTTTTTGCTTTTCAAAGCTCAATATCTAAATGAGCGTAGAAAAAAAAAAGAGAAATGCAGAAATCTTGGCAATTATTTTTTTGCTCGAGAAAGCCTTAAAGAAAATAATTAACAATAAATTGTATTTCGAAGATTTGCAATTTAATTGAAGAAATAAATTAGAAAGATAAGTTTATTAAAAAATAAAAAAATAATAAACAAGTTGCTTTAGATGGAGAAAATTACGATTATATTTGCAGCATTTTTTTATTTTTAAAATATCCTTCCGTGAATTATACTTTTTTTTTTAAATTATTTTTTTCTTTTTGAATTTAAAATTTAATTCTTTTTATATTTTAATATAACATTGAATTTTGTTGTTATTTATAGCAATTATTTTTTGCAATAATAATATGCAAATTATTTAAGCGATATAAATATCAATAAAAAAAAATTTAACCTATTCATCTATTTCTTCTAAAAAATTTTTTTAGCATACTGAATAAACGAATGGAAAAAAAACGAAATTCTAAATGCTTTTTAAAAAATTTTAGAAAAGTTTTATTTTGTCGAGAATGAGATGTATGGATAAAAAAAAATGATAACAGATGATAAATTTATTGTCGAAGTAATTGATAAAAAATAGAAATGCATTCATTTCTAGTTTTCATAATTTACAAAATTTAAATAAAGCGAAATATTCAAATACCAAAATTTACTACATATAAATTCAAATACTAAGACACTAAATATAAATTCAAATACTAAAATATATTAAATATAAATTCAAATACTAAAATATGCTAAATATGAATTCAAATACTAAAATAAAGAAGTATGATTAAGTCGACATTAATTAGAATTAAAATTGATAAGAATTTTTTTTCTTCTGATAATCAAATTTTCATCAAAACACATACAATTCAAAAAATTAAACATTTAAAATTTTCTATTTCTTTTCTAGGTAAATAAAAGTTTGTTTAGAAATTATCAAAGATAAGTTGGAAAAAGTTTGGTTTAAATGAAAACTATCTTTCTTCTTTATAAATATTATGATTAAATAGTAAGAAAAACAAGAACAATATAATGATAGTTCAAAATAAAGTTGCGAGAAAATTTTAAAGGAAATAAACAAAAAAAATAATTGATCTGAACTTTTTGTTTTGAAACTAATTAGTTGATAAATGATAACCAGAAATAGCAGGAAATTTTTATCACAATACTTTTGCTATGAAATAATAATTACAAATAAAGTCTGTGTAAATATATAAATGAATGAATAGCAATTGTAATATTTTGATAAAAAAATTTTATATCGGAAAATTATTTTAAATGAAAATTATAATTTAATAAAATGTTCAAAATAATTGAATTTGAATTATTAAAATTAAGTATTAAAATTTAAATTGTTTGAATTAAATTTAAATTTAAGTTTCATTCATTTTAGTACAAATGATTAGCATAAATCTTTAAAAAACATGCTGATATACCGCAAAAATTAAACTTTCTTTTTTAGCAATTCGATAGTACAATGATAAATGTTTTTTAGAAATAATATTTGATAATTTTTTTCAAAATTATGATCCTAATATTTTGATAAGAGTAAATTATCATAGCCCTAATCATATCTATTGTAAAATTTGATGAGTTCAAAAATAAAAACGTTTGTTGTATTTTTTCCGCCGATTCAAAAATATTTTTTAAAATTGGATCGATGTACGAATAAATTTTCTTAACAAATTAAATGCTCAATTTATGATAATTTAATGAAAGAAATAAATGATAAAAAAAGAATCAAAAATTTTTGCAACAAATATTTTTGAAATGTCTTAAAATAAATAATCAGAAGTGATTATATCAAAAATTGATTTCTTTTTTATTCATTAATTAATTGAGTAATCATTGAGTAGTTTAACTTTGTATAGGAAATTAAATAATTTATTATCAAATAATAATGTATTAATGTAATTTTATTCATAATATAATTCTTGAAAAATATTTTATGAATAATCCACAAAATTTTTTTTTCTCGAGAAACTTTCCTTCTTCTATCATAATTTCTAAACAAATTTATTGCTTTATTTTTTCGTTTCTATCCGAAAAATTATTGAATAAAAAAAAAAAAATTGCATTCTATGCATTTGATAAATTTTTAGGTAAATGATTCATTTGATGAGTCATTTATTTAAATTAACTTATTTTATCTAAAAAATGAGCAATAAAAAAGGACCAATTATATATTGAAGTGTAAATATTTGACAGTATCAAATTTAAATTATGAACTTTAAAAGAAAAGAAAGAAAAAACAAAAACTCTTTGTTGCTTCTTTCATCATACGTCCCTCTTAATTGCGGCCGCTTTTTTAGAAAAAAAATGAACGAAAAATTTTTTTCCGAGTGAGACATAATTTTTCACACAAAACCACAACAAATTATAACCGGATTTATGAATTTTGTGAGGAAAAAAAGGAAGTGGATGAAGAAAAAGATGATGACGGATATCATGAAAGATTTTGTTGAAAGGTGCATAGGTGCTTCAACAAAAAAATCTCGTCGAATGTCGAGAGCAAGTTGGAATGAATGTAAAAGAATTATTTATTCGGAATTATTAAAAATCTTATTATAATTGTAAGCTGAAGAAATCAAACATAGATTTGAAATTTTTTTTTTTTTAGAATTTTAACGGTTTTCTGAAAATTTATATGAACCATTGATCTAAAGTTTAATCTGAAAAGAAAAGCGATATTATCTTCGTCGTCCAAAGAACAATCAAAAATTCAACCAACAAATAGATCACAAAGCGAAAGTACCATCGCTAAGTCCTAATAGAAATTAAAAATTTTGACCGAAATTGGCAATTTGCGCCATCATTTATCTAGCAGTAATTTATAATATTTTGTAGTAAATTATTAGATTACTTATAAAATAATAATCACTTAATAAGCCAAACTTTTTGGATTTGATATCTGTATAGTGAGAGACTCGTAAATCTCGATTTGGTACATTTGGTATATATTTCAATTTGATTAAATAAGCAAAACTTTTTGAATTTGATTTCTGATCAGTGAAACTTGCAAATATCGATTTGATGCATTTGGTATATTTTAGTTTAATTAGATTAGCAAAGTTTCTAGATTTAATATCCTATTAGTAGGACTCGTAAATCTCGATTTGATACGTCTGGTATATTTCAGTTTAATTAAATAAGCTGAACTTTTCAATTTAATTAAATAAGCAAAACTTTTTGGATTTGATATCCGAATGATGTGACTAATAAATCTCGATTTGATACATTTGGTATATTTTGGTTTAATTAAATAAGCAAAACTTTTATTTTTTTAGCTTAATTAAATAAGCAAAGCAAATAAATTTCATTATTAAATTATCATAAGAAATATTTGAAAAAATTATTAGCAAAATTAAAATTTAAATTTGAATTTCTAAAATTCTCTTATCAAAATATAAGCAAATATTAATAATAATGAAATTTTGATTTAATATCAAACATAATTCTATTCTATTCAGTTAATAAATTTTACATCATTTTTTTGCTATTTTATTATTTTTTTTTCTGCCCTCAAAACTAATATTTTTTTGTAAGAAATTATTTAATACAAGTTGTTTAATAAGAACAAATTAACATATATTCAATAATTTATATGCAAGTAATAAAAATAAATTTTATTATTACTTTTTTTTCTTCTGTTATCAATAGATTTTTAATTTTTTTATTTTTGTTAATAAATAATAAATTGTTTTTTCTTGGCCATTACTAAATAAATTATAATCCAGTTCCTCCTTTTTTTTTTTTTTTTTGTAAAACAGGTTTAAGCAGACGAATACGGTATTAGCAATTGAATAATAATTATGATTGAGTTGAAAAAAAATAAAGAAAATAACATTTCTAATTTTTTTCCATTAATTTTCGAGATTTATTATTATATCGTAGTGTTTGCGAGATA
Organism: Dirofilaria immitis; assembly: GCA_024305405.1. NCBI lineage: Eukaryota > Metazoa > Nematoda > Chromadorea > Rhabditida > Onchocercidae > Dirofilaria > Dirofilaria immitis. The sequence continues at coordinate 2,668,333 of JAKNDB010000098.1, forward strand.
ATTGATAAAACTTGAAATGATAAAAATGAATGGATAAATTTTGATGATAATGTTATGAAAAAAGCAGTATGTAAATTTTTAAATTCTCGATGACAAAAATTTAACTATTCGCCAATTTTTTGACAAATTTTTTTTTCTTTTTTGTTCGAAACTAAGAAAATTCATGTAATAAATTTTCGAGAGAATGTTAAAGCATTAAAGTATGTTAAAGTATGATTTTTGTTTATTGAAAAAAAAATTTTTTTTTAATCAATGTTATTTCATTCTTCTATCAATTCTTATCAAAAATTACCATTTTTTGCTTAAAAATCGTTATTTTTATTTTTTAAAATTTCGTCTTCAAATTTTGTTATTAACAAAAATTTAAAAAAACGAAAAAAAATTGATAAATGGATGTTCGAATAGAATGATTAAAGTTATATAAAAAAAAAATGTTATTTAAAATTTAAAAAGAAAATATATAAATTTTATCATTGCTTAAATATTAATTAATTTTTTTTTTTTTAAACAATTCTCGAATAATTCTAGCAATGATAGAAAAATAAAATGTTTTTGCTAAATTTAACATCATTACTCATCAGCGTTATCATTTTCAGATAGTGAAACATTTCAAATGCGAAATTTCTCGAGGGCTTGAAGAATAGTTGAGCAAGAATGTCGATTTCTCGAGAAATGTTAAATTTGACACAATCGAAAAGTTCACTTGCTATCATTTCTCATCGCAAATTGTATTTTTCGTAAATTGTATTTTTCGTAAATTGTATTTTTTTCCTTTTTTTTTTTTTTGGTTGATTTCGTTATTTCTGTTTTGTTGAAAAATTTTCCAACAAATTTTGTTCAAACAATATGAAATAAAAAGGAAATATTTTAGTTTAAAAAAAAATTATAATTTTTAGGAATGAAAAAAATCGTATAAACTGTATGTTATATGAGAAAAACAAAGGAAGTTTAAATTTTGAAATTTAAATTTGCATCTTCAAACTTTTGCAAATATATTTTCTATCCTTTTCCAACTTCATTTAACTATTGTATGATGTAATTACAGTAAAATATTTCAAGCTAATCATAGCGTTAAAATAAATTAATTTTAAAAATGCACAATAACAATTTATTGATTAAACAATTTGCTAAAATATGATTAAACAGCAACAACCAAATCAGACTTATCAGCTATCATAGGTAATTTAATAAGTTTTCTGCTTATCGTTAATTAGCTTTTGATGATGTATATTTCTGAAGATGTTTATGTTGGTTGACCCAAACAATATTATCATTGCTCATAATGCTGATTTCAAGTTTTTGACATAGTTTGCTGCTGAATTTAAATTTCTAGTTGAACACGAGTAACATCTAATTTAAAAAAATTTTTAATTAAACTGTATTTAGCATACTGTACTTGGCATACAGTATACTGTTCCAGTATTTACTTCATCATTAACTACACTTACCAACTATGATTATCGATTTATAGTAGAGCACAATTCAGTATATACGGTAAACGATTATAATTGAATGGAAAGAAAAAAAAGCAATTTGAAAATTGATTTAATTAAATATGATCTTTCGTTTTGTAATTTTATCATACTTTACAGAGAGCATGGGACAATAAAAAAAGTAAAAAGAAATCAATTTATTCGAATTCGAAAAGATGGCCATCTTTCATTTGCAACGAAGCAGAATTTCATTTTTACCCTATAATTAATCAAAAATTTTAGATAAAAAGATAAATTGCAAATTCAATGAATATTTATAATTTCGATACATGTAATCAATAATCTCTCTCTCGCATCATTATCAGTGATGATTTAATTCAAAATATAGAAGACGAAAAAGAAAATAAAAAATAGAAAACGATTGAAACATTTGGTTAACTTTCAAAAAAAAAATTGAACTGTAAGAAAATTATTATTTGAACAAGTAAAATGTAACAACATCTCGAAATATGATTTATGATACTGTATATATTGGAAACAGTATTAATCAAATTATTATGAAAATTTTTTCTACATAATATTTCGAAATATGATTTATGATACTGTATTCAATTATTACAGAAGTTATTTTTACAGTAGCATATGATAAATCATATTTAGTTCTCCGTAAATTTTATTATAGAAACTTAAAAAGTTTGATAAAACAATCGTATATTATTTTCTATACTTGGAATTATAAGCAGAGTTTAAAACGCTCATTATAAATTATTTTAATTATTACTCGAAGTACGGAATATTTATTAGAGTATATTTTTGATTCTTTCATTAAGCTATAAAAATAATTTGGTAATGTTAAATTTATATTTGATCAAACGGAAGACTAATGGAGAGAGAGAGACAAAAATCATGATTATAATATTCGTAAACATAAAACATTAAATTAAAAATACACCTGCAGAGTGTAAATATCAAAGGTAAAACGAAAATCGATAAAAATATTTCATAAATTATTATCATTAATTTTAAAGGTTAATTTGATTTATCGATTTTGAAAATAAGAATTAGTTTAACTTTTCATGCCTTTTTTTCTATTGTTGCTATTATTGCAAATATTTAATAATAATATTAATATTATCTCGAAATAATTTAATTGTAAAATATTTCGAATAATAATTTTTTAAAAAAGTTTTTTATTTTATCAAAAAAATTTAAATATTCAATTGATATATTGCTACTTTATGCTTTTTTTTGTACTATTTTTGCTTAAATTTCTTCGTTTTTTTTTTTAAAAATTAATTTTAATTTTCTTTTCAAATTTCTTTGATTGTTTTTTTGTTTGTTTTTACCAAATTTATATTTGAAATGTTCATTTTATTAACAAATAGTTTTTTTTTGAAAATTTTAATTAAAATATTACAAATCGTAAAAAACATATATCTATCATGTTGAATTATTAGTATTTGTTTCCGAAATAAAATTTGAAAAAATTAACTTTCACACATTTAATTTTAACTTTTATTAAATTTCAATCAATGCTTAAATATATATTTTAATTAAATATTGATTTAATGCTTTTCATATGGATTAGCGAAGAATAAATGATTTTGATTACAAAGTTTTTCAAATATTATTTATTAATTTGGCAAGCAATAGTTTGACAAAAACAAATTACTATCAGATGTAATTTAGGAACTGAGCAATTATAAATTGAATGAAATTTAAATTTTACTAATTGTAATTTAGATCAATTTTCTTTGAAAAAATCTTGAAATTTATTAAAGCTAAAATTTAAATATATATATACATACTATTCATACCATAAAATAATATGCTTTCTATAATTTATTGCTACTAAATATTTATAAATTTTTAATTAATCTAAAATTCCAATAAAATCTCATCTGAACATTTTTTATTCAATTTTGTAACAAAAACAAAAACAAAACCATTTTCAGCAAAATGATTAATTTACCACGAACAGAATTCAAGTTTTTTTTCGGTATAAGTATTACCGTAATAGACCAATTAATTTTTACCAGCTGCTACCGTAATTTCTATAAGCATGGAAAATTAAATTAAGATTATCGATCATTTTCTTTTCTTGATTACTTTCGTTGCTTAGCAATAACTTAACATTACATACCTATATTTGTTTCAATCGCCAACATTACGCACCTGTATTTGTTGCAATCGCTATTTCAAATCTTCGAAAGAAATTTCTAATTACCGTATAAATTTTCGATTACTGTATAAACTTTTGATTACTGTATTATTTTGTCGCAATAGTTCTTTCGTTTTTACTTATTAATTTTATGATTTGTTTTAAGTATTCGAATTAAAAAAAAAAGAAAATGTTTTAATTCAATGATCATTACAAAAACTTTATTCATCCATTTCAAATATACCATTATGTGACAATTTTTGCATATAGCATAAAATTTCTTGATTGTAAATTATCAAATTGTATTGAAGATCAAAAAATTATTTTTTTTTCATTTGATACAATTTAAATCAATATGATTTTATTCATAATCATGATTGCGAATTTTTATCTTATTCTGCAATCATGATTTTTTTCTTTTCTTACATTAACATTGATAAGTTGTGCTAAACGTTAAATTCAGTAATAGTTTGTAAAATTTTGTATGAGATATGAAAAAAAAAAGAAAAGAAATCAAACAATCGACATAAACAGGGATATGCGTAGTAAATTAATTCAATCAAATTAATTGAATAATTAATTAATTAATTCAATTAACAAAAAATATTCGATTTCGATGTCAGCCAATTTAGTATTTCATTTCATATATATATGAATTCCTCATTTTTCATTTCATTTAAAAAAGAAAAAACAAAAAAAATCATTTGTAAAATCCAAATATCATTTATAGTTGACTCAATGCATCGAGAATTTCCTTTCGAACTGCTTCACTTAATGCTGCAAAATGAAAAAAAAGTTTAATAAAATTATGCATAAAAATTTTTTTAAAAAAAATTAAATAAAATAAAAGAAAGAAATTAATTAAATGTATTATAAAATTAATTAAAGCATTTCAAATTTATATAATTATTTGAATAAAATAGGAGCATTTTAATTTTATTAAGAAAACAATAAAACGAAAACTTCCCCATAAATATCTATAAATTATTGTTTATTTTTTCCTTTTAATATTTCTTATTTAACTAATTTTTAGCAAAAACTTTTAGCAAATAAAAAGTTTTAGCGAACTTTAAGCAATTACTATTTCATTTAAAATATTATACAAATTTGTTAAAAATTATCAATAAAACTAATAATTTGTTATAGGTAGAATTAATTTTATCAAAATTATTATCATTGCAATAATTAATCATTGAGAATTTTTTTGTATTAAAATCTGATAAGAATGAATTTACTAAAATTATTACGATTAAAATAATATGTATTATAAATGATTGTAAAAATTATCAATGACTAATGCTTTGTTATAGCTAAAATTAATTTTATCAAAATTATTATCATTGCAATAATTAATCATTGAGAATTTTTTTGTATTAAAATCTGGCAGGAATGAATTTATTAGATTATTACGATTAAAATAATACTATATCTTAATCACTAATAATTATTATCTTAACACTAATAATTATTATCTTAACATTAATAATTATTATCTTAACACTGATAATTATTATCCTAACACTAATAATTATTATCTTAACACTAGTAATTATTATCTTAACATTAATAATTATTATCTTAACACTAATAATTTGATCATTTATTTAAAGTTTACTGTATAAATAAAATTTTAAAAAACTTTAATTTCTTTTTTTTATTTAAATTATATCTTTTTCAAATTTTTCATTTCAACCTAATTTTTTTACGATTAATTATAATTTTATAGTTTTCTTTCTTTTTTTTTTCTGAATATTATAAAATATTTTTGCTATTTTTAGAAACAAGTTTGAAGCATATAAATTTTAAGGCTTAAATTATTATTTACAAAAACTTGTTTATCAGATATCATGCTTGGAGCATATCATTTATCAGGTTATGTTGTTTAGAGCAAAATAAATAAATATCTTCAATTCAGGTATTCTAATAAATACATATTTACCGTAGAGATAAAATTCTGAAACGTGAAAAATTTTGCCTTATATATTTCTTAAAAAAAATGAATTTATTCAATCGTTTCTTAATTCATTTTTTTCCTGAAAATCCATAAATTACAGTAGGATAAAAACAAAATAAATTAATAATCCGTAAATTACGGTAAGAGTGAAAATAAAAATGAGTAAATAAATAAATGCTTACAATCCATGATAGCTTGAATTTGTTGAGTTTTTGTTGGGTGGTTAAACTTGGCGAATCAGCAATAGCTGACATTTTAGCATCAGCTTCTCGAGCTTCTTTTGAAAATTTAGCAACCGCTTGTTGATGTAATCTTTCATAGGCAGCCTTACCTTGCTTTATCTCTTGTTTAAATTGATCAAATCGTGTCTAAAATTAAGCATTTTATTTGATTTACTCGAGAATGATTTACTCGAGAAAAGTTAATTTTGCAAAAATATAGAAATAAATTTAAATTAAAATTGAATAAAAATATCAAGTTAATCATTATCAATATTACGTACTATTTAGTAATTCAATTCCAGTAATCGTTTCATTTTTAATTTTAAATTTTTCAAAAATTATAACTACTTTCAAGTGGTGAAAAATTATTATTTGCTAATAATTAGCTTTATTAGAATTTATTTGGAATTTTTTTCGTTTCTTTTCACGTGAAACATTATTTGAAGTAACAAATTTCACGTCAAATTAATTACGTAAAATAATGTAAAAGAAAGTATCAGAAGAAGAAAAGTTATTAAATATATGAAAAAAAAAAGATTGAAGAAAAAAATTTCATAAATTATTCGATTCGAGAATGATCGCCAGGTAGTATTAAATTATTTTCAAAATAATATTCTTTTAATAGAAAAAGAAAAATGAAAAATATTATTGAAATTATAAATGATAGATTAAAATTTTCTTTTTAAGCATATGAATAACAACGATGATAATAATAATGATAACAAAAACAAAGTTATTAAACAATAGCAATGTTAGTAATAATATTAATAATGATAATGATAATAAAAACAAACTTAAATATAAATATTGATAATGATGATAAAAACAAACATATATATTATAATGATAATGAAAACAAACTTACGTACAAATAATAAAGATAATATTGATAATGATAATGATAATAAAAATAAATTTATGTATAGATAATGATAAATAAAAAAATAAAACAAACAAACAAACTTTATATGTGCCACCAAGTCTGTTGATAAATGCTTCAACATCAGCTTCTGTTTGAGCATCAGTTTTTGTTTCATCAGCTTTTAGTAAATCATAAAATTGTTTTATAACAGATTGTGGTGCACCAACTAAAAATGGTGGTACTTCAAGTTGTTCTTGTTGTTGTTGTTGTTGTTGTTGTTGAGCAATTATTGCTACTATTAAAATAGATGAGAATAAAATAAGAAATTTCATTGCTATTATTGTTTATTGTTTATTGTTTGTTGTTGCTGAAAAAAAGAGAAATTTAATTTTCAACAACAATAAAAAAAAATTATAGGAATAGAATAATTTTACTAATTTCTTCAAATTTAACTCTAACAATACCTAAAATCATTCCTAGTACTATTTAATTGACCAATTTCTATTTTTATGATAACATATGATTGTTAAGAATGTCTTCTATACATATATATTATATATATATATAGAAGATTTGATCGAATCAAATTAACACTGATCATGAAAAAAGGTGGAGAATGAAAATTGGGGAGTTTAATGATTTACAGCCAAAAATTTTAGTATATCAAAAATGATCATTTCGTAAAATCAATTAGATAATGTTATCAGAAGTGATATGACATAAAGGTGGAGCAAATAAATAATCTTTTAGGTTTTTTTTTTTTAAAAAAAGGCGTAACTTTTTCCGCCTACTTTTTTTTTGAAATGATTGTTTTAGTATCATTTGATAATGTTAATTAGTTTGATATGTCATACACGTGAATCATCAATTTTATCATTTCTATTCCTTTTTTTTTTGTCTCCTTTTCTCTCTCTTTCTTCTCTCTCTCTCTTTGTCTCTTTAACAAATTTGATGATAAAATTTTTGACGACAAATTAAAAGATTCGACGAAACACATTTGACAAAAATATTTGAAGAAAAAAAAAAAAGCTAATGAACTAATTTAGTTCATTTGATGACTAATAATTTTCGTTTTTCTTTGTTGTTGTTGTTGATGATATTGATGATGATATTTGATAAAATTGATAAAAAAAGTTTCATTTTTTATCATTATCATTATTATCATTTGCAAAAATAATCAAAACTTTTTTATATCTTCGTTTTTTTTTTTTTTGTTTCAAAAATATTTCTTTAATTACTGTAATATTCAAAAAGAAATATATCATTTAATATTTTATAATTTGCTATCTAAAATATTCCAAAGTTTCATTTTTCCTCTTTCATTCCTTTATCATCATAATCAAATAATGTTTATCTATAAATGATAAAATAGAATTACTCAAATTATCAAGAAATCAGTATTATTATCTAAGATTCTGATTATTCCATCATCGAAATTTTTCAAAAAAAAAAAAAAAGTGAGTTGAAGTATCAAAATATCATTTGGTGATTATGAAGAATATGAATTATCAAATGATATATTTGTTTCGTTTTTTTTTTTTTTTTAGCAAAAATATCCTAACATTGATAATAATTTTTGATATCTGATATATAACGAATATCGCAAATAAAAAAATAAAGTAAGAACGAAAAACTTTTCATCGTATAATAATAGCTGATAATAACGATGATAAAAGTGTTATTGTTTATCAATTTTTTTTAAAAATTCAAATATATGAATTCAATCAATATAATCAAATAATTCTTAAATGTTTAAATATACAAATTTAATTAATGCGATCAAATAATTTTTAAACAATTAAAATATATAAATTTAATCAATACGATCAAATAGTTTTTGAATATGCAAATATATATATATATATTCAATCAATATGATCAAATAATGTTCAAATATGCAAATTCAATCAATATGATCAAATAATAGGCAAATATATAAATTCAATCAATATGATCAAATGGTTTTTGAATATGCAAATACACAAATTCAATCAATTATGATCAAATAATATTCAAATATACAAATTCAATCAATATGATCAAATGGTTTTTGAATATGCAAATATATAAATTCAATCAATATAATCAAATAATATTCAAATATATAAATTCAATCAATATAATCAAATAATATTCAAATATACAAATTCAATCAATACGATCAAATGGTTTTGAATATTCAAATATATAAATTCAATCAATATGATCAAATAATTCTTAAATGTTTAAATATACAAATTTAATTAATGCGATCAAATAATTTTTAAACAATTCAAATATATAAATTCAATCAATACGATCAAATAGTTTTTGAATATGAAAATATATATTCAATCAATATGATCAAATAATGTTCAAATATACAAATTCAATCAGTATGATCAAATGATATTCAAATATACAAATTCAATCAATATGATCAAATAATGTTCAAATATACAAATTCAATCAATATGATCAAATAATATTCAAATATATAAATTCAATCAATATGATCGATATTGAGCTGTGCGAAAAACAAAAAAAAATTAATATTTACAAAATGTTTAATTGAAGTAAGAAAAAGAAAAAAAGTTACGAAAAATTCTTACATCAAATATTCAATAATTTAAAAGGAAAAAAAGAAAAAAAAAGTTTTGCATTAATTCTTCATTCCTTAATTATAATTAATTCTGAAATTTCAAGGTTAATTACTTCGTAAACTATCAAATTTCTTCCGAAATTTTCTATCAAATTTTATCAAAATTTATCACTCTTTATCTATCATTAAATAGTAAATGATTTTTTATTGTTAATTTAGCGAAACTAAAATTTTAAATGTTAACATTTTTTTTTGGCAAAAATCAATCACTTAACATGAATTATGCTAAAATTATCATTTCATATGATAGTTAAGGGATTATCATTTTGTATGATAGTTAAAGGACTTACTCATTTTGCATGATAGTTAAGGGATATTAAAATTTCAATTCATATTATAGTTAAATGATTATCATTTCCTATAATAATGAAATGATTACATTCATGTGTTACGCTAAAATTATCATTTGTATGATAATTAACTGATTATTCATTTCATATGATGATAATTAAATGATTATTTATTTCATATAATAATAATTAAATGATTATTCACTTTCATTTCGTATGATAGTAATTATTCATAGTTAAATGATTACTCATTTCGATGATAGTTAAATGATTATTCAATCCGTCTGATATTTAAATGACTATTCATTTTGTACGATAATTAATTAATCATTCATTTCGTATCATTTTTAAATGATTATTCATTTTATATGATAATGAAGTGATTAAATTCATGAATTATGCTAAATACTTTTACTCTGAAATTATCATTTGTACGATAGTTTAATGATTATTCATTTTGTATGATAATCAATTAAGGTATAAAATTTAAAATTATTCTTTGATTATAATCATCTTAAATTTACAGGTATTAAAAAGTGTAAAAATTTTTATACCTTTCTCTCTCTCTCTGTCCCTCTCTCTCTATATATATAAAAATAAAAGTAATTTACGACAACTGAATCATTTTTACAAAAAAATCTTTCGTCAATAAAAAAAAAAAAGAAGACAATGTCATCATGATGATATTATAATCGAGGAAGAGAGAGAGAGAGAGAAATAGAGAGAGAGGAGAAAGAGACTGGAAAACCAGTTTTTTCTTTCTTTTTAAACATAGACCCAACTTCATACATCTATCATCATTATCATCATCACATCATCATCATCATTGTTATTATCACTAAGAATTTAAGATGAAAATCGATCGTCGAACATAAATAACATTGTAGCAATTGGTAAACGTATCAATTCATTCATTATATTATACTGAGCAAATAATATCAATTTTGATATTATCAATATAAATATTTAGTTATTGCAAATGATAAGATAAAATGATAAAGTATATACGAATTTCGTAATAGAAAAAAATTTGTTTTCTTTTTTTTTTTTTAAAATTAACTAAACCATAAAAATGATTGAATAGAAAAAGAAATTCAAATAAACAAATATTTGAAATTGCGAATTAAAAAAGCGATAAAGTTAATTTAAATAATAATTTCAAAAACAATATGCTTTTAAAATGCATGATAAAACAAGCATTGATAATGAAGCACTGATAATGAAACATCGATAATGTAAATAATGATAATAATTTTTCTAAAAAGAAGTCGATAAAATATTTTTAAAGAGTAATTTCAAAAAAACAATATGTTTTTGAATATATAATAAAATAAGCACTGATAATAAAGATTGATAAAATAAGCATTGCTATGCTTAAAAAAACAATATGCTTTTAAAATGCATGATAAAACAAGCATTGATAATGAAGCACTGATAATGAAGCATTGATAATATAAATAATGAGAATAATTTTTCTAAAAAGAAGTTGATAAAATATTTTTAAAGAGTAATTTCAAAAAAACAATATGTTTTTGAATATATGATAAAATAAGCATTGATTATGAAGCACTGATAATGAAACATTGATAATATAAATAATGATAATAATTTTTTTAAAAAGGTTGATAAAGTATATTTAGAGAATAGTTTCAAAAAAAAAACAGCATGCTTTGAAAATGCATGATAAAATAAGCATTGATAATGAAGCATTTGATAATATAAATGATAAATAAGCATTGATAATGAAGCATTTGATAATATAAATAATGATAAATGAAAAATTTCTCATATAAAAAAATTTATTTAATTAATTTTTTAAAAATAAGTAATAATATCAAATTTAAATATAAAAAATTTTGGTATAATAAAAAATATTTATTTTTTTGTTAATTTTCTTTTAATTTAAAATATCAATTATCATATCTGTTTGTTTAAAAATATCAAAAACTTTGTTATCTTATCAGTTTTTTTTATATCAAAAGTTATCAAAAGATAGTTTTTATCAGCATAAAAATTTGATTATTTTAATTAATTTAAATTTCTTTTTTTTTTTAAAAAAAAAAACTTTATTTCATATATTCCCATTATGTTACAACATTTTCGTACATCGTATCGTAATATAAACGATAATTCAAATTTTTGTATAATACTGAAAATTAGTTATAGGCATGAAAGAATGATGATATAGTTGTTTGAAAACTTGTTTCCTATTTCGATAGCATAAATCTTTTTATCATTAAAGCATTAATTAGTTATCATCATTTAGGAATTATCATTGAACAAGTTTTAGATATATTGGTGATATATTAAATCATACGAGTATTATCAAGTTTTCTCAAACAAAATATTGCAGCATAAGGAGATGTAAGTTGAATTTGTGTAAAAAAAAAAAACCAGTTTTATCATCGTTTTTCATTGATAGCATATATTTTCGAGTATATATCGAAACATTAAATTTATACTGATCATTGAAATTTATCAAATGAAATATTGACAATTGTAATATCATCTAAGATTTAGTTGAAGAAATGATATCAAATGATAAAAATATGATAAAAGAAATAAATAATAAATGCAACAATTCAAAAATTAAATTCTAAAATTATTTCGAAATATCAGTAAAATTTTCAAATGTATTAATAAATTTGAATATATAATAAATGAAATAATTCGATAATTAAATACTAAAATCATTCTGAAGTACTGGCGAAATTTTCAAACGTATCCACAAAATTTGAATACACAATAAATGAAATAATTTAAGAATTAAATACCAAAATTATTCGGAAATTATGGCAAAACATGAAAAATAATAGATGAAATAATTCAGTAACTAAATATCAGAATTAATCTGAAATATCAGCAAGATCTTAAATTTGTTCATAAATTTGAAAACATAATAAACGAAAAATCCAGTAATTAAATACCAAAATTATTCTGAAATTATGACAAAACTCAAATACGTAATAACCGAAAAAATTCAATAATTAAATACCAACCAAAATCAAGCTGTGGATATCAATAAAATTTTAAACTTATTCACAAATTTGAATACATAATGAACGAAGTAACTCAGTAATTAAATACCAAAATTATTCTGAAATTATGACAAAACTTAAATACATAATAACCGAAAAAATTTAATAATTAAATACCAAAGTCAACCTTTGAATATCAATAAACTTTTAAATTTATTCATAAACTTGAATACACAATAAACGAGATAATTCAGTAATTAAATACCAAAATCAAATTTTAAACTTATTCATAAATTTGAATACATAATGAACGAAGTAATAAACGAAATAATTCAGTAATTAAATACCAAAATTATTCTGATATGATGGCAAACTTGAATAATAAACATAAGTAATTCAGTAATTAAATACCAAATTATTCTGATATGATGGCAAACTTGAACGCCTAATAAACATAAGTAATTCAGTAATTAGATACCAAAATTATTCTGATATGATGGCAAACTTGAACGCCTAATAAACATAAGTAATTCAGTAATTAAATACCAAAATTATTCTGATATGATGGCAAACTTGAACGCATAATAAACATAAGTAATTCAGTAATTAAATACCAAAATTATTCTGATATGATGGCAAACTTGAACGCCTAATAAACATAAGTAATTCAGTAATTAAATACCAAAATTATTCTGATATGATGGCAAACTTGAACGCCTAATAAACATAAGTAATTAAATACCAAAATTATTCTGAAGTATTAGTAAAGTTTTAAGTTTATTTATAAATTTGAATATATAGTAAATGAAATGTATTCAAAAATAAAATTTTAAGCAAATTTCTTAAATGTATTTGTAAATTTTCATTGCAATTATGAAATGATTGTAATCGATTAAATAATTCATAAAAGTGAAAATTTTTTACTTTTATTTTTAAATTATTACCTTTTGGTATTTTATTTATAATTTCAATTTTAATTTAACAATTCTTTAAAAAAAAAAAAAAAAAGAAGGATAATTACTTACGAAATTATGTATCGGTTTATTTATTTCTTTTTATTTTTTTCGACGATTAATATTTTATCATTTCTATCATTGATCAGATCGATGTCAACTTTTTTTATTTTTATTTTTCGCTTCTGGCGATAAAATTACATCGTCGCAATAAAATCTCTTATCATGTATTATTTTTATATCCGCTTCTTTAAATTGATCAGTTAATTGATTGATCGAAAAAACAATGATTAAAATAGTGAAAATTTAATTTTTCATCTATTTAACAAAAAAAAAAATGATTTTGAAATTGCACAAAAAAAGTTCATTAATTACGAAATTATTATATTTAATAGTTTTTTTTATTTAGAAATTTATAAAAATATTTTTTGTGGTAAAGATTAAAATTATATGCAATAATCAAAAAGATCCAATATCATTAGCAATGAATATAATCTTTTAAAATTAATTTATTATCACATTTTTAATATTTAGATATGTGATTTAAAGTTATTATGCTTTTGATTAAATCATTTTCAATTAATTATATATCAAATTTTCTTTCGTCCTTTTAAATTCCCAATATGATCCAATATCATTAATAATAAATATAATCTATTTAAAATTTAATTTATTATCGCATTTTTAATATTTAGATTTTTGATTAAATTATTTTCAATTAATTATATATCAAATTTTCTTTCATCCTTTTCCTAATATGATCCAATATCATTAATAATAAATATAATCTATTTAAAATTTAATTTATTATCGCATTTTTAATATTTAGATTTTTGATTAAATTATTTTCAATTAATTATATATCAAATTTTCCCTCTTTCTTTTAAATTCCTAAAAAGAATAACAAAAGAATTGAACGATTTGTCCTTTTTTTTCCATCAAAATTTTCAAAAATTCATTTCCGAATTTTTGTGTAATTTCAATAAAACACAAATTAGTAAAATACAATTTCATTTCTTTCATTGAACTTTTCAATTTTTTTCTAAAATTGTTTAAATTAGAAGTGATAATACATACACGAATGATAATACATACACGAATGATAATACATACACGAATGATAATACATACACGAATGATAATACATACACGAATGATACATACACGAATGATAATAAAAAAAATTTATTGTAATGAAATGAAATAATCGATCGAAAAAAGTTTTTTTAAAATGATAGAATTTTTTTTTCGGATATCAAATTTTTTATTATGATATAATCATTTATTTTATTATGATATAATCGCTTTACTGACATATATAATCGTTATACTGATATATATAATCGTTACACTGATATATATAATCGTCATACTGATATATATAATCGTTATACTTATATATAATCGTTATACTGATATATAATCGTTATACTAATATATATAATCGTAATACTGATATATAATCGTTATACTGATATACACATAATCGTTATACCAATATATACAACCTCTGTACTGATATATATAATCGTTGGTTGTACTGATATATATAATCATTATATTAGTATATACAACCGTTGTACTGATATATGCAATCGTTGTACTAATATATACATTCAATCGTTATACTGATATATATAACCGTTGTACTGATATATGTATAATTCTACTAATGTATATATGTAATGTTGTACTGGTATATATAATCGTTGTACTGATATACATAGTTGTTGTACTGATATATAATCGTTGTGCTGATATACATAGTTGTTGTACTAATATCTATATTTCGATATGACAATTTTTATAACTCATATCATAATCATTTCATATCATTCATCGTTTATTTTTGACTCATTCCTCGGCTAATCTATCTATGTTCATTTTAAAATCAGGTTTAATTGATGTATCATGATAATATTGTTCTTTCATCTCTTATAATCATTGATTTTGATATGCCAAATGATTAAATGATGAAATATTCATTGCCATGCAACACTGCATAGTTTTCATTGATAGAAAAGGAAGCATTGATAAAGTAAAATTTTATCTCTTTTTTTTTATCATTATCTAATCAAATTTTTAAAATATATCTATAAACTACAAGTTTTGGCATCAACACGTATATAAATTCGAGATATTCCTTTTCAGAATTATGCAATAATTTAAAGTATTTTTAGCGTTATTAAATTACACGTAGATTTAAGGCATTTTTTCAGACAATTACACGTAAATTTAAGCTTATTTTTAGCGAATTACACGTAGATCAATAAATTACACGTATGCTATATAAAAATTTGAATTAATTTTTTCATAGCACAAGGCAATTTTTACTAAATATATAAATGAATACACTTCAATAAATGTAATTTAATTAATGAATTAAAATTATTTGAATTGACATTTCGAAATTATTTCCAATATGTTGTATAGCTATGATATGCTTCAAAATAATATTTATCATTGATAAACTATAGAGATATTAATGATAAAATTTGAATTTATGCTTCATTTACATTTTGAACAATTTAATAAGCCTTTATTGGAATAAAAATATATTTCGTAATAGATTTTATTAGAATCTAATTTATGCAAATTATACAAGAATGCATTGATGATGATGATGATGATGATAGAAGCAAAATATATTTCGAACTATTACATGAACTAATACTTTTCGTTAAAATGATCAACGAGAATGAATAAAAGACTGAAGTTTATCGATCACCTTATTGAAAAACGTAAAAACTTCACGTCAATTATTATCCGCTTACTGAAGCGTACGTCAATTATCATTCATTCGTTGAAGCATACATTGATTGTTATCCGCTCGTTTGAAGCATAAAAATTATTTACGTTGATTTTTGAAAAGGAAAATTACGAAATCAAAGAATGCAATATAAGAATAAACGAATGAAACTTTTTAATCGCTTGTTGAAACGTAAAAACTTCACGTCAATTATTATCCGCTTGCTGAAGCGTACGTCTATTATTCTTCATTCGTTGAAGCATACGTCAATTGTCATTCACTCGTTAAAGCATACGCCGATTATCCTTCATTCATTAAAGCATCCGCCGATTATCATTCACTCATTGAAGAATACGCTGATTATCATTCATTCGTTGAAGCATACGCCGATTATCATTCATTCGTTGAAGCATACGCCGATTATCATTCATTCATTGAAGGATAAAAATTATTCACGTTGAGTTTTAAATGAAAAATTACGAAATCAAAGAAGATACTATAGGAATAAACGAATGAAATTTATCATATTGTTTGTTGCGACGTAAAAACGTCTTGTTAAAACGTAATAACTTCTTCACGTCGATTATTATTATTCGCTCGTTGAAGCATAAGAATTGTTTACGTTAATCCAATTAAACTTCTATCTTTATTTGTTTAACAAAACATTTAATCATTGATTATCAAATCATTTATTCAATATTAACAATTAAACTTTCTTCTTACATATTTTAATCAAAAAAAAAAATGATTTATCAAATTACTACTTCAAACATTTTGCTATTTGTATATATTATCAATAACAGATAGATGAACAACATTTTTATTTACTTCTTAACCTTGAAATGCTATCTGTAATTCGTTTTTGACCTTCTCTGGCAAATCTGAAAAAAAAATGACAAAAAAATGAAAAGTTATCAAGGACATTTGTTCTATCAAAAAAATATCAGCCAATATCTATCATATCAAAATTAAAATAAAAGATTTCATATGCATTGCTTATCAATAGTAGGATTTGATGACGAAATAAATTTCTATAATTTGAGATTTCAAAATAATGAATGGTATTCCTGAAATTTTAGCGAACAATTAATCAAATGAAAGAAGATATCATTTTACTTACCATCGATGATCTGTTGAATCTTTACTTGCTTCTGCATTCCTGTCAATGTTGAATTTTTAGCAACAGAAACCAATTTTGCATCTGCTTCTTTTGTTTCACGTGAAAGATTTGCTATTATTTGTTTATGTTGTACTTCAGCTTGTTCCAGAGCAGCTAATGCTTTCTTTTTAAAATCCTCGTATCCTTTCTGGAAAAATTAAAATTTTTATCATTGTTATCATAGATATTGTCAATATTACCTAGATATTGTTAATGTTATCTCAAGTATTATCAATATTACTTACACATGCTACCAGCGTTATCTCAGATAAGTATTGCTAACGTATCTCAGATATAGTCATGATAATATTACCTACAGATACTGCCAGCGTTATTGCAAATAAATATTGCTAATCCCAGTTATCCCAGTTATTGTCATTGTTTCCCGGATATTGTCAATGTTATCACAGACATTATTATCATTGTTATTCTAAATATTATCAGTGTTATCTCGGATATTGTCAATATTCGCTAGATATTGTTAATGTTATCCCAGATACATGTTATTGTCGTCCTAAATATTATCAGTGTTATCTCGGATATTGTCAGTATTCGCTAGATAATGTTAATGATATCTTAGATGCTCTTAGATATTGTCAGTGTTATCCCAGTTATTATTATCAATGTTATCACAAATATTGTTAATGTTTATTCTAAATTATCTTTACATATCAATCACTATATATATAATGTTAATTTGGAGTATATATTTGCTAACTTTAATTTTAGCATTTTGTCGACCAATCCATGTTTCAATTTCTTTCTCCATTTGCCTATCAGTTCGATATGCTGCACTAGCAAGTATTTGCAAAAATTCATTGGTAACATTTGCTGGTGCATCAATTAAAAATGGTGGTATTAATAGTTGTAGCTGTTGTTGTTGTTGTTGTAGTAGTTCTTGTTGTTGTTGTAGCAGTTGTTGCTGTTGTTGTTGTTGTTGCTGTTGTTGTTGTTGTAATTGTTGTTGTTTTTGTTTTTGTGGTTGTTGTGAACGTTGTTTTTGTAGTTGTTGCGGTTGAGCAATAACGTATGAAATAAGTAAGCTAGCAATAATGAATTCTTTCATTATTTTATTCAATAAATTAATTTTGTTATCTGTAAATAAAATTTATAAACAGAAACGAAAAAAATGATTAAACAATAAAACAAAACAAAACAAATAAAAACGACAACCATACTTTTAATATAATAATATAAATTTAAAAAAAAAAAAAAAGGAGAAAGAAAGAAAATTTCGAAAAGTAATAATTCTATGATACCACAAATTAATGTTCGTAGCAGCCATTGTCAACATAAATGTCGAAATGATAAACTGAAAAGGAACATTTGAGTAACAAAATTTTTATATATATGATTCAAAATGGGTAAAAATCATTAAGCCACCAAAGAAAGGTAAAAGTATTAATCAAATTTTTTTTCGTTTTTTTTTTTTTTTATGAATTTTACATTTGTTTACCGATCCGATCGTTTCGTCTAGATCGAAAGTATATTCAAAAAATTGTATGTTCCATCTATATTGACACATTTTGATCGATTGTACAGTTAAAAGTAACTTTTCAATTTTCTCTCTCTCTCGCTTTCACTCTTTCTAATTCCTTCATTTTTCTCTCTTTTCGTGAACGAAAAAGAAACGAGTAAATTGGTATTCATGAAATGCAAAAATGTTCATGAAATTCCGTCTCGAGAATGGAAAAGAAATGAGTAAATTGCTATTCATGAAATGCAAAAACCCAATTCATGAAACATAAAGAATTTCTGGTACTTGCTTAAAATTTGATGAAAATTTGAAATTAGCAAAATGATAATTTATTTTTTGCAAATTTTTTTTCACATTTTGAACACTTCCTGTTGGTACGATAGAATGGACGTAAAATATGACGTAGCAAATATGAGGACATTTTTGATTCCAATCATCTTATCATATCGAATTTTTTTTTAGTTTTTTCTCTCAAATGAACTTTCACTTTACATTTTAGTTTTAGTTTTTTTGCATTTTCCTTTTGCAAAAAAAATCATCTAATCATTGATATGTGTCATTGTATGTATCAATTTTTAATACAAAAGAAGAAAACTTTTGCTTTTTTTGGTTTTTAGATATTGTAAAAATTTTATTTAGCCAAAAATTAATTTCTTATTAATATAATTTCTCAATTATGAAATACAATTTTGAAGAATTATGAAATATATTTTTGAAAAATTATGAAATATATTTTTGAAAAATTATGAAATATATTGTTGAAAAATTATGAAATATATTTTTGAAAAATGATGGAATATATTTTTGAAAAATTATGAAATATATTTTTGAAAAATTATGAAATATATTTTTGAAAATGATGGAATATATTGTTGAAAAATTATGAAATATATTTTTGAAAAATTATGAAATATATTTTTGAAAAATTATGAAATATATTGCTGAAGAATTATAAAATATATTGTTGAAAAATTATGAAATATATTTTTGAAAAATTATAAAATATATTTTTGAAAAGTTATGAAACATATTTTTGAAAAATTATGAAATATATTTTCAGCCAATTATTCCATTTTTACTTATTTATTTATTTTTTCACCTTTCTTTGAATAAAAACTTTTTATTTTCTTATTAATTTTTTAAAAGAAAGCTAATTATATTAACTTTTTCACTTATCTAATGTTAATAAAAAGTATTATTTAAATCGTAATGGACAAAAGAAAAAGTTTTTGTTACATAATTTTAATTTTTTTCTGCTTTCTTGCATTATTCAATAAGTAATTTTTTTAAATTTTCGTCTTTCTTTTTGTTATAAATCTTTTTTTTCCACATAAAACTAATAGATTGTGAATTACCTTCGAAATACCGGATTTGTTTGTGTAAAATTTTCATATATTTATTTTTTCTAAGAAATTATTTTCCGGTTAATGCATATTTTGTTATAAGCTAATTTTAGCAACAATTCTGTTTACAAATGAATCATTTTTTTTTATGATAAATATGTTGTGATGATAGAAATAAGATTGAAGACGAGAAAAATATATATATCAAGTTTCATTTTTTATTAGATTTATTTGTGCTTAATTTTCTTTTCGTTTTTGAAAGATTTGTCGTTAAATATTGAAGCAAGAAATAGTATTTAAGAATTTAAAAAAAATAAATAAAAAACTTGGAAGAAAAATAGTGAAAATTAGTAGGGAAAAAAGATAATAAATAATGCTATGCTGATTTATGGAAATTTTTAAAAATAAGAAAAAAAAATTTATGATAATGATTAAATGATCAAAAAAATGGCATGAATTGATGATCGAGAATTAATAAGATTGATTGATAAGTTATTGAAAATACTGATTATGATAAAGAATGATAAGATTAATTGATAAGTTAATTGAAAATGCACGTGTTTGGTTACGGTCGAGAATGATAAGATTGATTGAAAAGTTAATTAAAAGTATTTGTATACTTTTTCATTTTTTTCCCGATCTATAATATTTCAAAACAATGATTTAGTATAAGTTTTGCTTTTTTTTTTAAAAAAGTAAGTAACTTTGCAAAATTTTAGTTGAAAAATTAGTTATCAATTAGTATAAAATGATAAATATAATGATAAAAATATTATCAAATGAAAAATTTCGAAATAATTTATAATAAACAAAATTTGAAAAGAATTCATATTTTTAAATTATACTTTTAAAAACTTTTGTAAATAAAATTTTATACAAATTATATAATTAAATTTATTAAAAATTATTTCCTTTATTAAATTTGTAATTATATATATAAAATTTCAAAATGATTCATAATCATTTAGCAAGTTCATATCGGAAAAATAAATTGATAAATGCAAAAACAAGCAATCTAATTTTTCATTATCATAAATTAATTAATTAGTTAAATTATTAGTTAGTCAGTGTTGATTTATTTTTTCAATAATACTAATTTGTTATCCGAAATTAAATTAATTTTTATAAAATTCAAAGTTTATTTTTATTTTTATTCTTTCCTTCATGTTATTTGTTCGATGAAAATTATTTTAATTTAAAATGGAAAAATTTGTTAAATAAGAACGACGATTTATTTATTTATTTTTTCTCGAGAAGTGAAATACTTCAAGACGAGAATGAATGAAGCAAATGAATGAAATTCTAAAATTGTTGCAATTTTTTAATGAAAAACCAATTTTGTATATATCAAATTTTTTATTCTTTACAATCATTTATAATCCAATGGAAAATTACTGATTATCATTTATCAAAAATTATATTTGAATAGTAATTGATTAAGAATTTTGCGCAATTATCTAAGAATCTTATTTTTAAAATTTTCAAATTTATAAAATAAATAATCAAAAAATAAATTTTTGATTAACTTATTACAATTTATGATGAAATGATTTTTAAACAATTATAATAAATTAAAACAAGCAACAATTTAGTAAAACGTGAATTTTACGTTTTTGACGTGAATTTTCTTGTATTTATCTTTATACGCATATATACGAAAGTGTTGATTTTACTTACGAAGCATATGGAATTCAATGAAGAATCAAACAAAAACGTTTGCTACAATTTCTTAACATTTTAATGTAAATATTTTTTACTTTGATACGTTACAATTTTTAGCACATATTTCTTTCCCCTCTTTTTTTTCCCACCATCATACGTACGTGTTACGTGAATATTTTTTCCCACCATCATACGTACGTGTTGCATGAATATTTTTCTTTTCCTTTGATAAATTCAATTTTTATCATTGATTAGCTTATTTTTTTTTTGCAATGAAATATTTTAATTAGTTTTACGCTTTTAATATGTAATTATTTTTTTATACAATTTTTTTCTGTTAATTTG
The DNA here is from genome assembly GCA_024305405.1 of Dirofilaria immitis. Taxonomy (NCBI): domain Eukaryota; kingdom Metazoa; phylum Nematoda; class Chromadorea; order Rhabditida; family Onchocercidae; genus Dirofilaria; species Dirofilaria immitis. The sequence continues at coordinate 2,690,561 of JAKNDB010000098.1, forward strand.
AATTTAAGCTAAAAAGAAGAAATTTTAAATTGTTCTTGACATACTTGCTATCAGTAATTAATCCTAAAAATTGCTAATTTAACGCTTCAAAAATTCACTTATCATCATCAAATAATCTATTGGAAATATAATCAGCGAAAGCAAATGGCAAAAAAAAAACTTTCAACTTTTTTTTCTTTTAAGCAAATAAAAATGAAGAAATAAATAGTCCTAAATTGAATGAGAATTCTCGAGGAAAGAATTGGAATCAAAAAAAAGTTTTTTTTTTCTTCATTATATCTAATTTTATTGTATTATGATAAAAATTTTTTTATCCCATCTCTTTAGCATAAATTTTATTACAATCATTTGCATACATATGTAATCTATAAATAAAATATGCCTTGCTTTGTTTTTTTGATAATTTTATTTTTTATCAAATATCACATTTTAGGTCAGTATCATTTGATAATTGTGAAAAAATAAACATCATTTGATAATTGTGAAAAAGTAAATATCATTTGATAATTGTGAAAAAGTAAATATCATTTGATAATTGTGAAAAAGGTAAATATCATTTGATAGTTGTGAATGAGTAAGTATCATTTGTTATTTACGAATTAATTTTATAATTTCAATTAGTAAATATTGTTGTGAAAATATTCTGATACTTCTCAGAATAATAAATGTTAAAATAATAACCGGTTTATTTGTCAATAATAAGTATCAACAAATCGAGGAAACTAGTAGTTATTTATTATAGGTTGCGGAAAATACAACAAAACATGATCGATTAAAATATAACAAAAAAAAGAAAAAATACATACATTATTTAGTATAATCATTTTAACATACATATGTACATACATATTTCGATTTCAATAAAAACCTTTTGTTTAGTTTTATTCGATATCAAATAATAAAATTATTCAATCAATTATTCAAATTAATTTATTAATTTATTTTTTATTATTTGATATAAGAAAATTTTTAATGATTAAATTTATGATTAAAATTTAATATTTTAATATATTTTTTTTATAATAACAAAAACAAAAAAAAAAATGGGAAAATTATATGAAAAATTACGAAATCGAAAAATAAGTTAAGCAACGAAATATACAAATTTTAAAATAAATATTTCTATTATTTGTAAAGTTGAAGTATTTTTTCGAAAAATCTATCAAAAACAAAAATAAAAGAAAATGAATTACAAAAAGTTGTGCGAAGTTTTTGGTATGTTTTAAAAATTTCTATTTATTCACTACAAAATTATCATTGATCAAATTTCAAGTATTGATCAAATACAAAATCATCATTGATCAAATTTCAACTATTAATATAAATAATATTTTTATGAAATATTTACAACCAATAAATATAGCTTCTTGTAATAAATAAACGCTTAAAATTCTAAGTGTTAATATAAGTAATAAATGATATTTTTGCAAAATATTTACAAAAATAAATAAAATTTTGGTATTGTTTATTTTGTAAATAAAAAGTAAATAAATGCTTCAAGTTCCCGAATATTAATATAAATAATAAACAATACTTTTATAAAGTATTTACAACAATAAATATATCTTTTGGAGTAAATAAACGCGTTTTAGATTCTAAGTGCTAAATAAGTAATAAATAATATTTTTTGTAAAGAATAACTTTCACATTATTTATTTTTGTAAATAAAAAAATAAATGCTTTAAATTCCCGAATATTAATATAAATAATAAATAACATTTTTATTGTAAAATATTCGCAACAATAAACACAACTTTTGCAATAAATAAAAGCATATCGAAAAAGAAAATAAAATTTCATCGAAAACAAAACACTGCAATCTTCTCTTTAATTTATTTTCCTTAATTTTCGAAGTTTATTTTCATCAAACTATTTTTGAAATGATCAACTTCTCGTATATGCATTTATGAGAGAATTTAAACAAATTAAAAAGAAAATTTTTAAATATTTTGCAAATTATTTAATATATTGTCTTGGAAAATTTAGTTAATTTCTATTTCACATAATCAACAGATTATTCCAATTTTAACAATTCTATAATTTCACATTCATTTCTATGATATCTGCAAGATTGAATAATTATTGAAATTATCAATCGTACACTTTTAAGCTTTTAAAATTATTGTTTAAAAAAAAAACTTAATATTTTTAATTTTTAGTTACAATTTTATTCCAAATAACAAAGTTAATTTATTTGCATATTTCATTTAATTTTTTTTAGTTGCAAATTTCATTTAAAAATAATCCGATCAAAAATCACTTCTTTTCACAATACCTTATCATTGCTAAAAAAAAAAAAAAAACTTTAACTTATAAATTTATGATGTATGATAAAAATAAAAGTTATGGTGATATTATTGAAATTAAAAGTTTTTTAATCAAGCAATCATCCAACCAACTTGGATTGTCCAACATTTTTTTCTTTTTCGTCTCATTGTTGACAGTTTCATTTTATGATGGTAATAGAGTTGAGTAAATGATTAGAAGAATTTTCGATGTGAAATAACATGGTTAGTGAATTTTTGCTCTAGCACATATACTTGCTTTGCAAATTTTTGAATGCTTCGTAATGATAAAAAAAAAAAAAAAAGAAGAAGAAAATTTAGTTGCCTTGATTAAGCTTAGAAAAATATGGCCCAATAATAGCAAGCAAATAGAATTTAGGCCTTAATCATTTTCATTTTACCAGCAAACATACTCGTTTAGCAAAAAAAAAAAAAAAAAAGAATTTTACAATTATTTTCTATTCATTCCTATTCATTGAGATAAAACATTTTAATGAATTTGTCTTCAATTTCTAAAACAATTATATTTGTATTGCAATAAATTTATTTAAATTTAAATAACAATTAATTGTAAAATTTCTTAATTAAAATAAAAAGTTTGCAAATCATAGCTGAAGGCTAATCTATGCAATGTTGAAATATAATAAGAATTTTTATGCAAATAAAATGATTACAACATTTAACAAAAAATAATTTTGTCAAAAAAAAAAAATTTTTGATTTAATTGAATCATACACAAACGCGAAAAGTTGTAAAATCAGCGATAATCTATAATTTTAATCCATAATTTTTAAATGATTTAATTTGATTGAATTTTTTTTTGAAAAAAAGAGATAAATTCGAAAAATTCATAGTTTTAATTTGGGTTTTTCTCAATCATTTAATTTTGCTTTATTCATTTTTCTTTTAAAAAATAATATTAAAGGCAATTTATGCTTTTATTGAAATTCTTTTCTTTTAAATATGCTTTAGATCGATTTATAAGAGAAAAAAAAAAAAAACATACCCTTCTTAGCAGCTTAATGTTTGTAAAGATAATTAAAGGAAAATAAACAACGAACATCCTGAATGATATCATTAAATTGGAACTATTTTTTTTTTTTTGTAAAATTTAGATTTTAAGGATCTGATAATGTTAGAGAAAATATTGTTGAAAAGCTTACATTCTTCTTTTTTTTTTTTCTTTGAGAAATTGTTTATAAAATTTTTCCAAAGATTTCAGAGGAAAAAAAGTGCCAAACCACAAACATATATAATTTATTTATTTTTTTTTGGGAAAAAATTAGGATTAATCCAAGCACTTCACAATCTGAAAAATATTTCTTGACCAAATAGCCTTTCATCTCTTTTCCTCTTTTTGCTCATTCTTCAAAAAATAAAAGTCTTCAATCTTTTCCTTTTTTTTTTTTTTTCTGAGAAATCTGTTTTAAAAATCTTTTATTAAGCATATTATTTAAATTCCATAAAATTAATATAGTTAACAATCTATTTCTGCCTTCGTTTTTTTTTTTTGAATTTAAAATGATAGCAAAAAAGGCATTTTTAAAGGACAAAATTAAAAGTGAGAAAAGAAAGATCTATCATTTATAAATAAATTCATCTTACCATTCTTTCTTATTGCTTTGCTTTCTCAGGAATATGCATTTAAGTTTAATTTTTATTCACAACTTTTCGTTGCATAAATTAAATCATCGACAATTTTTCCATCATAATCATCATCATCATCATCATCATTCCTCATCTTTCCTTTCTTATCTATCATTGTTTCCTCGTTTCTTAGCCTAGATTTCCGTTTTTCTGATGAAACTAAATTTGTTCAGCATAATGAGCGATGACGATGATGATAAATAAATTAGTTTAGGACATTTTATAAAATTTCCAAAAATGCTCCATTAGTGTGACAAGTCGCCCTTGCATCGGTTCATTATTCTTTTAAAATTTGCTTTCAAACAAATCTTTGAGAATTTTTCATTCAACAAACGAAATGAATTGCGATGAAATTATTTTATATTTTCTCTCGTTTTTTTTTTACTTTCTTTTGTCTCGATGAATTGCGATGAAATTGTTGCATATTTTCAATTAAATATAAATTTTATTTCTTAATTCTTTCTTTTTATTCTGTAAAATTTTTTAAAAAAAAACTTTTACTTTTTAACGAGAAATATAGTTTTTTTTCAAAAATTCTAGAAATTTCAAAAGTTGAAAAATCATATTATTTTACTAATAAAAATAGCGATAAAATGATTAGCATAGCACTGCTATAATAAACATTTTATCACTACAAATCATTGTTATATTACTAATGATGCAATAAAATACTGATAAATATTTGATATGAAATATTGTATTACAAATGTATATTTCTCTTTTCTTGTTGAACATGTATTTTGTAACTTGTATTGCAGAAAAATAAATATTCTTTCTTCGATGCTCAAAAAAAAAAATAAATAAATGAATACAGCATGATGATATATGAAATATGAACTTTTCTTTTAGCAACAAGATGACTTTTAACCGGTTTGCATCTCTGAATCGATATAAGACAATAGGTGATGAATTTTGGAACATTCTGAATGGATCCGTAAACTACGAACACCATCACTGATTGGAATTGGTTAACGTTTTATCTTTTAAATTTAAAGACATGAAATTGAAAATAAAATAGAACATATCGACAATTATCATTCTAAATTCAAAATGATAAAATATGGAAAATTGGATGTTACATTGAAAAATATACATCAGAAGTGATAATAAAGGCAAGATGCTGATAAGTTTGCTGACAAAATGTTTTCATAGAAATCGTATATACGAACCAAAGTTTGAAATTTCTTATATGGTAGTTTTATTTTACTAATATTGTTTCGAATTTGATCTTTTGCTTTGATGATAGTTTAAAACATTTCTCACGTTGACCCTATATTAGCTCAAAACAACAATACGCTTTATTTCAATCATTTTATACTTTATGTATTCCATTTTGTTACTTCTTAAAAACAAGTACTATATTTTATTGTGATAATATCATTTAGAAAATATAACAAAAATGTTTACTAACGAATGAATCTTTTTCAAGAAAAAAAAAAAAAACTGAAATATTTTTATAGAAATCATATATGCTGATCAAATTTCCTATAATCAAATGTTTAGAGACTTCGTTTTATTATTTGATTTAACACTTATTTATCACAGAATTATTGGGTTGCAGCGTTTTCTTAAAACTTAACGTTTGATTCATCCCAACGTTAACTCTGCTCCATCAAAATGCGGCCAATCGGATTACACATTCAATGTCTATACCTCATATATTTAACAAACAAGACGTTCATAGATCATTGAATATTTGAGGACAGATTGAAAACATTTCGTCTCATAATTCCTCAATCATTTTTGAATATAAAATGTTAGCAAAAATTTACGAGTGAAAATTTACGATTAAATTAAAAAGTATTTTCTGCATAAATCAAAACTACCTACAATATACGTCTATCATAGTGAATTCAAACGTTTACTTTTATATATACGTATTATTAAAATGATAAAGAAAAAGCCATTTTCTGCAATAAAAAAATACAAAAAAGTTTCAATTGCTAATTTAAAATATTAAAATTTAATTTTTTTAAAAGTCATTAACTTTACTTTGGCTTATTCTATTAGTATAAATCTAAAAAAAAGCAGCAACATATATGGAAAATATAAAATTGCAGCTTCGATTCTAACGATACCTTTCGGTACATTTATCATTACTCCTTATGTCGTAATGAATATTTCTGGACCATCAGCATTATTATCATTATTGATAGCATTTATCATTATGATCTTATCCGGTTTGCTTTATTTTTGCAGAATTTTAAAAAATTGAAAAATTATAAAAGTCAAATTTCAAATTCAAAAAAAATTTATGATTTTAATCATAAGCTAATGGACGGATTTTTAAAAATTGGCTCTTTTCCTTGCTATGAATATTCCTATTATACAAATAAAGAAGATATATGGGATTAAGCAAAAAGAAGATATATGAAATTAAGAATACGGAATTAATATGGAATTAAGAAAAAAAGATGATATATGAAATTAAGAAAAAGCTAATTATCGCTATTTTCGATATGAAAGATTTTATTTTGAAATATCTAGAAATTCTGGGAAAAAAATTGGAAATGCAGAATAGTTTTGAATTATTTTATTTTGAAATATCTAGAAATTCTGGGAAAAAAAATTGGAAATGCAGAATAGTTTTGAATTATTAGTAATAATGCATTTCCTTTTTCGCATCATCATCATCATCATCATCATCCATATTTCAGATATATTAAATTTAACAACATCCATTCTTTACTTATTTGCTAAACATTTACAAATGATCAATTTTTGAAATTTCCTTTTCTATTCCAACTTTTTATCGATATTTTGCTTTTCGATTGTTTTTGTATAAATAAATATTTATGCTATTCTTTTATTGATATTCATAAGGAAAGAAATAATAGTATAATTTAATTGGCATTTCTTCAGGAATGCATATGAATGAATTAATCTCTTCGATGCCAAAAAGTTGTTTATTGTACAATTTTACATATGCTAATTTTGGCGAAATACCAGCTTTTCTTGTTGGTTGGATATCATTGCTTGATTTTATCATTTGCATTATCATTGTAGCTAAAAATTGGAGTAATCATATGGTAAATATTGCCACTCATTCAATTTATCATTTAAATTTACTTTGAAATAAAAAAGAATTTCAGTATGTTTTATGATAAGTAATAGAAAATACTAAAATAAATGTTTTTTGAATTAAATGCAAATACAAAAAACGATATATAATATGAAACTGATAGTAATATAAAATTCATTTTATATTTATATATCAATTTTAGATTTAAATTTAAATTCAAATTTTAGAATTTATTATTTCATGGATTATTTGATAAGCATTTTACGATCAAAATGCCTTATCAATTGGGTTCAATTTTGCAACAAAAATAGATTTCTTTGCTATATTAGCTATTTTTGTGCATCAATTATATTATGTTGTAGTATTCGAGTAAGTTAATTTAGTTATTTATATTACAATTTTATTTTGTTTGAATAAATATCAGATGATAAGCAAATTTAAATAGTTTTTGTTTATACCGAAATGTAGGAATAGTATAAAACAAATTGTTATAAATTTAATTCAAAATTTAATAGGTGTTGGCTACTGTATCAATAATAATGATAACAATATGTGCCTTGGCAACTAATAGTACTGCATTTGTTGGCTTTTATTTTGCCGATCCAAATAATTGGTTGGCTGCTGGCTTTTTAAAAATGGCACTACTGGTGTATGTTATCAAATTTTCTGCATAAATAATAATTTGCTAAAAAATAAAATTACAAATTAATTTCGAACTATAATTCTATGGTACTCAAAACTTATCATAATTGAGCAATACGATAGACCTGATATGATTTCAGATTTCAGATTTCAGATTTTTGAAACTTAAATATCGTGGAAAATTTGTTAGTGATCGGATTATTTTGTTATCGGAAAAATATGCTGAACTTTTATTTTGGCAATATTAATTATTAATGAAAACGATATTGATATTTTAGGTGATAAGAGGTGCTTCAAATTATCTATGTGCTTATATTGGCATTGAAGCATTAAGTTTTTATTGGAAGAAACGAAAAATCCACGCAGACGAGTTCCACTTATAATGCCATATATAATTATCATCTTAACATTAGTTATGTTTTTAACAACAATGGCTATCACATTGATTACTGATATCTCAAAATATTCTAATGATATGCTTTTTCCGGATATTTTTGATAATCTCAAAATGCCATCCGCAAAGTATTATTTGATACGTTTCATTTTCATTAATAATAAAATAATCTATAAATGATAAAATATCTTATTCATAGTGATTAATTCAATGATATCATTTTATTTTTTAATTATCTCTTTAAAAAAAGATAAGAGTAAGATTAAAAATTTAAAATTATTTTTCAAAACTTTTTAAAAATTTTTTTTTTTGATAATATTCTTGGAAATTAAATATGATAAGATAAGATAAAAGAAAGTGATTGATAATCATTAATGAATATATAAATTTGAATAAATATATTTTAATTACTAAAATTTTTTTCATTCTTTTAAGATATGTTATGACAATAGGTTGTGTATGTGGCCTATCAGGTACAATGCTTGCAATATTTGTACCAGCAACACGAATATTGGCTTTACTTTGTAATGATAATTTACTACCATTAAACATTTTGGCTCATACGAGTAAAAACGTGGTGTACCATATTATGCTGTATTATTATGCGCATTAATTTCATCATCATTAATTATTCTTAATATTTCGAAATTATTCGCAATTATCGCTTTTACTACACCATTAAGGCTAATATTACTTGTAAGATTTTTGCTATCGCTTTTGCTACAACATTAAGGCTAATATTACTTGTAAGATTTTTTTATGCTTATTATACTAATTATTCGTAATATTTCGAAATTATTTGTAATTATCAGCTTTTGCTACAACATTAAGGCTAATATTACTTGTAAGATTTTTGCTATCGCTTTTGCTACAACATTAAGGCTAATATTACTTGTAAGATTTTTTTATGCTTATTATACTAATTATTCGTAATATTTCGAAATTATTTGTAATTATCAGCTTTTGCTACAACATTAAGGCTAATATTAGTTGTAAGATTTTGCTATCGCTTTTGCTACAACATTAAGGCTAATATTACTTGTAGGATTTTTTTATGCTTATTATACTAATTATTCGTAATATTTCGAAATTATTTGTAATTATCAGCTTTTGCTACAACATTAAGGCTAATATTACTTATAAGATTTTGTTGTACTTATTATACTAATTATTTGTAATATTTCGAAATTATTTGCAATTATCGCTTTTACTGCAACATTAAGGCCAGCTTGTAGGATTTTTGCTACCGCTTTTGCTATACCATTAAGGCTAATATTATTTGTAAGATTTTATTCTTATTAAATTGATTATTTTTAATATTTTGAAATTATTTGAAATTATTGCTTTTACTAAACCATTAAGGCCAATATTGCTTTATAAGATTTTTATTATCGCGTTTGCTATAACATTAAGGCTAATATTACTTGTAAGATTTATATGTACATATATTTCAACTGATATAAGATTGATAATTGAGTTAATTCATATGTAGCAAATTAAAGAGCTTAAAAAAAAAAATGAATAATTATGCGAATAGATGACGATACTAATCTTTGATCGTTTCAGCATTTTATAATCAAATCTATGTTTATTTTCTTTTTTTTTTTTAAAAAACATCTAGAGGAAGTAGAAATTCAAACATTCCAAGTTTAGCTATTCATTTAAGACTTATTTTATTATATAGGCTTGTTTGGTATATGATCAACGCTATAATCCAAAAATAGTTGGATTATTTCGTGAAACAGCCTTCTATCATGATATTCATCGTAAACGTTATAAAACACAACCGTTAAATATTTGTGATAATGATAATGATAATGATGATGATGATGGCGATGATGGTGGCGATGATGATGATGATGATGATGATAATGGTGATGTTGATCAATATTCTTGCTCAGCTAGTACATCCAGGTAAATTATAAACATTAGCTAGTTACTTACATCTTACATTCAGGTAAATTATAGGTAATAATCATTCGTTTATATCAAATATAAAATATATGAAATGTATTTAAATCATTTCTGTAAATATAATTTTTTCTTTTTTAAGTATTTAATTTTATTTTTCTTCAAGTATTTAATTTCATTTAATTCGATTATTCACAATGTGTAACTTAATTTTATTTTATTTTATTATTCAAACATTGTACTAAATATTCGTTTGTTTTTTTTTTAATTTCTTAAAATGAAAATGTTTCATTAAATTTGAATTGAATTTTAATTTAATAAAAATTCAATGTTGAAAAATTGAGTTTCGTTTTTTTCGCCTTTTTTTTTCTTTTCATCAAAATAATTTATTTTAAATTATAGATATAGCACAGGTGATGAAAATAGTGAAATGATGAGTAGCTATGAAATTTTACGTAATATCATGGCACAACAAGAAATACATTGTCAACGATTGATGGAAAAAGTAAATCAATTTTAATCATTGATATTTTCATAAAATTTGATTAAATTAAATGGTACACATATCCATGGAGGACTTTTTTCTTCTTTTTAAAATCAAAATTGAAATTTAAAATGTAATCAAGAGATAGAGATAAATTTAGATACTATGATAAGTAGCAAATAGAGAGATAAATTTATATGATATGATAAGTAGCAATATTATTTTAAATGGATTATTTCCGTAATTTCTGCATAAAATTTAATGAATCTCGATGAATCAAGAGATTCAGATGAATTCAGATGATATGATAAATGAATTATATTATTGATATATGTATTTATTACAAAATAGATAAAAACTTGGATAAGCAGCAACATCACTTTACACAGATTACTTGCATAAGTTCTGCATAAAATTTAATGAATCTCGATGAATCAAGCGAATCGGATGAATTTAGATGATATGATAACGAATTATAGTATTGATATATATATATATATGTTAAGTGCAAATAGAGAAAAATTTGGATAAGTAGTAATATCATTGATTATTTCGATAATTTTTTTTTTGATATAAAAATAAGCCAATATCGAATTATTTGCTTTTAATTATTTTTGAATTTAATTTAATTAATTTTTAATCTAATTTAATTACAGTTATTTAGTTATTTAATTACTTTTTTCATTCTTTTCAAATAAATATTTCCACTGCCTAACTTCGGCTTTTTTTAGCTATCATTATCAGAAAATGAAAATTTGGCACTGTTACTAAATGATAATGAAATAGATATGAAGATAAGTGAAAGAATTTTATCAAAACGATCATTTCGTCATTCTCAATATGATACATTTAAAAATGTTAGTAATTTTATTTTGATAACAACTAAAATTTTGTTAATTCAAAATTTCTTTTACAAATATATATATATGGGTCATTTTAATTAATCATACTTTATTTCAAAGTGATAAGCTTTATTTTTTTAAAATCTTAAATGATAAGTTATAATTATTACGCTATTATATGCTAATTGAAATAAGCCAATAAATGATTAATTAAGTTCTATCCTTTTTAAATAATTAAACAAAAGATAATGATAAAAAAAAACAATGGATAGTTTTACTTTACTGATATGCTATTTGATTTCTTTTTTTTTTTTTTTATTATTTAATCATTTCATTGATTAAATAATGATAATTAATGTTTGCATTTTGATTGATTAATTTTATCAAATTAAATTTAGTCACAATCATTGATAGAAAATTTGAATGAAGCAGCAAAATTTTACAACAATCAAAAACAACTATCATTATTATCATTTGATAATCGTAACTTTGATCATAATTGTATCAGATCACCATGTTCGCCATGTATTAATACAAGTATGTATTTTTTAATATAATTTAATAGCATTATTCAAATTATAGCTAAACTTTTATCAATTCTTATCAAAATTCTTTGAAATATTTGGATCAAAAATTTTTCTTGGCTTTTTAATTTTTATTGCAATCGCAGAAAAATTTTCTCAGCTTTTTAATTTTCATCCATTGATGCTATCATTTAGGATAAACACTAACATAATTCTGTACAATTATTTTAACTTTTCCCTAATCTTTATCAGCAACTTAATCAACCGTAATATTGGTAATTACCGTAATTAGCTTATGGTGGTAATTTCAAATATTTGATGAAATATTTTGATACGATACTTAATACATTTAAATTAAACTTTTAATTCATAATTTCGCAAGAATTTTGTTAAATTTATTTTGCAATTTTAAATTTATTATTTCTTATTTTGTAATTTCTAATTTCTATTTCAACGAGAAAAAAAAAAGAGAGAAATGAAAGTAATTAATTAATTTACAGATAATATTGGTAGACGTAATTTTCATATTTTTGAAAATGATATACCAGAAATACCGTATCTGAGTAAATATTCTGCCGGATCAATGCATCATCATAGTTCAGAAGATTTTAATCAAAATGATTATAAACGTTCAATGAAAAATTTATTATTTTTCATTTTAACTTCTATAACGATTGGATTTTTAACATTGAAAATTGAGAATGGCTTAACAAAGGTATATATATTATAAATATATTTTAATTACCTGTAAAATTCCGTTGTTCTTTTTATTTTTTTTTTTTTCAACAAAATTGATTAATTAATCAATTATTCGAGAATAGTTTAATTTCGATAATAATTATTTAACTTAATATTATCAGTTACTTTTGATTATTTCGATAACAATTTTTTAATTTAATATTATCAATTACTTTTGATTATTTCGATAACAATTTTTTAATTTAATATTATCAGTTACCTTTGATTATTTCGATAATAATTTTTTAATTTATTATTATCAATTTCTTTTGATTTATCATTTCAAAAATAAATGATAAAAAAGTGTAATATAAAAAATTAGCAAAATAATTAATTTAAATTATTCTAAAGCAAAATATCATCGTAATTTACAAAAAAAAATTTCGATAATTATTATTTGAAAAAAAAAGGTTAATTAAACTTATCCAATAATATATAATAATTGTGAATAATTCAAAAATTAAAATAATAAAAAACAATTCATTTTATACAAATATTAAAATTTATTTGTTAAAATTTTTCAAATAGCAAAAAAAGTATTAATTTATTAATAACAAAATTTTATCATTATCAATTTTATTATTTTATCATTATCAATTTTATTATTTTATCATTATCAATTTTATTATTTTATCATTATCAATTTTATTATTTTATCATTATCAATTTTATTATTTTATCATTATCAATTTTACCATTTTATCATTATCAATTTTACCATTTTATCATTATCAATTTTATTATTTTATCATTATCAATTTTATTATTTTATCATTATCAATTTTATCATTTTATCATTATCAATTTTATTATTTTATCATTATCAATTTTATTATTTTATCATTATCAATTTTATTATTTTATCATTATCAATTTTATTATTTTATCATTATCAATTTTATTATTTTATCATTATCAATTTTATTATTTTATCATTATCAATTTTATTATTTTATCATTATCAATTTTACCATTTTATCATTATCAATTTTACCATTTTATCATTATCAATTTTATTATTTTATCATTATCAATTTTATTATTTTATCATTATCAATTTTACCATTTTATCATTATCAATTTTATCATTTTATCATTATCAATTTTATTATTTTATCATTATCAATTTTACCATTTTATCATTATCAATTTTACCATTTTATCATTATCAATTTTACCATTTTATCATTATCAATTTTATTATTTTATCATTATCAATTTTATTATTTTATCATTATCAATTTTACCATTTTATCATTATCAATTTTATCATTTTATCATTATCAATTTTATCATTTTATCATTAAAATTTATTTGTAAATTTTCTTTTTTTTCGTTTTTTTTCATTAAAAAATTTGTTATAAATATTAATTATTTTTTACAAATAAAAAAATTTTATAGTTATATTCAATTTTGATATTGCTAATAGCATATATCATTTTGGCTTATTTTGTGATAAATACTATCCGACAAACAATTAATCCAATAAATAGTGAACGATGTTGTAAAACACCTATATTTCCATATTTGACACTTTTTGTTATCTTTTTAACTATACTGATAATATGCAGCGCTGATTTTATCATAATTATTCCATTTCTCATTTGGATTTTTATCGGTTCGTAAATGTTTGTTTAATCATTTTTTTTAAATTATATTTAAAAAAAAAAAAACCAAAATTTTTGATTTATTATATTTTTAAGAAAAAAAAATTTCTTTTCAATGTTAGCTTAAACTTTCTAAAACTTTTTCATAATTTTTTTGTTTAAATAATTTAAAATATCTTTATGATATATTTATAGTTATAAATTTATATTTTAGGAATGGTAATTTATGCATTGTATGGATATAAGCATAGTAAAGAAGATCGTACAATGTTTAATGGTTTAATTATTACGAATAATATGATAAAGGATAGTTCGGCAGTTGGAATTATGATTTAAATCATAATTCTACTAGTATGTATGCAAGCGAATATGATATTATTTGATCTTCAAATATTTGTTAGATATCATTGTTTTCTATCATTTTCTATCATGTTATGATTTATCGCCAAATTTTATCAAATTGATTATACATATATTTTTTGGCGATTATTTTTTTAGCGATATGATATCTCCAAATATTTGTTAAATATCATTGTTTTCTATCATGATATTTTCTGTCATGATGTTTCCTATCATCCAAATATTTGTTAAATATCATTGTTTTCTATCATGATATTTTCTATTATGATGTTTTCTATCATTTTCTATCATGCTATGATTTATCGCCAAATTTTATCAAATTGATTATATATTTCTTTTGACGATTATTTTTTTAATTAGCAATAAAATTGATTGTTAATTATTAAATTTTAACGAATAGATGATTTTTCAAAATTTAATGCTTTTTTTCATTTTTTATTTTGTTATTATTATTTATTATAATGTAATGTGACGATATTAAAATGTTTTCGAGCAATTATTTTGTTTTTCATTTTAATGTAAAGTTTTGTTTTTTCTTCCTTTCTTTGTGGCAAAAAGAAAAAATAAACAAAAGTTTGGTATAAATATAAATTATAAAGAAGCTATCTTTAACAAATAGAAGAATAAAAAAATTTTGAAAGTTTTTGCCTTTTGTTTTTTTTCGATTAATTTTGAAACGAATTTTAGGAAAACTATTGAAATGTTTAAATTAGCATTAGTGATAAATGGAAATTTAATTATTTAAAAAAAAAAGAAAAATTCCTCATTTTATTTTCTTTTTTCTTCAAAATACAATAAATATAAATGTGCGCGAATGATGATGATGATGATGATGATGATGATGATTGAATAACAAAGAAGAGCAAATATAAATATATAGCACATTGTTTATTTGACCCTGCTTATTGTCTAAAATTTGCAAAAGAGAAAATAAAAACAAGAAAAAATAAAATAAAATAAACAAAGAGATAAAATATTTTGTTGAAATTGCTACAAAATATTATATTTGATACAAAAATAAATAAATAAAATACATACACATACATATACATACATTATTGTAATGAAGCATTTGATTAAAATAAACAAACATTTTTTAAAAATATAAAAAAAGAGAAGAATAAAGAGAAGAAGAAGAAAAAGAAGACGATATTAAAATAAGCTCGATTAAATTGAGAAAAATTTTCTAAAAAGAAATAAGCAAAAATTACAATGAGAAAAATAAAAAATTTAAATTTTTATCAATAAAAAAAATTAGCATTTTATTACTAGAAAAAATAATACTAATTGATTAGATATATATATATATATATATATGTATATAATTATCAACTAAATTTATCACTCATTCTTGTATTTTATCAACAGTAACAATCATTTATCATTTCTTATCTCACTAAATTTATATATTCTTCAACAATTTAAATTTTAAAAATGAGGTAGAGATTAGAATAAGATAATAAGATAGAAATAATATACTGTGTAATAAATAAATTTTATGAATATATAATATTTCTTCAGCTTATATAATAATAATAATACGATAAGTTAGTTTATTTTTTGTTTTATTTTTTTTTATAAATTCATTTCTTCACCTAATCGATAAAACAGATAGAATAAATTGGCCTAATCAAAAACAAAAACAAATGATAAAATAAACATTTTTTCACGATTGAATTAGAAAATGGTCAATGAATTATCCGAACAAAAAAAACGAAAAAGAAAAACTGAGATCATTCGAGAAATAGAGGAGTAAGTAATAGCAACAGTAATAATAATAATAATAATAATAATAATATTAATATTAATATTAATAATAGTGATAATGATAGTATTAATAGTTTTTACTCTACAGATGTAATGGTAAACAACAATAACAATAGTAAACAATACATATTTACTGAATGAAACCTTTGTATAAATATGATGATGAATAATTAATTATTTTTTTCAAACGAATGAAAGAATACGATTTTTTTAATCAGATTCCTCTTCACTTGCTGCATCATCACCAGAATAATCAAAACTTGATGTTGCTATTACTGGATGTCGTATTAATGATGTTGTTGCTGTTGCTGTTGCTGTTGCAGATGTATTATTGCATGTTCTGGTTGCTGCATTTTGCAAACGATTTTTGGTGATGAACGATTATGATTTCCTCCAGTGGATACTATGTGGCTACTTCCTATAATAAGAAAATATTGCATAAAGAAAGATAAAGATTATTAAATTTTAAATTTAGCCATGATTTGCGAATGTAAAAATGATTGAATTTAAATTTATGCATAATTTATGCAATATTCATATAAAATTACAACAACAATATCATCATTGTACATTCCTTCTACTGAAATTTAATTTTAAAATTCAAAATCAATCAAGAAATTTCACAATTGTGAATTTTTTTGAATGATTAGAAGATATTAAAGTCTCAACAAGCAAAGCATACTATTATAATTAAGTTACCGCACCAACTTGGTAAGGATGTACGCCGTTCAATGTCATCATTGTTTGCATTGGTGCCGGTGAAGGTACGGAAAAACCTGTTGTACTCATACTAGGAGCAGTTCCAAGTGAAGTATTGCCTGTAGTACCACGTAGTAAGCTAACCGATGGTGTTGATGATGATTGTCTGCTACCTCGATTTGCTGCAGCACTTAAATCTAAAAATTAAATTCATTTAAATTAAATAAATTTTATCAATGAAATATTGATTGGATTAATTTCAAAAATGTTTTTGTTTTTTATCATTTCTTATCCATTATTGATTAATAAACTAAAATTATATATTAGCATACCGGAATGTGAACTACTAGGAAGATTTTGTTGATGTGAAAGTACAGATTGTGATGGACTTGTAAGTGACCAAGTCTGAAGACGTGAATAAAGTTCATTGAATGTTGGCCGTCGTTCAGGATTTTCATGCCAACATTCAACCATTAGACTACAAAAAAATTTAATAATTAATTAAAATTAATCATTAATTTATCTACTTTAAAGATAAGGAAATTGATTAGCTTCAGAAAAATTAGATAAAATACTAAATTTATAAATTAAACAATTAGCATAAAATAATTTCCTTCAATTCAATAATATATTAATAATATCATTTTCTTAAATAAATTTTATAATAATAAATAAATTTTTTTAGTATATTTTTAAAAAGAAATTGTAAAAAGATACCTGTAAATATTAGTTGGACAATTTTGTGGACATTCCAATAAGCTTCGTACAGAGATCAATTCAATAACATCCTGATGAGAATAACTTTCATATGGTTGTCTTCCGTATGAATAAATTTCCCATAATGTTACTCCAAATGACCAAACATCAGTTGCTTCATTAAAACGACCATATTGAATTGCTTCTTGTGACATCCAACGAACTGGTAACCAAGTTCGATGCATCAACTACAACAATCATCTATAGTATCATTGGTTATCAATTATCAAAAAGACATAATAATCATTTTTAAGGTTTGTTTTAGTTTTTTTATAATAATCATTAATTAACTACAAAAGAAAAAGAAAAAAACTAATTGAAAGAGAAAATTTTTTTCCTAAAAACTAAAACAAACCTTAAAAAAGTGAATTTTAAAAATAGAAAAAGAAGAAAGTGTAAAATTTAAAAATAAAAATAAAATTTTAAACAAATTTATTCATTCTAAAATATTCTCTTATTTATTTTATTCAAAAAAAAATATTTCGATTTTATATAATACTATTAGTATTAATTTTTACAAGTGTATAAGGAAAACCTTATAATAATCTTTTTCGTGGCAACTTCGAACTAAACCAAAATCAGCAATTTTAATAACTCGTTGATCGGCTACAAGACAATTTCGAGCTGCTAAATCACGATGTACAAAATTCATACTTGATAAATATTTCATACCGTATGCAATCTTAAATTGAGTGAAAATTAATTAAATTTATTTGACATAAATTTTTAATCAAATAATCAGAATACATCTATCTCTGATAGCAATAAGTAATTTTTTCAATTTTTACAATAAAATTATTTACTCAAATAACTATTAAAGAATATAGGAAAAAAAAGGATGAATACCTGAAGGGCAATACGCAAGAAATCTTCATTATCAGCAATAATCCGCTCCTGATCAATTACTTGCTCATATCTGTAAATAATATTTGATATATTAATTGTAGGAAAATAAATTAATAAATACTATTTAGCATTTTCAATAATATGCTAAATGATTTAATAAACTTATTAAAAATAACAAAATATTAGAAAAAAATAGTATTACAACAACTAATGCAGAGGCAATCGTAATACTCATGCGATTTTTCGTTATAGCTAAAAATCGGTCGCTTTTTTTTTTTAAAGAAAAGATATATCCTTTAAATTTGATATTTTTAATATTTAAATATATTATTTTCAAAAAAAAAGAATTTTTTTCGAATGTAAAAAATCAAAACTAATTTTTATTTTCAAATTCTAACTTATTTCTTCGACTTAATTTTCGCTTTTTTTGCATTAAAAAAGTTTCTATAATTTATTGAAAATATAGCTCTGTCAAATAAATATTTGCATAATTAAAACTTAAAAAAAAAATTAAACAAACCCATTAGTTTTTGGTGCTCGAAGACGTAAAAAGTCATGAAGATCACCATGCACCATATACTCAAATACAGCACTTAATTGTTGCGTATCAAAATAACAAACACCAAGTAAGCGTACAACATTCGGATGATCGAATGGTGCTATTGTACGAATTTCTTCTTCAAAATTTTGCCTTTCCATCGTACTACTTCCAGATTTTAACGATTTAATTGCTACCTGTGTAAAATTTTAATAAATAATTGTAGTAATAATTTAATGATAGTTCAAATGTTCTCGTTTTCTTATCAATTATCACAAATTTTAAGCTGTAAATATTAAACATATAATATTTGATTTCATTGAATTTTTCAATTTAACAACAAAATAAAAAAATAAAAGAAATGGAAAACATTTGATAGCAGATTTATCACATACAATGTAATCTAAAATTTATCAAAACTTTCAAAGTATGATTTAATGAAAAATAAAAATAAACTAAAGTAAGATAATTAGCATACCTGTATCGGTTCGCCATTAAGTAGTGAACCATGCCAATTACCATTATGTATCACGCCAAATTGTCCTTCACCAATTAAATCACCGATTTGTAACTGAAAATTTATTTCATTCTAATAATTCAATAAACTTTTACTGTTACGTGAAAGGACGAAAAAATAACTGAAATAAGACGTAATTTTTATCCAGTGTAATACACGTAACACAATTACAATTAAAACTCATAGTTTCTATTACAACTTCTTTTTGCCTTTTCATGTATCTTAAGCAATTCGTTAAGTGATAAAATACAATTATGATCGAGAATATTATCATCTTAATTATTCTAATTTTGATAATTCCAAGTTAAAAATAAAAATTGCAAAATGCTAAAATAACAATAATCAATAATTCTTCAAATATAATTTGCCAAAAAAGAAAAAAACTTGCTAACCTGATTAGATTGTATTTCAGGAATTTGATATGGCTCAACAGATGGTTCAGTTGAAGGTTTTGGACTATATTGAGCATAACTACCAGAATGATGATGTTGCTGCATAAAAGTATTACTATTTGTTGGTGGTGCTTGTATCAGTGATGAAAGTTCAAAAGCTGTACCATTTGGATCAGTATTTGCTGTACCATTTAATTTCCGATAATATGTACTATTTATAGCACTGAAAATATTTTTTACTTTTCTAAAATTTTAATTAAACAATTTCTATTATACTAAAACATACACAATATATTAAAAATAATCTTGAACAACTTTTCATTTTTTTAATTTAAATTTAAATAAACGATAAATATACCTGCTTGTAATACTACATCCATTACAATTTTGTAGGCCATTTTTTTGATCGTTGATGAAGAACCTGTTGTTTCTCGACGTTTCTTTCGACAACAACAATAACAACATAATAGAATTAAGCTAAAAATGAGAAATCCAAAACCACCAAGTATTGCTAATTGCCATGGTGATGATAAATTTGACCATATATCCGATATATCACCAATTATAGAACCCTAAATTTAAAAATTATTTTATAGTTTAAATAAAAGTTTTTTTCTTCAACAATTTAATATATGCAATTTGATTCATCTACAAAATAAATAATGCTTATACAAATTTTGCAAGAAATTAATTTAACTTTCGAAATAACTAAAATAATTAATTTCTTCAAAGTATTATTTTTATCTAAAGAATAAAAAAAAATACAAACATCATCATCAATTGTTCCCATTACTTCACGATCTCGAAAATATGGATACATACTAGCAGGACATTGATTAATATCACAATATTCTTCTTGTCCATTTGGATGAGTGTAACACCATGGAGAACTTTTTACCACCCGGATTACGACAATAATTTTTGCTAGTTCGTAATGATGGATAACGATCAATATTGAATTCCCTGTTAATTAAATCGTTTATTATCATTCACTATATCAGTTTGTTTGAATAAATATCACAAAATAGTTTACGTATATTATTAATATATACTTTTCAAAAAAAAGTTTGATATTTTTAATGAACACATAATTCATTTGTATCAATTGTATAATTAGAAAAAATAAAATTCATTATTCCAAAAAAAAAAAAGTTTTACATATTTTTGACATCTATAGAAAATATAATATTATATATAATAAAAAAATAAATTTTTTCAAATAAAAAGTTTCAATTTTACAATAATATCTATTCAATAAAAAAGCATTAAATAATAAGTTTTTTTTTGAAAAAATAAATATAAAATGAAAAACTTAGCACAGTAAAAGAATAATTGCTAACAAATTCATTTTTGATAATAGCAAATGAATGTTTTATAAATAAATAAATAAATTAAATAAATAAATAGATAAAATTAAATTTAATTATTACCTTGACGAACTTTGTGTCCAATTCATACAACGTTTACCAGATTTTGTTAACGAAACATTACCAGTATATGTTTTACCACTATCAATATAACACCAATGTGGTAATTCTTTTGAAGAATCAGGTAATAAATTCGTATTTCTTTCAAACTAAAATTATTAAAAAATCAATATAATGTTAATTTTGACAAGCAAATCATAAATTTTTAAATTAAAACCATATAGTTGGCGTTTTTTTTTTCGTTTTATTTTTTAAAAGATATATTTTTTAATTTTTGAAAAGATTTGAACGATAATCGTACCTGATCAAGAGTACTAATAATTGGTATACAATATTCCGCTTTTGGATTTAATGATTGACATTTAGGAAGAAGAGCTTTAGAATCATCACCAACCAGATCATGCTCAGCTGCTAATGCTAATTCATTAGGACATAAATCTGCCTATAATTAAATTACAATTCATTTTTTCTTTGAAATTAAATTTATATAAGCAGTGCCTTCAATTTTAGAGAATTTTCAATTTCTAAATATTTACTCAAATTTTAATAAAAAACAAAAAAAAGAACCTGTAATGCATCACAATCCTTTCGACAGATTGTTAATATATGCGGCATACCGGATGTTGATCGATAATCAATTCCGGATCGTTTATCACATATTTTATACATATGATAACATGCAACAGCATGCGAATAATGTTTACATTGCGCTGATATCATCGGACTACTATTGATAAACATCATTGCTGCCCGAAGATTACGATCTGTAAATTTTAAATTTAAAAATTATGTAATGGATAAAAAATTGTTAAAATATTGCACAATTAATCTGCATCCATTTTGCTTAATTATTCAATCTTTTCAACTTCAAAACTAATGCAGTAGTTATTATAACGAAATATTATCGAGATTAATTTCGAGAATAATCTTTGAAATTATGCGGCAAATACTAATTAATCAAAATTGGCATTTTAAACTCTGATCATAAGTTTGCTGTTTCATAAATAATATTTCCACTAAAAATATGAATAATAGATGAAAATAAAAAAACGAGAGCATTCCACAAAAGTATCAAAGAATTCTGAATCTATAAAGATACCAAAGAATCTTTAATTCTTTCAAGATACCTCAAAAATACCAGAGAATCTTGAATTCCTTCAAGGTCTCGAGAAAGCTTTAATCCTCAAAGATATCAAAGAATCTTTAACATCTAAAAACATCAAAGAATTCTTTTATAACAAAACTAAACAACTAATACCGGTTAATCAAATATGACATTTTGAACTTTGAACTTTGACAGTCATAATTTGAATTATTTCGTAAAATATACTTTATCAGTTTTGTAAATACAAGATATAAATAAGAAATGTAAAATAAGCAAAAAAAAAGCAACTAACCAACATCATACATATCTTCCCTATTATCGCTTACGATCATTACATATCGACCGGTAAGATATTCTCGACATGCTTCACCTTGATATAGAATACAATCACCAACTTTGTATTTAAACCATCAAGCCAACGATCAGTTGGAGCCATTGGTGCATATCCTGGCCCAGCTGCGTTATTTGGCACATTCCATAAACTATCATCTGATTCTTCCTCACTCGGTAATCGTCCTAAACCTAAACCATCACCGCCGGACATTGATGAACCTGGTCCTTCGAAATCCTGCATAAAAATTAAAAGCTTAATCCTAAATTTTAAATTATTATCAATAAAAGAAATTGAAATAATAGAAACAAAATTATTCTATTTGTCATGATTTAATTAGAACATTTTTATAGAATTTTTCTAATTAAGTTTTTTAACCAAAAGAAATCCCCTATTTTTAATTCAATGACCTGAAATTAATAATTTTTTCCCAAACATTTTATAATACAACAATGTTGATGAATTAATAATACGGAAGAAGTTAACTATGAAGAAGTTAATTTTTGAATTATTTCAAGTTAGAATTTCTAAAAAGAAAACAAAACTTAAATATTCTTTAAATGGATTGTTCTAAGTCAAAAAAGATTAAAGAAAATCTTTTTTTTTTCAAAAATGACTATATACCTCTTCAAAATATTCAGTGTTTTGGAAGTTAGTAATTCTCGATGCTGTTTTTCCCTTCAATTTATTTATGCTCGAAGATTTTCCATCGATAATATTATTAACCTGAAATGTCATGTCAATAATAATTTTTTTTATTCTATTTTTAATATCATTAATATGTGCTAAAATAGCAGAAAGAAAGATTAATTATGAAAAATATAATTTGAAATTATCTCAAATTTAAGGTTAAAGAAAAAAGAAATTTAAATTCGAGAATAAATTATTCCAGACTAAAGAAAAATGGTAAGAATACATTTCAAAGAATGATAAAGAACAATCAAGATTAAGTTGATAAAAATAATCCATAAATTGTCGTCCAAATGTATTTGATTTAAAAATTAGAATAACTTCAAAATCAATTAATTGGAAATGTATTTTTAGAAATTAAGTTATAAATTAATATAGCGATGGATGCATTTTTAGAAATTAAAACAATTATGAATATGTTATTATAAGAAATCAAATTAAAAATTAAACTCACTATGAAATATATTGCAAGGAACAAATCAGAAATTAAAATAATTATGAATGTATCTTTAGAAATTAAATTAGAAATTAAAATTAATTATATGCATAAAAATTAATTAAAATATTGGCAAATAAATTTAATCTAAATAATATTCAAAGCTAAAAAGATATATATATATATATATTATTTACGAACAATAGCTAATATTATGTCGAAGAAAGAGGAAGAAGGAAAAAAAGGCGGAAACTGAACAGCTGCATCCGTATTGCATCGATGATAATGGACAAATTAAGTCTTTTGCCAAATAAGGTCAAAGGTTAATTGATGTTGAGAGCAGATAATCACATTAAGATAATAAAAAGCTTTAAGAGGGAAAGATAGAAAAACAAAAACAAAAAAAAAACCTCAAACTTATAAAATTATCTTTCTGTTTATTTTCAAATAAACACTGCATCATTTTAGAAAATAAAATATCATACTATCATTTTTAAACATTAATATTAAAGGTTATGTAATGTAGAGAATGTAGGAAGAAATGCGTACTCAATTTTGAAAAATTTTGATCAAAATCAATCGATCAAATCATCGATCGTTAATTGCATATTTTTCTATCTTCAGTCATTATTAATCTCTTTTAGCAATAGAATTTTGAAAAATTTTGATCAAAATTAATCAATCAAATTAATCGATCACTGATTGTATATTTTTCTATTTTCAACTACTAAATTAAATCTCATTTAGTTGTGTATAGTTTATTAAATTTAAAATTTTCAAAAGTTTGCTCCTTAAAAGTTTTGCAGTTTAAAAATTTAGCTCATTAGTTTAACAAAATTTTAGCTAATCACTCTTAACAACCATCAATAAGTTCCGAAATAAAATTAATAGTTTGGTAAAACAAATTATATTAGAAACAACCAATAAAATGCTCAATAATTTGAAGTATCAATAAAGTTTCATCGCTTATCATTTTGATAATTGAATTGATTAAAGGGAAAAATAAATAATTTCTCATTTCGACTATAATTTTAAATGAAAAAATAAAAATCATATATTTACTAAAAAAAAAAATCGAAAGTTTTACTTCTTAGCTTCAAATGCATTAAATTATAAATAAACGAAAGAAGAAGAGAGAAAGAGAAAAGAGAGAAGGAAGAATAAGAAATGAAATTTTAGAAATTCTTGATAGTAATATCATTGATAAAAATTAATAATTATGGAAATCGAAAAATTGAATTTATCATTTTATCCAAAAAAAAAAATAATAATAATAGATATGAGAGGAGAAGAAAAATAAACGATAGATGGATTATCAGAAATCTATTAGTTTAAGTCAATGGTAAGAGCGTATAGGCAGGATAACGTAAACTGAAGTCAAAAGGGTTTTGGTCAGATTGTCTATCTATGATGGAAAATGTGATTGCGTCTTCGTTATCGTTATCGTCGTTGTCGGCGTCGTCGTCGTCATCGCTATCATCGTCGTTATCGTCGTCGATGTCGTCGTTGCCATCTATCATGATGGATTACAATTTCAACGATTGCTTTTTGGACAAACGACAATTTTACCACAGACACACACAACACGCACAGTAAGAGCCGAGGTCGATTTTGATGATGAAGAAGGAAGGAATGAAGGAAGGAAAGAAGGAAGGAAGGGCCATCAAACATATACATGGCCCTTCTTTCACTCAATTCTCTCTCTATTCCTTCTCATCATATCATTTTATTATTTTCCCTCAATCCCACATCAAGCTGTCCTTATTCTTCTATCTTAATCCTTCTGAGTGGAATTAAATTTAAATAAATTAAGAAATATGAAATGAAAGCTGTACAATTTTGAAAGCATTTACATCGAACTAATTAAATATATACGTATGTATATTCACAATGAATGGAATAGAATTAGAATAGAGTCACTGCTATATTCGTAATCAATAGAATAGAATAAGAATAATCATTGCTATGTTCATGATGAATACAATAGAAGAAGAATAGAATAACTACTATATTCGTAATCGATAGAATAAAATGGAATTAAGATAGAATGAGTGCTATATTCAATTCATAAATGAATAGAATAGAATAATTTGTTAATTTTTCTAGATTTTCCGTCACATTAAAATTTATGTTGAAAAATGGATGACATCTTGTCACCTTACTGTCCATCTCTTCCCTCTCTTAAATAACTATTATCACTAGTTTTCTTTTTTTTTAAAAAAATCATTTCTCTTATCAATTCTTGTCATCTTTTCAAATTAATGATGTTTTTTTGAAAAAAAAAAAACAGAAAACAATATGAATCAATGTTTGTGTTAGTTTATTTCATTTAATATTCAAAAAAATTTTTCCTAACATTATGGGCCGTAATTTTTTTCTCACAATGATCTTATCGAACCATATCATTTTTCCTTTTTCTTTTTCTTTTTTTTTTTGCTAAATTAATCATTGAAAATATCTCTCTTTAGTCAGTCACTCATTTCTTTGAATAATTTTTGAAATTTCATAATGAAAAAGAAAGCGATTGTCGTAAAAAATGAAATATTTCAAATTTTATAAAATAACAAATAAAATAAATTTGAAAAAATCAAAGTAAATTGATTGAATTAATTCTTTTTTTTGAAATGAAAACAAAAATTAATTAAATTAAAAAATGAAATGTTTCAAATTTTACCAACCTTATAGCGCATAAAGTTGTAAAATTAATCATAAAAATGTTAGGAAAATTTTTGATAAAAATTTTGTTTGTTTATTTGGAATGGAAGGAATTTGCTGAATTAAATGTATATAAATTAAATAATCGAAAAAAGAAAAATTCATATATTTTCGAATAAATTTTACAAAGCAAATAAAAATGTGGAAGGGAGAAGAATGAAACAAATGAATGAAAATGTATAGTATAGAATATTCGAAATAAAGAATATGTCGTAGATAATTAAATACCGATATATATGATTAATTAAAAACAGCTGGGTGGTGGCTAATGAATAAAACATCATAGACTTCTCTCTCTCTCTCTCTCTCTTTCTCATAGAAATTATATTCGACCATTAGTTTTTTTCTTTCCTACAACATCAATAATACTTCAAAAAAAAGAGGGAAACGAGAATATTTTATTCCAATTTGCAAAAATAAATGAGAAATATAGATTTATCAATAATTAAATTAAGAAATAATCAATAATTAAATTAAGAAATATTCAATAATTAAATTAATCAATAATTAAATTGCATAAAAGTTTTTTTATTTTGAATTATTTTAAATTTAAAATTTCACTTACACAACTTTTGCATACACAATTTATATGGTTCGAAATGTAAATGAATTTGAAGCATAAATTAGCTAATAGAATTTAAATTTAAATTTTTTAAATTATTTTAAATTTGAAATTTCACTTATCATATCATTTCCATACAAGACATAAATATTTCGAAATACAAATTTGTTTGATAGTTAGACTTTAAATTTTTTCAAATTTCTTGAGTTATTTTAAATATAAAATTTCATTTAAATATATCTCGCCTATCTATCTATTATTAAATGCAAACGAATTTGAAAATGTGAAAATTAAAATTAAATTTCAAAATTTTTAATATTTTTTGAATCATTTCATATTCGAAATTTCATTTTTTATATAAGTTTTGTAAATAATTTGAAATGTAAACGAAATGGAAATTATAAATTAGCCAATAATTAAATTTCAAATTTTTAAAACTTTTTAAAATTATCTTAAAAGTTTTAAGTTTCATTTATAATTTTACTTCTATGAAAAATGTAAAATAATATCTGACCCATTACCCAGATGTTGTTTTTTTTTTTAATTGAATAAATAAAACGAATAAAAGTATTAGTCTATAATTACTTTCAATAATTTATTTCTTGAGAAAAATAAAAGAGTGAGAATAACTCGTCGTTATATTTCTAATCGAATAGCAAAAGTAAATTTTATCAATCCAAATAATAATTCGATAATTTTAATTTGTAATTAATTACTTGATAAATCATTAAAAATATTCAATGATATTTCTAAAAACAAAAAACCTAACCTTTAGAATTTTGTACATATATGAAAATATCAAAATGTAATCGAAATTGAATAGTAATAAAAGTAAATTCTATCTGTTAATTTAAATAATAATTCGATAACTTAATAATTGAATAAATTGGAATTAATTTTAATTTATCAAATATTCAATGAAAAAAATAAATAATTATCAAAGAAGCATTTTAATGACTACTAAAATAGGCGGTAATCTTTTAAGATAGAACAGAAACGCCAGAATTAGGGCAAAATTTAGAACAAATGTCAGCATATAGAACAACATATACATATATTGCCTAGATGGATAAGCTTGGCTGCTTATATTTTATATTATCACTATTACAATCAATCAACTAATTGCTTATGCAAAATTATAAAGCATTCAAAATTTATCACTAATCAATCTAGTCATTCATATTCTAAAATTAATTCCAATCTTTACACTTAGCCTTTTATATAGAAATTTTTACAATTTAATCTTCGATCCTCAAAAATTTCTATTTGACCTCTTATTTTACAGGTAAATCTTTTGGAAATTTAACCTTTTACGAAAACTTTGATCGCTTATTTATCTATAACTCTTTCAACCTTTAAACTTTAGAAAAATTTGTTTTTATTTATATAAAATATTTCAAATCCAATCTTCACTCTTTACAAATTTTATTTGACCTCTTATTTTACAGATATATCTTTTGGAAATCTAACCCTTTACATATGAAAAGTTTAATCTTATTTATCTATAAATTTTTCAAAAACAATCTTTAAACTTTACTTATATAAGATATTTCAAATTTAATCTTCCACATACAAAAATTTCAACTTTGATAAAAATTTTAATTTCTCATTTACACATAATAAACCTTTCCAATTTAACCTCTTATAGATAAAAAAATTTCAATCTTTACAAAAAAAAAAAAATTTGACCATTTTGCTCATATGTATAAATGTATACTAAATGTAAAAAAAAATTCTCAAATTATAACTCTTCAAATATAAAGAAAAAAAAGGCCTTTTACAAAAATTTCAACAATCTTTTACGCTTAACAAATATAAGATTTTTTTTGGAAATTTAGCAAAAAAAGCAAAAAAGAAAAGAAAACGATTGCCACAAATGGCCAAATACAATTTATCATCAAAAATGTTTTAACAAAGACAAGAAACTTTTCAGGAGAATGGTGAAGAAACGAAAGAAATGAATTTTAAAAGTTTTTTTAAAAAGCAAAGAAAAGTTATTTTAAAAAATGTTTTTTTCTTTTTATAAAAATAAATTTCTCAAACAAAAAATTATTTGGAAGAGAAAAAAACAAAAACGAAAAGAAAGCAAATGGAAAAGAATTTCTGACAAATAGAAAAAATAAATTGTAAAATGAAATGAAAACTAAAAAGTTTGAAAATTAATCGAAATAAATGTCATAAATTTTTTCGCTTTTTTGTCTTTTTCTGCTTTAAAGAATGCTAAAATGCTGATAATAATGATTAGTTTTAGTTTTGGTCCGTCTCTTTTTTTTTCGCCTTTAAATACCTTAAAAATATCAGGTGTTAAATTTTTTCCCGAAAAAATCATTTATCATATTTTTCGTTCATCGAGAAAATAAATTCTTTTCGTTTCCTTTCTTTTCCTTTCGTTTTTTCGTTTTGCTTGCTCACTTACTTGTCTTTTCTTTACGAGTTGCAACAAAAATTTTTGAGCTATAAAATTAAATAAATTTAATTGATAAGAATATATATATAAGCATGATAAGTATTTAATTGATAAGAATGAAATATTATACACTTTTTGCATGAAATTATAAAATATAATTTTTGCTATAAGAAAAATAAGTTGAAATTCTTAAAAAATTAATTATATCAGAAGTTTTTAGATTAAATATAAATTTAATTGATAAAAAGTGGCTTGCATCAGTATAAATGATATGATAAATATTTAATCAATAAGAATGAATTGTTATTTTTCCACAAAATTATAAAATAATAATTTTTGATAACAGAAAAATTAGACGAGATATTTAGAAAATTAAACAAAAAGAGAAGAAAGTTTTTTACTATATTTCTTATCGATTAAATATTAATATCATATCATAACATATATACTGATAGAATGAAAATTTCTTATATTTAAATTCAATTGATAATAAATTAATTTCTATCGATATGGATAATGATTCAATATATAATATTACATTACTATTATATTAAATATATCACATGTTGATTTGAATATATGTAAATATTATCATTCCAATATTTATTTATTATCAGATAGGAATGAATATATACTTCTGTACGGAAAAGCAAGCATAATTTTTTGTTATGACAAAAATTATATTTTGGAAAATAAAATTGAAAAGAATTGAAAATTTTATCATATTCAAAATTTAATTAATAAGAAATTAAATACCATTTAACATACATGATATTTATTTAATCAAGAAAAATGAATATATTATTGTACGGAATATTAAGAAAGGATAACGAAAACAAAAGGTAGCATTAATAAAAATTATAAATAATAGTCTAATCCTTTCGATAATTAATTAGTTAGGAAAGCAAACGAAAAAAATTTTCTATTTTTTTTTTTTTGTAAATACGTTTGAAGAAGAATCTAAAGAAAATAGATTGACGGAATCCAAAGAAGTAAATAATTTAAAATTAAAAAAAACAATGGGAAGCAAAGAAATAAATAATTAGGAACCTAAAAATAGGTTAATGGAAATCGAAGAAATAAATAATTTAAAATTTAGAAGAACAATCAAGTAGCGAACAATCCAAAGAAATAAATAATTTGGAATCTAAAAATAGATTAATGGAATTCAAAGAAGCAAATAATTTAAAATTTAAAAAGAGAAAGTGACTAATGGAATTCGAAGAAATAAATAATTTTGTTCCTTCTAGTAATGGTAATAAATAATCCTGAGACATGGGATGATGAATCATTTGTTAAGTGAAAAAGATATAGGCTATAGGAGGCTATTTGGGATATTTGAAAATTTAATAAGCAATCCTAAATTGCTATAATGATTTGCAGAATGCAAATTTGCATTACATTGTATGCATGCATGTATGCATGAATGAATAACAAATGCAGTATCTCAAAATTAATCCAATAAGAATTTGAAATGATAAGATAGAAATTCATTCATTCATTCTAATTACTAATCAAATACGATATGTGGAAAAATCTTTTCGTATAAATAATATCTAATATTATTTCTAAAAATTTTATTTAATACTTAAAATATCTAAAATTTTAATGTTTATAATTTATACTTATAATTTTATAAAAATTGTCAGAAAAAAGTCAATCTGAAAAATTTTTTAGTTTTGCATATTTATTATTAATTAATGATAAATTTGATTTCGAATTTAAATTTTTAAAAACAATAAAAAGAAGGTAGAATCAATGCAATGGAAAAATAGTTTCAAAATGATTTTCAAACGTCAAAAGTCAAAGGTCAAAGGATAGTTTGAAAATTTTAACTAATCATAGAAGGAAAGTTGTTAAAATTTCAAAAATTAAATAATTTGATAAAAAGTTCAATTATTAACCTATTTGAAATAAAAATTTATTAGCATAATTTGAATAGCAAAGAATTAAGCAATTAGTTCGATCAATAAATATTTGATTCAGATTACTGATACTACGATAAAAGCCTCAAATTGTGCTAACATAATATATTATCTTTATACGAATGCGACGATAAGATTCTGAGTGACGTGGACAATAAGTGAAAGCAAAGAGGATTCTGAAACAAATCAATAAAATGAAAAGAGAGAGATTCTGAGTCAAATCGATAAAATGAAAAGAGAAGGATTCTGAATCAAATCAATAAAATGAAAAGAGAAGGATTCTAAATTAAATCAATAAAATGAAAAGTGAAGGATTCTGAATTAAACCAATAAAGTATCTGAATGAATATTAATGATATGAAAGAAAGCGAATTTCTAAATTAAATTAATGAATTAAAATGAAATAGATTTCTGAAATGAAAAGAACAGAATATTTTAATTTAAATTTAAAAAATTAATTAGACGAAATTTAATGATTTCATTCTTATTTTTATCAAAAAAGTAAATAAAAAGAAAAAAAAGGTAAATAAACAAATTAATCAAACCCTAAGAACGGCAGTAGTATTGACAGTTGCAAAAGAATTGCTAACAATACATTGATAGTAGCCACTGTCCAATACTTCCAAATCTGTAATGATCAATCGTGACCAATATTCACGATTTTTAATCTTCGTCTTACGATTCTTTTCCACCGGTGCATGATTTTTTAACCAGCTAAAATAAAGCAAAACAAAATCATATTCGATTAATTACTTTTGTTTGTATTTATATTGAGAAGAAATGATATTTGTAATTAAATTTTTTATGTATTATCAACAATTTAATTTTTATTAAAAAACAATAATAATAACAATTTCAAAAAAAAAGGAAAAAATTATTTGAAATAATATTTCTGTTTAAGTTTTTCTGTTTTTTCTAATTAAAAATTTTATTTCGCATTTATAATACAAATATGAATCAAAATATTATAATGTGTGAAGTATTACACTTTTAAATTTAATAATAATATAAAAATTAAATAATCTTTAAGTATTATTATAAAAATATCACTCCATATTAATTTTCTAATAATTATTCAATATAAATTCTCAATTTTCTTTTCAATTCGTATTCGATACAATTTCTTCATATATTTTAATATAATTATTGCAAAAAAATTATACGAAGAGTATCCGATAAAGCAATATACATTAGAATTTTCAAGTCGAAATTTTAATGAAGTAAAATAATAAATAAAAAAACTTATCTAAACTAATTGAGCAAACTAATTGATAAATCGATTAAACAAAAAAACTTACGCAAATTAATTGAGCAAACTAATTAGTAAATTAATTAAACAAAAAAACTTACCTAAATTAATGACTACTTGGTAAGTCAACTAAACAAAAGAATTACCTAAATTAATTAAGCAAACTAATTAATGAGTTAAATAAACTAAAAAATTATCCAATCAAATACGATGTATTGCATATTCAATTAATTACCTGAATTAATTAAGCAAATAAGAAAAAGATTTTTTTACCTAAATTGAAGTGGTAATGGATTACCAGCAGCTTCACATTTAAATCGTACTTCGTCACCAGCATTTTTGTAACATTACTGAGAAATGACGTTAATCGAATATATGGTCGTCGAGAAGGTAATGAACCATTTTCCATGCTGTAAAATAAACAAATAAATAAAATTTGATAATAAAATTTTGCATAAAATTTTCACTTTATCAATAAAATGATATCAATTGATAACATAAAAAAACTGAAAAATAGCAAATTAAAAAATTGAATTATAAGTTTTGCCTATTTATGTAAATTTAATATTTAAAGAAAAAAATCAATCGATATTCGCACTTAATGATTATTTTTAGCAATTTTTCAATTTTCTATCCGCAATCAAGACTGATATTAATAAGTTACACATTTGTTGAGAGTGTATTTATATATTTCAGTGATGATAATGTTATCAATGATATTTGTATGTTTTAATAAAGATAATGTTATCAATTGAGACAAAATGAATCATACAATTAAATATATAAATAAATTATATTTTTCGCCATATTAATTGCTAAAAAGTTTCAATTCCATTATCTGTTCAACTTAATTTTCAGCAGTTTTAATTAACTATAAATTTCAAAAAAAAAATTATCATAAATTTTGTGATTAAAATATACACTGATAAATAAATTGATAATCTTTTCTTTCCTATCTCAAGATCGACAATTTATTTTATTCAGGTATGATTGCATAGAAAAAAAGGCAAAAAATTTCTATTACTTACATTTCTATAAAACAAAAATTTTAAATTGATTATTACAAAAGTTAATCTGTCATATTTTTATAAATATAATCGAAGAACAAAATTTAACAACTGTTTAATTAATGCTAGAATATGATAAAATTCAACGAATATTTAATAAAACTATTCTTTATAGTTTTAGTTTTAGAATTTAATCAAATTTCTAGAAAATTTCTAATTAATATTAAAAAAATTAGTAAAAATTTGAAAGCAATTAATTAATTGTTATTATAGAAGAATTAATATCTATTATACTTTAATAAAATATAATCGAAAAAATTCAATGAATAATTTATCGATTAATTTAATTAATATTAAAACTTAAGAAAATTCAAAAAAAAAAACATGCTTGCTTAATTAATTGTTATAAAAATTATTTTTTGAATTATACATTAAAAACAAAACAAAATACAACCCAATAAATTTATTTATTCGTATAGCATTTTTTTTTTTTTTGAAAATAAAATTTCATCAATAAATAAATATTAGCGTAGGCATTCAAAAGAAAAAAGAAGTAAACAAAGATTATTTTTGATTAAAATAAAATAAATAAATCAAAAAAAAAAAAAAAAAAAACAAAATAAATAATTAAACGCTATAAATCAATATATAATACCAATGTGCTATTGTATTGATTTAACAAAGGATGAATAATTAATTATCGTCAAAGATAAGAATGACTATTGACCTATGATGCGGTGAATTATTTATTGATGGAAATAAATTTTGACAAAAAAGAAAGAAAAAAAGTTAGAAGTAATTTATCAAGGACAATGAATGAAGAAGATAAGCGAGGAAAGTTTGATGAGAGAATGGGAAATTTTCAAAAGATTGAAACTTATAGTTTGAGTGGAAAAAAAGATAAAAAGGCATACATTATTTATAGAAGAGGGCAAGCAAACAAATTTTCAAAAAGACAAAAAAATCAAAAATTTTTAAAATAAAATGAAAAAGAAAGAAAGGGGGATAGAGGGACAAAGAGAGAGAGAGGAGAGAAAGCGAAAACTTGTTTCTCTTTTTTTCATTTACATTAATGATAATAATAACAATTGATAACAACTTATCATTATCATTATGATTATTATTATTATTATCATCATTAACGCTACGGGATCCAAACTATTAGCATATAAGCGACTCTTTGCTTCCTTTTTTTTCACTTACATTAACAACAGTAATAATGATGATAACAGCTATCACTACTATCATTATCATTATTATTAACGCACATTATCGTCGTTACCATCATCATTATCATAACAAATAAAATCCAAACTAGCAATTAATACACAATCAATTTTTGCTTTTTACTTTTTTCCATTTACATATTATCGATGATGATCATGATAAAAGACAATGATAACTATCACCATTCTCATTACTATCATTATCATTACAAGCACAAAAAAACATTCGAACTGCTGATGCAAAATGAATTCATTTTACTATTTCAAATTTCATCCTTCCGGTTTATCCGCTATCAAACAATATGATAGCAATCAATTTCTTTTTTCGCACATACATAAATTTTGCTTAAGAAAATTATTCAAAAAAAAAGAATTATTTTTCCGTTGCAAATTTTAATAATAATTTAATAATTTAGTAATATATTTACTGTTATTTGTTGCAACATATATTTCAATTCTAATAAATTTTAGTAATTTAATTTATTACTATTCGTTACATTTAATAAATTTGTCTAAATTTGATGAGCTTAGGAAAAATTTTTTCTTTAAAACTTCAACAATCATAAATACATTTAAATTTCATTTAGTGATAATATATTCTGCTGTTAACTTTTTCGTATTGATTTATTGCTATTCAAAATGATCTATTATAATTGATCCAAATTGTTCAAACAATATTTTCAAAATGATCTATAACAATTGATCTAAATTATTCAAATAATACCGATTTAATTTTTTATACATTCACTAATTTTTATTCCCTTTTTCTTTAAAATTATTTAATTACTAAAATAATTTTATATAATTCAAGAAGAAATTTTTTCAATAAAACTAATGATTAGAAATGAGTGAAAAAAAAAATGTTTATTGTTTATTTTATCTAAAAGCCTAGTCCATCTATTTGCATGGCAGCTGGGCTCCTAAGCTAATATTATTAGCTTTCTTTACATTCCATATCTTCGTTACATGTAACTTGCATTTATCCGAAAAAAAAAAGAAATTTCAATATTAGGAATTATTCTATTCAAAAAAAACGAGTTATATTAGAAAATATAAAATTATTCGTGTTGTTGAATATTTGCCAAATTCTTGAATTAAACCAAATATCATTAAAAATCTAAACAAATTTCAATATAAAAAATTATCGATAATAAGTGACATCAATTAATAGTTGAAATTGTTGAAGCTTATTCTAAAATTAGAAATTTCATACTGTTAAATAACATGATAATCTCGATGATCTCTAAAGCTAATAAAAAGTTAAACCTACCATCTAGAAACATCAGTTGAAATCAATTTTTAAAACATAAATTATCGGAAATCAATAATATATCATTCAACGAAATTATCATTTTTTAATTAATTCTTAAAATTGTATGTTAGAAAGAATTAAACTTAAATCTACATAAAAATTTTCGACTGAATTAATTCATTACAATAAGAAATCTTTCATAGTAAAATATATAATTTAAGACATTAAAACTTTTTGAATTACAAATAGTTTGCTATTTATATTAAAAATTTTATAAAAATATTTGAAATAATAATATTACAGGTAAAAAGAGAAAACTATACATATTTGTATAACATAAATCATACTGTATAAAATCGATTAAATCATACTGTATTAAAAATATCGGCAAGGATGAGCGTAGAAAATCTTACTAAGAACATAGATAATAGTTAAGAATATATTGCAACTTTGTAACTTAACATTAGTGAAAGATCGATGAGTGTGAATGATGTTTACAAGGTCATGAGGATTAATTGAAAAGAATGACCTCTCGGTTGTTGTCGGAGGACAATTACAATGATTTGCTCTTCCCACTCTTTGTTGTTGTACGTCAAATTTCAAGGAGGGATTTGTTGCAAGGTAAATTGAAAATTTACGGTAACTTTATATGCCTATATAAATATCACGGATATACTTGTTTGGACTACGATATTTTTACGACATAGATGTCTAGCATCATTTCATTTCTACAATTTCGATGACAAAAACTTTTTATGATAAGATGTTCAGAATCTATAACTTCTATGACACTTGCATAACACAATCAGAATCATTTTAACGATTTCTACAACATTTTTACGATATAGCTATCCAGAATCATTTCTATGACTTCTACAATAAAAACTTCTACAGTGTCTTCTACAGTGTCACTTCTACATTCTCATGATAAAAACTTCTATAACATCAATGTTCAGAATCGTTATATTTTTGATTATTTGCATGTACTTTTTGAATATCATAATTTTTCTAATGTTCTCGATGAATGATTCAAATCTAAAGTAGATAAAACTTTAATAAGCAAATAAATTCGATGACCTTCTTAAACAATCAATAATATTCTCTATTAATTGGAAAATATCAATGATTAAAAATCTCATCATTTTACTTTATATACCAAATAAATCGGAAAATGAGAAAAAGGTTTAAAAAGAATGAAAAATAGAAGCGTAAACAAATTGGATATGAACATTGTCTAATATCAATAAAAAGAAAAAAACAAGAAAAATTGATATCGAAAAAATTATTGCAACAATAAAAAAATAAAATAAACGATCGAATATTTAAAATAGCAAATAATAAATAAAATTATTTAGATAATTAATGAGTAAATTAAAAAGATGATATATAAATTATTTAATGAGCAAATATCAAAAAAAAGAAAAAAGAAAAAAATGAAATGCAAACTAATGAATAAATGTAAAAAAATGACTTATCAATTGTTAAGACAATTAATGAGCCAATAAAAATGATTTATCAATTGTTAAGACAATTAATGAGCCAATAAAAATGATTTATCAATTGTTAAGACAATTAATGAGCCAATAAAAATCATTTCTAAATTATTGCTTGAACAATTAATAAACCAATAAAAATTTCTAAATTATTGCTTGAACAATTAATGAGCTAATAAAAGTGATTCATAAATTGCTTGAACAATTAATGAGCTAGTAAAAAATGATTTGCAAATTGTTCAAATAATTAATGAATGAATGTGAAGAAGAAAATAATATGTAAATTATTTAATGAGCAAATGGGAAAAATGATTTATAAATTGCTAAAAGAATTAATGAGTCAATAAAAATAATTCATAAATTGCTCGAACAATTAATGATCATTCGAGCGGTAGGAGAGGAGGAAAAGGATGAAATGGGATATATATCATTGTAACGACCCGATCGGTCATCACTCCGATGTCCAATCCATCGTTATGGCATCTCCGATTTCCCAACCGCCTGACCGCCTGCCCGCTTGCCCGCCTGCCAGTTAACAGCCCATATATTATATATACAAACTGCATTTCCAAACACTCATTTAGCAAGCTTTTGGAAAAAGATAGATGAGATTAGATAGATGGATAAATTTTGCTGTTCTCTCTTCCTCTTCATCTCTCTCAGACTGATCTCACTAACATCTACTGATCACTCTCGATCACTCTCAACTACTTCGAAATACCATCAAAATCTTCTTCACTTTCTCGCTTTCTTCATTAAACAACTATATCCAGTTCGTTTCGACCACTTTTCTCTGCTTTTGAAAGGATCTATTGTTGTGTTGAAAACTAATCTACCTGAAGCTTACCCTAACCCAAGCCAAATTTGCATATGTATATATATATTCCGGAAATTATCCTACCATAATGTCGCAATTTTGTCTCCTCTTTATCCGATATTTCCATTTAGTTATCTTATTGTTTTGATAATTATTACAATAGCTATTGAAAATTTAAATTTTATTTTTAAATAACTTTGCAATAAATTTCTACAAACCATACGATATCAGAAGATATCAAATGGAAAAAGAAAAAAAAAAAAAAGAAAGAATGAATGAACAAAAGTTAGACTATCTAATTGTGATATAATTGTTGCAATTATATCACGATAAAATAATCAATATTTCCAAATTAAACTCAATTAATACATATCATTTCGACCTATTTATTAACCTATAAAGATTACGTTCATCTTGCTAATCATTTATTATCAATAAATATTTACATAACAAATTCGGATAAAGATTTTCAAATCATATTCAGCTTCTCAATCAACAACTATTATTTGTTTTTTCTTTTTTTTTTTTTTTTGCATATTAGGATTAGATGATTATTATGTATACTTATTATGTATATTCCATATATATATATGGAATATATGTATTAAATAAATATTTAAAATATATACTATAAAATTCAAAAGTGATTTAATAAAAATTTTTACTAAGAGTTATTATAAAATTTTGTTGGAAATAAAAAAAAAAGGAAAGAAATGAATAATATTAAAGGAAAAATATATCATATGAATACAATACAATACAATACAATACAACTAATGCCTTTTTTTGTTTGTTTTATTTTAATAAATTAGTAAAATTTGGACAATTAATTTATTGTCATATAGATGATTTTGAGAGTGAAAAAAAAAAAGGAAAAAAAAGAAAAAGAAAAAGAATCTTCTATTGCCTATCATTACTAAAATATAGCTCGCTCTTTATTACAACTATATTTATTCATTCATTCAATCATCAAAAATCACTGATCATAAAAGACAACAGCTTCTTTACCATAAACTTTTTCACTCAATTCTTTTAACAGTCAAAAAAAAAAAAAATCTCATCAATCATATAGCATCAAAATTTTTAAACAATCGTTTTCTAAAATTTAACTTTTGCTAATTGTGTTGTCCAATAATCACTCATTTTCAAATATTCCATTTAAAAATCTTTTTTTTTCTTTCCTATTGCTAGAAGTAAAAGGAAAAAAAATTATTATCTTTCTTTTTTTTCCTTTTCAAATATTAAAATCTTTTTACGATAAAAATTTAGGAGAAATGCAATTATCAAAAATGCTTCAAATATCAAACATCCAAATATAATTCATTAATTTCTTTCTTTTTTTTTGTAATATACTAAAACTATTGTACATAATTCAACGTATTAAAACGCTATCAATCATTATCATTATTATTATTATTTCGCATTAATCATTATTGTTATTATTTCAAAAATTCTTTTTCATTATTTA
This sequence comes from Dirofilaria immitis, assembly GCA_024305405.1. Lineage (NCBI taxonomy): Eukaryota > Metazoa > Nematoda > Chromadorea > Rhabditida > Onchocercidae > Dirofilaria > Dirofilaria immitis. The sequence goes on from JAKNDB010000098.1 coordinate 2,730,642, forward strand.
TTATTATTACTATTATTATTTGCAACATTTATCATTATTATTTCACAATAAAAAATTATTTGAAAATTCCATCATTCTTATTTCGCAACGAAAAAAAATTATCTGAAAATTTTTCTTTAATAAATTTGCAAAAAAAAAAAAGTGATATTAGCATTGATTGAACAATTTTAGATGGCATTATTAAATTAATCACATTTATCATCTATGATAACATCGTTTCTTTTATTTTTTACAAATTTTTTGATTTTTATTAAATAACAAACAATAATAATTTGAATTTAACAAATGATAACAAATAATATAAATATACTTTGCTTTTTTTTGATACTCAATCATTGAGCATTTAAAAATTAATATTTTTTTTAAAAAGATTAACAATTTTTAATAATTTTTACAATATTTTTCTGTAAAATAATTGTCGACAAATTCGCAAATTTATTTACGTTATCTGTTAAACTTTGCAATAGTTATGGAAAATATATCGCTAATGGCTTATGTACATAAGAAAACCAATCGCTGTTTTATTTACATTATCTGCTAAATTTCATAATAATTATGATAAGTATTCGTGAATAACTTATGTGAATAGAAATAATTCTCGACGAAATTCGCAATTTATTTTGTCTACTGAACTTCGTAATAGTTTGCGAAAGTATTCGCCAATAATTTACAAACGTAAGAAATTACTGAAAAAATCCACAACTCATTTACATTATCTTATTAAATTTTATAATAATTACGGCAAATTCTTACTAGCACCTCTATACATAAAATTAATTGTTAGCAAAATTCGCAATTTATTTTTACCTATTGAACTCTGCAACGATTACGGTAAATATTTGCTAAAGGCTTGCACACACGAAACTTAATCATTAACAAATCCACAACTTATTTACGTTATCTTATTAAATTTTATAATAACTATGATAAGTATTCGCTAGAAAATCAAAGAATAAACTTGAAGATTTATTTATTTTTTAAAATTAATTATAAAATGTTTTTTCTCAAGTTGACAGTAATCAAAAAGTATTATGGTAAAAGATTACAAAGTTTACAACTTCTCCGCCTTCTTCTCCCATAAACAATCATAACGGTCGACTGATATTGCTAGAAGATCTTCTTTCGAGAATCGAATACATACAGTAACGAATCATTTAAATATTCATTAAAGTTTAATATTTATTAAATGGCAATCAATAATATTTTCTAGTCTCGATAATATCCCGGATTCTGTAGAAAAAAATAAGCTCATAACATTGCAAAATTGTCTTCATTGATAACTCTTGACGTTTAATGATGTAACAGTTAAAAGATTGCACAAAAACGGGATGATAGTAAAAAAAGTCACGTTTATTGGCAATGTAAACATTATTTAATAGTATTATTTACCTATACCATATGAGATATATCTATGACACAATAGGTAAATATTAGATTATAGGTAATATTTAATTTGTAACATAAGGAGAAGAGAAACTGATATGTTTTCTTACATATTAAATTTTATTGATAATAAGCATTGAGAATTTTGATAAATAAATAGATGATTTTTTATTCCAATTTTTTCTTCAATTTTATTTAAAATTCTCGACAAGCTAAACATTCAAGAAAAATATGATTTCTTAAATGAAGTTCTGATATTTCTTTTTTCAAATTAAATTTGATAAATATCAAAAAGAAATGAGGGAAAAAAAGAAGTAAACTAACGTTGTATTATAATCAGCATAAACAATATCGTAATCACCAGCTGGTTCAATAAATAAATCATCATACGGTTTTGGTACCATGTTCGATTCAGATTCTTTACCTGCTATAACTGCTGTTTTAACACCTTCTTGTTGTAATAGCTTTCGTTCAAAATTTAAACCATTTAATTTTCGCGTTGACTCTAAAAAAATTTAATTATTTCAATCATTAATTACAGCAGTAATGAATAAAAGATAATAAAATTATTCTAATCGTTACAGTAGTAAGAAATAATTCTCGAATATCATTTAATCATTATGAAAAATTCTATGTAATCATTTCCGAGTTTTAGATAATCACTGATCTTTCAAAAAAAAAGGAGATAAAAAGAAGATAAGAAATAAACATAAAATAATAAAATGAATATATTTTGCTAAAATTTTATATATTCTAGTTACTTATCTACAGAAAACTGTTGGAAAAGATCGAGTAACTATTATCAATTCTCGACAACTGAAATATTTTAGCGGTTAATAGATATCTTATCTAATCTCAAATAAAAATGGAATTACGATAACATACATATATATATGCATGAATGGATTTGCACTAAATTTAATTTTCATTAAATGAGAAATCGAACATATAAAACATTCAAATAACTTAAGTATGCAATGAAACGAATTAGGGATTAAAATTTGATATATTCAATAATATCAGTTTCAACCATTTCAGCATTCTATTCAGATATCAAAAAAAAAAACAAAATTAGTCTCATAAGAAATCAGTTTTTTCTCGATTAATTTTGCTCATTTTCTTCGTCACTTATACAGATATGGGAAAAAAAATTAAAAAATTTCCAAAAGCCTGGAAAAATATCACTATAAAAATGATTAAGCTAATTAAGTTGGATTTCGAATTCGAATTAAGTTAATTAATATCTGTTAATGGAGTTAATAGGATTTACTGCTGTCTTTTAATAATATCATTGCTACGATAAAAGTAGCGAAATTTAAAAATAAATCATTGAGATTGGAAATTTTAATTAACTAAGAATTTTTAAATAAATCATAATGAAAAGGTATTTTAATTAACATTTTCAAATTAAGTATAATGAAAGTGTGCTATAACAACAGAATTGTTTATTATTAATTAAATTAAATGCAATAAGTTACTTCGACTAAAGCAAATATTGGAATTAAAAATTAAATTAAATTAGAATTAAAAAAAGCGAAATTTTGGAATTGCAAAAAAAAGGAAAAAGGACAAATCAAATCAATCAGTCGGATGATGATAATGTTCAGTAAAATGAATTAGCAATTTGCTCATTTGTCCCGTTCTGGGAAATTAAGGCTTTCGCATAATTAGATAAGAGCCAAGCATACATTTATAGCCAAAAGAAAATGAGAAAGAATATTTAACAAGCCAAGAGAATAATTCATAATAAATTCATTAAATGAATTAAGCATTTTAATAAGCATAGGATTTATTATAGAATAATTCATTTTTAGAATTTTACTCAATGCATAATATAAATTAGCTTTTATTAAATGCAATTGAAATTTTTATATTTTATCAAAATATTCAAAAATCATTCATATTGTAAAGTACTTTATGGCATGAAATGAAAAATATCATCAAAATTTCTTTTTATATTTAAATTTAAATTAATCACAACCGAAAAATATTTAATAAAATGAAATGAAATAAGTAACATCAAACTTCTTTCGGTATTTAAATTCATATTAATTAATTTTTAATTTAACGCGGCTTTTATAGTAAAAGCCTAAATTATTTCCATAGTTAAATTCGTGCCGAAAAGTATTATTTATGGTAAGAAGTAAAAAAATATCATCAAATCCTTTTGCGTATTAAAATTCAAATTAATCATCCCGAAAATGAATAAATATCATCAAACTCTCCTTGATACTTAAATTCAAACTATTAAATTTTTTATAGTGAGATAATTAATGACATGAAATGAAATAAGTATCACCAAGTATCAATTAATTCTTAATTTAAGGCGACTTTTGTAGTAAAAATCCAAATTCCTTCCGTACTTAAATTCATACCAAATGGTATTATTTATGATATGAAGCAAAAGTATATCATTAAATCTTTTCGTGTATTCAAATTCAAATTAATTATACCGAAAATTACTTATAATATGAAATGAATAATTGTTATGGAATCCCTTTACTTAAATCCTTGCATAAATTAATTTTTTAATTTAATGCAACTTTTCAACGAAACATTCAAATTTCCTCCATAGTTAAATTCAAAATTAATTATTTTGAAAGATATTTATGAAATGAAAATAAAAAAATGTTAAAAATTTTTTTCGTATATTTAATTTCGAATTAATATATATGATAAAATGATTTATTAGTATCGGAAATTATTTATGACATGAAATGAAGAAAAAAAAGAAAAATTATCAAATTTTTTTCCACATATTTAAATTTCATATCAAATTAATTGCTTAATTTAATACAGCAAATATTTGAAAAAGTAAAATGTAAAAATTACTCAAAATTAATTAATCCATAATTATCTGCTAATATTGTGTAAAATGGTAAATGAAAAATTGATTTATGATCAAAATTAAGAATAGCAACATTTGTAGGTGCTATCGTAAAATGCAATAACTAACAATTAGAGTGACCCATTTTCCTTAAATTATTATAAAGGTGAACAGAAAAGCTTTTAGGGTACCGGAATTAGGATAGGACCTTTTACCACCTTCCATATTCATTTGGCCTTTTGGCTAATAATCTAAATCTATTCGTATTGTTATTCATTTCCTGTACATTTCTCTCAAATATTCAATTCATCGAACCGAATATTTTTTTTTCCATTTTCTCCAAAAATTTTAATTTATTTTCTTTTTATGCTCAAGAAAAAAATTTTTCCCAACGAATTTTTATTCAATAAAACATAATTTTTCGTTTCTTTCAATGCAAATAAATCGTACATTTCAGAATTCATTCATTCCCAATTCAATCATACAATTCAGAATCCATTTATTCTCAATTTAATCATACAATTCAGAATCCATTCATCTCCACTTAATTTTTTATACACTTTCAAAATTTTTTTCTAGTAAAAAGATTTAGAAACTAACATTCGGAAGCAATTATACTTAATGATAATAATTCTTTTTTATGATGAAAGAATTTATTGTGTGAATTCCGAATTGTATGAAAAATTAGATGAGAATGAATAGATTCTGAAATGTATGAAAAATTAAGTGTGAATGAATGAATGAATTCTCAATTATTAACCAAATGTTAGTTTCTAAGTTTTTTCTACTGAAAAAAATTGAAAGTGAAGAAAAGTTTTTCCAAAATTTATGAAATTATTTTACTGCAGTTAATTTCCCGATCAGGTCATAAGACTTTTATAGAAAGAAATGAATGGAATCTTGATTAGGATTCTATATGATTGGGAATGGATGGATTTCTGAAATCAAATATGAGTAAAAATGAATGAATTCTGTATGAATGAAAGTGAATGTAAATAGATTCTCTATGAGTGGAAATGAATGGATTCTATATGAATGGAAATGTGTGAACTGTGAACTCGGATATGACTGGAAATGAATAGATTCTATATGAATGGATCGTAAATGAATGGATTCCGAATTAGGATACTGTATGAGTGGAATGTGACCTTTTCAATCAAATACCACTTTGAAGCAAAAAAAAAAAAGTCAACAAAGCAAAATATAATATTTAGGAATTGAATTAAACGATTTGAACTTATCAAATTGTTATCACTAACAGTCTTATTAATGGATAAATTTTCTAACATGTTAAAAGAATGAATGATTAAATACTACTATTTATTACTAATTATTAAGTGTAATTATAATAACGACGTTTATGATGTTTATTTTTATTTTTACATTAAATAACACTATCATTTATCATTATCCAATCATCATCGGTGTCATTAATCACTTCTTATGTAATGACATTTTTTTAAACAATATTAGATTTGCAAAATATAATTTCAAAAGAGCAATAATAATAATTAATAATAATTGTGCAAAATAGAATCGATCAAGAAGTTTTTATGACAATGCTGCTAATGTCAACAACTATTAATGTGAGCCTGTTACATCTTTCTAACATCAACTAATCAAATCCATCATTTCAGATAATACTCAAACAAGATTTTTAATAAATTAATCAAATTTTATTACCGCTAGTATATGATATATATATTAAAAAAAACCAATCATTTACTTCGCAAAGGTCATCATATTGTTCACAAAAAATTCACTTACTTTCCAGAGGTCATAACCATTTTCGATTTTTAATTGACATTTTTTAATTGTCATTTTTTAAAATTAAGTCTTTCCAATTAATAGTAAATATTTCTCAATTGTATTTGTGAAAGAATTTGATTAATTTAAAATTAGACACAGTTAAAATGAGGAAAAGTTTTTTTTTAATTTTTCAAGAAGAAAATAAAATTTCTATAAATAATTCTAAATAAATGGCCAATTCAAAAATTGGCTAAATTTTTTTTGCCAATGTATTTCTTGTCGTTTTAGAGAAAGAAAATGAATTTGAAGAATGAAAAATAATTGATGTGAAAAAAAAGTTGCAAACTGCCTTCATAGGATGCATAATTTAATGGATTTGTGATAGTAATAAAAACGGACAGGACAGAGTTTCATAATTGCTTGGTCTCTCGGCCAAGAAAATCTATCTGTTGAAAATGAGACTTTAAAGATCTAGGATAAAAGGAGAGAGTAAATGGATAATGACAAACTGGCATGTAAATAGTGATGAAGGCGACAATCAACCTCATCATCATTATCAACAAATCATCGATTCTTATCGTGAAAGTGTAGGAATGAAAAGATGTGACAAGAAAAGGAGACAAGGACAGGACAGGAGGAAGGATTTGACAGGAAAGAACGGAATATAAGGCCAAGCCTAGTTTTTTTTCTGGCTAAGCAAAGTAATAAGTTTAACTGCTCATTTGCCACATATTTCCTATATTCTAACATAAGATTTAATATTAACGAAAGTGAAAAAAGGAATAATTTTCTTTTTTTTTTTTCATAAAAAGCTAAGAAAAATAATATATTACTGAATTTGAAATATATTAAAATATAATTTTAAAGCGCCAGATAAATTCCTGTACAAAACAAAATTGTCATTATTGAATTCAAATTTATATATCAGGTTCAATTTAAGTGTATTCAGATTCATTTATTAAGTCGAATTTAAGTATACTTGAATTTATTCATTATATGTTTTATATATACTTTAACTATATTAAAATTTAGTTTCGAAGCGAACTGAATTTTATTTAAAATTTGCTTTCAAACTAAACTGAAATCTATGCAAAAAAATTATTATTCAATTTCAGTTCCGTATTAATTCGAATTTGAAATAAAATTGAAAATTCATTTATTAAGTCAAATTAAAAGTTAAATTCAATTTAAATCTTTATCGATTTAAAATCTATTATTGAAAGAGATAAATTCTTATTGCCAAAAAAAAGGTTTCAATTCATTAAATTAATTTAAGGTTAATTAAAATGAATTTAAAAGAATTGAATTTAAATTAATAAATCATTTGAAACAATTAAAATTATTAAGCAAAAAATCTTTTTAACCGAAAAAAATGCTTTTTTGTAATTTAAATTTCAAATATTCTGTTCAAAAAAAAAAAAGAAGAAATTTTCAATTTTCAACAATAGACAACATTGCATGTATACATTTTTTTTATTTCACTTGAAATCTTTAATTTAAATAAAATTTCAACAAGAAAAAAACTTCTATATAAATATATATATATATTATGAATAGATGGATTTATATAAATGGGATAATGGATTAAAAGTCAAAGTGCCTAGCTGTCAAATTATTCATTTTGTTGAAAAGTATTCAAGGCTATCAATTGTTCAGGCTTCATAAAATTATTCCAGACACTACCTCCTTTCCTTCTTTATTCATTCCTTCATTCTATCCTTCTTTCCTTCTTGACATTTTTGCTTCCAAAAAAATTTCAATGATCATTCAAGAGTAAATTAATTTTTGTTATGCCGAAATCATTCCAGTACTTATTATTAGTAATTTCCAGATTTAGAAAATTTTAGTTTAAAAATTTGAAGAATAAAAATTTCAACAAAGGATTTTTATACATTCAAAATCTTCAGCATTTTCACTTATTTATATATAATTATCATTCAAGAATATTTCATGCTCTCAAATCATCTCATCATACCATTCATTAATGATTCAAAATTCATAGATTTACTATGAATGACTGAAAATTCAGAAATTAATTCTAATTCAAAAATTAGAAAATAAAAATTCTGATAAAATCGGAGGAAGGAATTTTTCATAATTCTCGAAATTCATTAGTATTTTTAAAATTGCATAAATAAATAATTGATAATGTTTGATTCAAATATGTCAAAATTTATGAATTATTTTTAGTCTATAAAAATAAGACTATTTTATGGATGCAATATGCATAGACAAAATGAATATTCCCTTTTTTTCTAATTAGGAAACGCAGGAAAGCTTTAATGGTACTTGGAAAGGTCACAAGTACTTAATTTGAACGAGAAGCTGAAGCTAACGGCTATAACCATCTGTCTCGAATCAAATAATTAAATATATTCTACTCAAAATTGTAGTTAGCAATAGAATGCAAATTTTCTACATCTGTTCATCATTAGAATGAATAAGCGGAAAACAAAAAGAGAAGGAAAGAGAGAATATTTGAAAAGAATTTGTTTAAAAATAGGAATTGATAAAATGATGATTAAATGAAATGTGAAAAAGATGACAAGAATACTTGACCTATGGTTTGATACTTCAAATACATTAAAGACAATCCATATAAATCCGCTTTTCTTGGATTAAACCAAGACTTAATTAATTTTCGCATTAAAAATTAAATAAAATAATTAGAAGATATTGTGATTATCATATCAAAATAGATTATCCTAACAAAAAATATCTTATATCGTTTAGTAAGTGCACGTATAAGAAATATTATTCTTTACGTCAAATTAAATGTCAGCAGCATCTGACCACTTTCTTACGTCAAATTAAATATCAGTAATATTCGAAAATTTTCTTGCATCAGATTAAATATCAGCAACATTTAATGAGCGAAAAATTAAGGCTAAACCGGATTGTTGATAATTGGATAAAGTCCTACAATTGCTGTTTGATTTTACGTCAAATTAAATATCCGTACATTCGATAAATTTTTTTACGAAATATCAGCAACATTTTATGGACAAAAAATTGAAATAAACCGGATCTATGATCCGTTGCTAATCGAATAAATTTTTCCAAAAATGATAAACTCCCAAAATGTTGATAATTTTATGTCAAATTAAATATCAGTAATATCTGATAAATTTCTTATGTCAAATTAAATATTAATAATATCTGACGATAGAATTGAACAAAAAAAAATTGAAATGAATCAGACTGGTTGTTAATCAAATAAAATCTTATAATATTGATGAATTTATATCAAATTAAATATCAACAATATTTGATGACAGAATTGAACAGAAAATTGGAATAAACCGGATTGTTGTTAATTGAATAAAATCCTATAGATTCCTTAGCAGTTGACAATTTGAAGTCAAATTAAATATATCAACAACATCCAATGATTACTTTCGCATATTGCCAGCAATATTTGATGATTTTTTTACGTTAAATTAAGCATCAGTAATATTTTATGAGCGAAAAATTGAAAATGAACCGAATCGAATAAAGTTTTATAAATTTTTAAAATGTTGATAATTTTCTTACGTTAAATTAAATATCAGCAATATTCGATGTATGAAAAAAATGAAATAAACTGGATTTGTTGCTAATCGAATAAAATTTAATTTGTAAATTGTCAAACGGTATTATTTTAGGAGAAAATGAAATAAATAAGTTTTCGTCCGCAAAAAAGTCATTTATGCTCTCTCAATATTTTAGCATGTTTAATTGAGCATAATTTTGTTGAAGGTCATCATAATTTTCTACACTTTACTATCATCAGAATTTATCTTTTATTATTCATAATATTCTCATCAAAAAATTACAGTATACCATATATATGTAAATGAAATGTAAGTTTTATTACGGTATAGATCATTCATTCATTCATTCAATGATAATAGATTTAATACGAAGGCCAAAAATCAAGAATTTATGAACGTTAACAGGATTCATTCTTCGAGCTTACAACATTGACAAGAAGATTTGTTAAGCCGATAGCAATGACAACAAAATTTTTAGATTTTATAGCACTGGCAAAAGATTGCTAAGAACTTATGACACTGTCATAAAGTCAGGAGAAGAATTAGCTGGATATATGGCAAGAATTGAGAATAACGAATGAACGAGAAACGTAATACGGAATTGTAGTAAAATAGCGTGATTGTCATCAATCGAAATTAATAAAATCGGGAGTATTTTTACTATTAATGTCCATTTTTAATCACACGTACGTGAAGAATTCAAAGCGTGAAAAAAAGCGAAATAATATTAGTTATATGAAAGAATAAATTTAAATTTATGATAGTCTTATTGATTCGGATTTATTAAAATCATAATTTCCCAAAGTTGAATATTTATTCACTCATTCTTGAACAAAAATTTCAAATATTTCGAAACATTACTAAACGACTCTGATAAAAATAGTGATTTGATAAACGTCTCTGATAAAAATAGTGATTTGATAATGAATACGATAAAATAAATGCATATGACAGAAGATACACTATTATTCCAATATGATATCGTGGTAAACTAAACTAAAGAGTATATTTAAAAAAAATGACTTCAATCAATCAATTACTTTCTAAAAGAACTCGAATTGAATTACTTGATTGATTTTTAAAAAAATTGAATTTAATTGATCAATTGATTTCCTTCTTTCAAGGAAAATGGAAATAACTATTGAAATATTCATCCAAAGAATTATTAATTAAAATTTCGTTATCATTACAAAAAAAAAGGAGATATGAAAATAATTAATCAAAAAATTAATCAAAAGATCAAGGACACTTACGAAAAGTTCAGTGTTAAAAATATAAAAGAAAGAAAGTGAATTAATAAAATTTCAATAAAAACTTTCAATTAAAATTTTAAAGAATTTTATTTCGCATTTTTTTCTGTATAATATGAAAGTGTAATGAAAAATTTGATGTTAAACTGGGAGAAAGTGCAACTGAAGAGATAAATCTAAAATTGTAAAATTTTTGAAATATGATATCGAGATATTAGGTTTATTCGAAAAATGATTGCTGTTGTAAATTGATATATGTAATATGTATATCTGATAATATTTCATTTCAGTGATAGGCGCAATTATGACATGACAGAATCATTAATTTAGCAACTTACGAAAATTTTAAAAACATTTCGATGATATATGACAAATTGATGACATGATAAAATAATGAAATATAAAAATTTAGGAAGAATACAAAAAAAAGGCTATAAATTTCGGTTGACAAATCTGTTGACAAAATAATAAAAATGTAAATTAAAAAAAAAACGGAACGATATTAAAGATAAATTAAAATGTAAGATACTGACTATTTGGCCAAAGATTACATTGGATCAGGTTGACAAATTTAGTAACAAAATAATGAAATATATAAATTTGAACAAAACGAATGATATAAATAAATTAAAATCAAAAATATTTAGTAAAAAATTTGGCCCGTAAGATTATGCTGAAAATTGACACTTGAAATTATTACAAATTTTTCATAAAAATACAGTAACTACGCAAATTATGTAATTATTCAATTCATTAATTTGCAAAATAATTTAAAAGCCTATTATAATTGGAAATTTAATGAATTTTATCAAATTCATTAAATTTAATAAATTGATTTAAATTTAGATAAACAAATATATTTAAAAAAAAAAAAACAAGTAAACAGTCGTCTCGAAAATATCTAAAATTAATAATCAATAAATTATAACAGTTAATCAGTAAAAGAACAAAATAAATTTAGAGAAAAAATAATCGGAAAAGTATAATATTGATGATAGTTAGCTAATTCAAATTTTCAGGCCAACTAGCAATGGATAGGCTTTTTAATGACATATATATATATATATATGCTGACAGTGAAATGAGACAAAATTTAATTAAAAAAACTCTCTAAAAAAAGCTTTCTATCCTTTCAATTCTTTTCTCTCTCACTTTTTTTTTTTTTTGAAGAAAAGTAATTTTGAAAATGAAAAAAAAAAATAAGAGAACTAAAGCATGATTAAATTGAGTGCATGCAAAATGCATGTCATGTAAATTTGTAAATGTCTTCGCCTAAACAAGTTAGATTGATAGATGGAAAATTAAAAGGGCTAAAAGGATTAATTGTGTTCATTTACAAATTGAGCTTATATTTAAAATAAACAAAAATTTTTCTCGAGAAGATATATCTAGCCAATAAGCACATATATATATATATATATATACAAATTTGAAATCTAATCATTTCTATAAATTGTTATCGAATTTGCAAAATATTTCGCTTAAACACAGATTGATTTATTCTCGAATATCTCGAATAAACTTTTACCGTCATATTTGCTAAAAGTAAACAATTTTAATTGAAATTATTAATTAGTGCTAAGAAATTTTTTTTATAAAGTACATCTAATTTTTTAAATTAAATCAGAAGAAATTAATAAACAGAAATCAAATAAGAAATAAAAATGAGATAATACATTACTCTGATGAATGATATTAGGACAATAAATTTATTTCATTTAAAGAATTATTTTGATTGTTTCAAAGCCATGATAACATTCCCAGTTAAGGAACAATAACTTATTTTAATTTTGTTTATTTATTTTTGGATTTAAAATTATCAATTATTTTCGATTCAACAAAATTTTAAAATTTTATTTATTCGAAAAATTCTCGAAATTATTTGTCAATTTGCAACAATTATATTGATAAAAAATGTTGACCTTTCAACTAACAAGCTAAGCATTTTTAATTTAATAAAATTTTGAAAACTTTATTTTCAAAAATTCTCGAGAAAAAAATGAAAGGAAAATTAAAATTGAAATTTATCCGTTAATTTGTGGCAACCATCCTCATATATATATATATATGAGGAAAAGTTTTGGCAATATCAAACAAAATTTCTTTGACAATTCTTTCGTCATTTTATTTCATTTTTTTCACTTTTCTTTAAAAACCAAAATTGACAATTTTCAAACTTTTTACCTAACTGTACCTGAAAAAAAAAAAAAAAAGAAAAGAAAACAGCTAAAGAGAAGGAACGAAAACTGTCACATTGAGCGTTTTTTTTCTTATTTCGTTTTACCTTCTGAATCATCAACTTCCTCTATTCCAATATAACTTTTTCAAAATCCAAACATTTTCAAAAAAAAAAAAAGATCCTAATTTTTCTTCTTTCAATAATTAATTTAAATCACAATAAGTAGCTCAAATTTTACAGATTATCTTAGCTTATATTTTATTTATGATTTCAAATATTTGATATGAAAATGAAATAAATTCTATCATTTTAAGAGTTTTGAAAGAACTACAGCATTCTGTAATTACAAAATATCACAATATTATTGCTAAGAATATGATCATTCATTAATTATGAACTTTATTCAAAAGATGAAATATGCAAAAATATGACGACCGATGAATGTTTGCCTTTTTTTTTTTAGAAATAAAATCATTATTTGGCAATAAAAATATCGACGAGATCAAATTTCTCGATGCATATCATGGAAAAGAACTACTAGTACAAGGAAGTAGAATAGATGAATGATGTTCAAATTTTACGCGAAGACTAATTAATTACAGGTAACTGAAATGAATTAATTTTATATCAAAGCTAAAATATGAAATGACAACAACATGTATATTATTAATGCATTATAAAAGGAATCAAATTTTTTAAAACCTTATCAAAATTTTAGATAGAAATGATAGAATTTTGTTGAATTTTAAAAATAATTTGTTTATTGATCCATTAATTTTAATTAACAAATATATGCGTCTTCAAACTCGATCTTTTATCAATTCTAAAGATTCAAGAACTGAATATGGAATATGATATGAATTGATAAATAATTTAGCCATTATTTTGATAATTATAAAATGAAAAAATTCTCATGGAATTTTGAAAAAAAATATTTTAAAATTTCAAAGAAAAAAATTAATACCAAATTGATTTGAAATGATAGAAATTATATTCAATTACTCATTTTTTAATTTGAAATTTGATTTAACATTAACAAATAAGCGAGTAAATTTCAATGAAAAAGAGTTAATTTAGTAATTTCTTTTATCATTTCAAAAAAAAAATTTATTCTTAATTGTTTTGATTAATTATTAAGTATTACTAGTCATTTTTTAAATTTTTATTTTTATTATATTCAAAAGCTTTCTGATATTTCAGTTAATGCAATTATTTGATTTAATTTTAATCTCCAAATTTTTGCTTAATGATATTGCAATTATTTATATCAATAATATAATAATTTGCAGTTTAAAAAGAAGTGAGGATAGATATTTAACAATATAAATACTAAAAATTCTATTTTGATAGTTAAAAATTATCAGTTATTATTTAAAGGAATTAGCATTCCGGCAAATATATCGATTATTCGAATAATTCATAATCCAACAAGTATAATTAATAACTATTCAATTTCGGCAAATATACGAACCGCTCATAACCCGGTAAATATATTAACAATTAAAGTTTTTAACAAGTATATTTGATATCTGAATTTCGGCAAACATACTAATAATCGAATTCATTTCAGTATAATATCAGGTATCCGAGTTCCGGTAAATATGTGAATTATTAACATCCGATAAATATATCATCTAGCTTTTGAAAATTTTCAATATAACTTTAATAAAGTTAACAGCTTCGAAAAATGCCGACTACTAAAATATTTAGTAGTTTGAAGTGAAACTTTTGAGAGGAATATTTATTGAGGTTCTCAGAAAAGAATAGATCAAATTACTTTTCTCGAATATTATTATCTTGTAGTTAGCCAACCCTTAAACAGTTGCCCGATCAACAATTTGATCGAGATGCATCAAACAGATATATATATGCAAATATAAAAATATAAAGTAAATGAATACCTATCAATTGTAGGATATTTTTGCAAAAATTATAAATACCAAAATTTTAAATATTCATTTAATATATTAATTGTGATAATTAAATATTTAATTTCATGATTTTATACGCTATATTATATATCTCATTTCGCATTCTAAAATTAATCGATAATAAGACTTTTTCCTCATTTTTTAATGATAAAAGTTAAAAAATAATTGAAAGACAAAATTAAATTAAAAAGAATATTTTATTTAAGTTTCGTTTCATTTAAATTAACTTAACTTCTGTTTTAACATATTTCCACCTTTTATCTTAAATCATCTTACTCTTTCACTCTAAGCTACTTTTACCTTTCATTACCGTTACTTAGTTTGCTTTTATTTTTTACTTAAGACTATTACTTCTTATTTTTCATCTCTTTATTCCACTAAAATCGAAATTGAAAATATTTTTTCATAAATTCAATTATTATGGAAAAAATTTTAAATTTGAAAATAAATTTCCGACCTAAAAGAATTTATCGAAAATTTTTTTGATGCCACTTAAAATTTTACATAGTAAGAATAGAATAAGGTCATAATGATGTGATGGTAATGATGATGATAATGTGAGGAAGCAAAAGGTCATTCATAATTGATTATTTCAATCAAAAATGAAAGAAAAATTTTTCGAATTATTTGCCATTTTCATTTAAAAACAATTTTTCGTTCCTAATTTGCAAACAAAATATTAAAAATATGTTGAAATGAGAAGGAAAAAGAAATTGGCTTCCGGAAAGTCTGATATGATAAGTATGTTGATATCAAATTTCAAATGAAAAATTTTTTTAAATTGCCAATCAAATTCAACCGTTTGAATGTGTTTTAAAGACAAGTGATAGTTTTTATTTTTATTTTTTGCTAAATCATTTATTATATTAAATATGAATGATGATAACGATAACGATATGATATGATGTGTTTTTTTTTCAAAAGTTAAAAACAAAAGAAATTTACAGCCTACAAATATCTATTTTTTCAACAACTCTTTCATATCGTTTTGTTCATCTTTTTTTTTTCAACAAATTTGTAGTATAATAGATATAATTGTAATACCTGATTAAAATTATTGATTGCATAAATTTGTTTTGATTTAGTAATATGCGTTTGTTAATGATATAATCTAATGATTATTGATAAAAACTTTACAAGAAATATCAAAATTTATTTATTTTTTCTATCTTTTTCCACAAAATTTGTAATTGAAAAGATATAAATTCTAATATCATTTGAAATTATTGATACGTTTGATTTTTTTAACTTACTAATGATATCTGTCCTCGAAATGAACAAGAGATAAAATTTTGTAAAACCATCTCAAGATTTATTTATAAATACTATAATCGAGTAAAATATATTATAGTTGGAATAATATTTGATCTGCTTCGATCATCAACTTGTCGATAAATTATTAACATTATCAATTTTTATTCTCTTAAAAATTTGGCAAAACAGAACGATTGATATAGTGAATTTATTTACATAAATTAATATTTCTGTTAATATTTGACAAGTGCCTATAGCTTGAAAATCTCGTGAAAATTTTCGACATTCTAGAAAAGAAGAATTCTGTTACTATTAAAAACTCATCATATTATTATCAAAGATATATAAAGCAAAAGGATAGATAAAGAAAATTAAAAAAAAAAAACAATTGCAAAAGTAAGCGCTTTCCACCAAGAATCATCACCAAGAAAGGTATCAAAATAGCAGTCTCCGCTTTTCTCGAAACGGCTCATTTTTGGCCGGTGACGGGTGGTGTATACAAAGGGCAGGAACGTAATGAACGTGAACTGATGACTCATACTTACTAAGAATTCCTCGTTCAAGGGAAATAATTGCAATTCCCGATTCCAATGATTTTCAAGGGTTACCAATACTTTTCGATAACGGTTACTCAAACTAGATTTTAGGATTATGCAAAAAAAATCATCCATTGATAAAAATTTTTATTCGATTCTGGATCAATTTCTGGATGCAAGAGCGAATATTTCGAGACAATCTAATTTCAAATCATCAAAAGTGTAAAAAATGTTTTAAGAAATAATTTCATGTCATATCTAATTCCATGGAAATACTTCTTTATATTAATGCAACTTTTTTGTTATTTAAATCGAAATAGTTTTCAAAAATCACATTCATTACATTTCGATATTACATGTTGTAAAATGATAATTTAAAAAAATTTACAACTTATAAGAAAATTTTTTGAAAAACTGTATAATTTTCGAAATAGAAAATAAATCAAATTGACATATTTAGAAATGTCATTCAATAAGAATTTTTGAGCGATAGTAATTTCGAAATTTTCAAAATAAATTTCAAAATAAATTCACTTTACGACGTTGCATATTTGAAAACAAGTTTAGCCAATAATATACTTAACAACATATATCACGAAAATGAAGCGAATTTGAAAAGAATTTAAAAAGAAAATGCTCAAATTACATGACATAGATGAATTAATGGAAAATATAACATTCGTTTCATAAAATTCAATATTATATGGCAATTTTATACCTTTAAGTTTACCTGAAGAATCGATAATAATGACATTAGATCTTATTTCGTTGATTGATTTAACTTATTTGTATAATATTTAAAAAATTTTTAATCTAATATCTGTAACATACGAATGAATTGTCGAAATAAGTAATCATATTCGATAATTTTATATCTGATTAAAATTCTATCGAAATTCATTTGATATTCATAAATCTAAAAATAAATCTGTTAATAAATTATAAACCTAAAAATAGGAATTTTTGATATAGGAATAGAAAATAGGAATATGTAATGTATTATTTTTATTTCTAATACGATTAATTACTGCATATAATTCTCCATTTTCAAATATTAATTTTCAGTGTTTATATAAATAATTAGTTGCAAGTTGAGTTTCTTTGAAATAAAAAAAAAGTAAATTCTGTACGAATTATTTCATTTTTGTTTGAAATGAAAGGAGGAAAAAAGGGAAGATAATAAGGAAGATATGTTGACCTCCACTTAGCTCTCTAAAATAAACAACCTTTCAATAAAATTATGTCTATAAAATCTCTCTCTCTCTCTCTCTCCTTTCTTTTTCTTTTTCTTGTAATTCATATAACAAATGGAAAGAGAAAAGGTTTCAATAAGGTCTATTTACATAGTCAATATATATGTAGTACATAATACTTATGGTATCCTTCCAACAATCTCTTAAACAAAGTGTGAAATGGTTGTTGTATTTTAGTATTTGTATAATTTATTAACAACTTCCTTACTCTATATTTCATTATAAAACTTTACAACTTCAAAAAAAAATTCATTTCATTTCAGGTTAGCATGAAAACTGAAGAATTCTATTCAAAAAAACTTATATGTGCAAAATTATAAACCATAATTTTGAAAAAATTATTTTCATTTCAGATCGAAATAAAAATTGAAAGATTCTACAAGAAAACATTTATTGCATAATTACAAATGATAATTCCCGATGAATTTTCAAAAAAAAGAATAGAAACGATAGATTATTTCAGGTTCATCGTAAAATTATCAAACTACATTACTGAAAAAATCATTTCATTTCGGGTTAGCATGAAAATTAAAGGATTCATCGGAATTCATTTTCTATAGCTAATGTCTTCTACTTTAGCAAATATTAAATGTAGTGCAACATGAGAAATCATCTCTTTCTCATCACAAATCTTTCGTCGTAAAAGTTGGTCCTGACGAACATTTTAAATATAAATTCTGGAACAACATTTCAGGTTAGCAGCAAAATTAAAAGCTTTTCCGAATCTACTATATCTCTAACTTATTTTTTCTATTTCATTGTTTATAAATATTCTATAAAATTCGAATACAGATTATACCGAGAATTCAAAAAAGCAGAAATCGCAAGGAAAATATGATCAGGTATCGCAAAACTTACAGGCAAATCACTTTTTATTGATTGATTAACTTCAATTTAAATAAATCTGTGAAATAATCCAGGGTAATTAGAGCAAAAATGATATCAATTTTAATAACATCGAAATTCTAGATTGATATCGAGGTAATTTTAAATAGAGGATTAGCAGTTTAAAATGTCGAAAATGTTCTTAAAACCAGATTCTAATTCAATCATGCCCCCTAGCAAAATGCTGGGATTCTAAAAATCCAAAATCAATTTTAATATACTCCTTCCGCCTTCATAAATACCGTTTCTTTTAATTCCTTTTAACATTTAAAAGCAGAGATACTGCGGTTCTAAAATCCCAAAATCCAGTATATACTGTATCACTTCAATATACCGTATACCCTCACAAATTTGGAATTCTAAAATCCCGAAATCAATTTCAATACATTCGTATCGTTTTCACAAATACTGTTTCTTTTAATTCCTTTTAACATTCAAAAGCAAAAATAATGTAGTTCTCAAATCCAAAACTTCATTTCGATATACTGTATCACCTTTACAAATGCTCTAGTACATTATATGCCTGCTAATATTTCGACACATTTATGTGCGTACTTATCTATTTTTGAAGGTTAAAAGGAAGAAAAGGTTGTGAGATAAATTAAAGTGTTCACGATAGAATGTAGGATGATTATGGTATCTATTCAAAAATACAAATAGCCTGTAATTTACATGACATCTGTTTTGCCTGCAAAATAATTACACAGTAGATGAACAAAAAGAATAGATGAGAACCCCTACTGCGAATACTTTTTTTCTAAATTGTGTTTTCGGGTTGTCTGAATAATTGTACTTTTCGATATGATGATGATAGTTAGTAACCGCTGGATAGGTCAATATCTGCTGACCATAAAAAAAAGGTAATAATATTTGGAAATGAAAAATGAACGAATAATTAAAAATCGAAGAAATTGCAATTTCACTCTTTTTTTTCTATTTTTCCATTAATTTCATTTTATAAAATTGCACTTCTCTCTCAAAAAAAAAAGAAAGAAAAAAAATGCCAAACAATCAATTTATTTCTTTTAATTAAACTGACAAAATTATCGAATTATCATGCTAAATGCGAAGAAATTTGAACTGCTATATAATTTGATTTGTGTTCAAAAAAAAAAATTAATTCGAATTAAATAATCATAGAATTGTAAGTTGAAATTTTTCTACGACACGAATTAAAAATTGTCAATTGCAAAATTTGCATTCGAGAACTACTCAAATTCATTTTTCGATTCTCGATTAAAAGAAAAAGGAAAATTAAATTTAACATTTTATAAAAATGAAATTTTGCAAAATAAGTCAATTTTGATCTAGCTTCTCTATATTGCTTCACTTTAACCAATCTATAATTCCCATACATCATTCAAAAAATATGTTAAAATTAATTTTAAATTAATATATAAATATATCTTTCATTTATTAAAATCTTTGAAACTCTTATAATATTCATTTCAAATTTAAAGTAAATATAAATTTGTTGATATATTATTTTAAAAAATTTTTAAAGAATTCTTTTCTTCACAAATTCATAAAAAAAAATGTTTGCATTTTTCTTTAAACAAAAATTTTTCAATTCAATCCGATCTATTTCGTACAAAAATTTTTCTAAGCAAATTTTTTTGGCTTTTTTTTCAAAAAAAAGAAAGAAGAAACATATTGATGGAAATATCAAAATTGAAAAGCAGATGGTTTGAATAGGATAAACTTGATGATGACAATAACGATAATGATAATAATGATGATGATGATACTTTTTTTTTGTGATTGGTATATATACATGTTTGCCTGTTTTATCGATTTTTAGCGATCAAAAAAAAAAATTAATTTTTCGTTTTGAAAAAGATGAAAATTTGCTTTTTTTTTATTTCCTTCTAAATAAATTAAATTTTTATTTGTCTTTTGGATTTGAAATTTTGCTTATACTCTAATTTTACTTATATGTATGTCTATTACAAATTTGCATAAAATTAAGGAGAGAATTGATCAAACATGATATGACAGTTATGTGACATTCGTTATTATGAAGATAAATGCATGTATTTGCGTGTATTGAGCAAGAGAGAGAGAGAGAGAGAGAGAGAGAGAGAGAGGGAGATAGAGAGAAGGGACAGTTGACATCTGAAATCTGACATTTAACATTAGCGAAATTTGTTTGACCATTCTGCTCTTTGCATAAAATGCATGTAAAATGAAGCTTAATTTTCTATTTCATTCCTTTATATTTGATAATATAGGTTAAAAGTTAAAACTTTATAAAAGTGAATTTTGAAAAATTGATTAATTCTGTTCTTTTTAATTTATTAAAAGTTTATGCATTATGGTTCAATTGCTTTTCGCTGAAAAGTCTCGCAAAAAATCTCAAATTTTTAAAAACTTCTATAAATAAAACAAAATTGTTTAATTTTGCTTTTGTTTTTTAAATTTATTACCACTTAAAAGATCATCCTGAATTATTTTTCGCCGAAAAATTCTGCGAGAAATGTCGAATTACTTAAAAATTTCCTTGCTTAAGTAAAATCAAATTGCTTAGTTATGTAATCCACCTTTAATTTATTAAAAATTTAGGTACTATATTTTAGTTACTTTTCGTCGAGAAATCTTGCGAAAAATCTTGAATTATTTGGAATTTCAAATAGATAGGTAGAGGATATATGTGATTTTAATTTTTAAATGAACAAATTAATTGCTTTTTGAAATTTCAATATTTTCAAATCGTCATTTTATTTTACTAATAAAACGTATTTGAAAAGTTATATTTCTTTTTCTTCCAAACTTATATTGTGACTTTAAAAAACTTGTCATTACAATACTGTAAAAAATTTATTTGTTCAGTTTAATGATAACTTCTTTGATAAAATAATGTTAAAAAATTGAGAGAAATTTTTTATTTTTAAAAGATATACATATCATATAACTATGAAAATTGTGAAACGTATTGAAATTATATCAATCAATCTTCATCAAAAACGTAACTGACAGTATATCGATTTCAGCTGCAATTTATTGCTATGTTAAATTGTTATGGTTATTTCAGTTCCATTCACTATCTTAACAATGATGATACTGTAATACAGTACAGTGACGATACTGTAATGCAGTGTGATCCATAGATAATAGCAATAACAATTTAAATTAGCAATAAACTACATGTAAATAATAGCCGATTCTCTATAGATCATAATGAGCCGCAGTATTATCATTCGTACTGTAACACAGCAAGCCCGCTCATGCCACATTATAGTAACCGGACGCATATTGTATTACAGTAATTCTACTGCCTATCTCTACTAAGAGAGCTCAAGAGATGTCATTTTTCATTTAAAATTAATTTTTAAATTTCAATTCTTAATAAATCTTTCAAAATTAATCCTTTTTGACCGATACAAGAAAGCGCAACCAATATTTAATACATTAATTAAATTTTAATTTAAAATCTCACTTCGTCTCATTTCAATAATTTGAAATGCCTTTTTCGTTTTTTACTATTACATATTTCAGAACCTTAAGGAAGCTAAGACTGGAATCTAGAAAATTTCTTATTTGTTAATTTCAATAATTTCAAATATTTTTCCTTTTTGCTATAACATATTCACAAATCTCAAAGATGCTATGAGTGGAAGATGATTTGTAAAGCTGAAATTTCAAAATTTTAAATGCCTCCTCTCTTTGCCCCTCTTTTCGACAGGTACAAATAATTGGCAAGAGCATACTGGAAAATTATTGCACACACAAACATACACGGATCAGTGATATCATTGATAAGACGAGCAGTTGGTATTGTTACTGCTTTCTCTTCTCTCTCTCTCTTCCTCTCTCTCTCTCTCTCTTTAACAAAATGCGTTTTAACTAAGTCGAAAAGGCATTTTAACCAAAATTATTCTGACAGGTCGAGGAAAATTTTGATTGATAATTCACATAAAATTTGGCATTTCCCGCAACATTTCATTTCTTCGGGAATTTTCTTAACTTTCGTTCAGCTACTACCATCATTGTTATCATTATCATCATCATCACCATCACCACCATCATCATCATCATCACCATCACCATCACCACCATCATCATCATCATCGTCATCATCATTGTCATCATCAGCGTCATTAATCATCATCATCCCCAAACAATCTATCAAAACTATTTCACAAAACCAAAATTGTTTCAAATTTAAGCAAAAATTATTACAACAAATTGAATCTGAAATAAATCTTTAAGTTAATAATTATCATTTCGAGAAAAAATTTGTAATTAAATTAATTTTGCTTTTTTGATAATTCGAAATATTTGATTATAACTTTCGTTTTATTTTTTTATTTCAACAGAAATCATACCGTGCTAATATCAATCAATTATTATCGATGCTAAATATTATAAAAGTAATTGAATTCTTTTTGCATCCATATGAAAACAATAACTTTGTATTAATTTGATAAAAATCATATTACCATTCAACCAGTCAATCAATCAATCAATCAATCAGTCAATATCGATATTTAAGATTACGAAAGCAAATAGTTGAAGATTAAAACTGGTTTCTAATTTTCAAAAAAAAGAATATTTCCTACAATGAGAAAAATATATGAAACCAAGCAAAAAAAAAAGAAAAGTTCTCAGTAAATTCTATTTTCAATCAAATAAAAGTGGTATGTTTAAATTGAAATTTTTTCATATACATAAGAGCTATTTATTTAAAAGTTTCGAATATTACTTCAATTAAATAATTTAAAGGAGAAAATAAAATAAAATTGAAATTTAAAAAAGCTATTAATTGAATTTTTGACATATGTTATAAAAGAAAAATTTATAGATAAAAATGAAACTATAATCTCAGTTATCATCGATTTATTTCATTCAAAAATAAAATTATATATGCAAACCGGTTTTGGAGTAATTACTCTCGGGATTATTACCTATTAAGTTGATAAAGTTTAAGCTTTAAAAGATTTTTAGCACAAAATTTTACGCAAAGACAAATTTCATTCAAAAATACACTTATATATGTAAATGAATCTCGAAGTAATTACTCTCGAGGCTATCCCTATTATACTGATAAAACCTAAATTTTAAAAGATTTTTAGCATATAATTTTTGGTAAAAGATTAAAAGATTAATGAAATGAATTCAAGTATGATTGAGCTTTGTTTCATTAAGTAAATCAAAAATTTCATTAAAATATGCCAACCTTTTTACTCATCAATTTCAATGTCATTTTGTCCAATTTATTCGACACTTTTTATGATCAAAATATTCGATTGAATTTGAAGCATCCATTATATTTGCATAATTAGTAGTCTTTTCCAAAGAAGAAAGTTTTCTTAATTAGATTAATTATAAGATATCGATACACTAACAACTTATTTTCTCCGTCCGCTCAATGTATTTGCCGCAACATCCTTCTTGGATGAACCTGAAATATTGAAAACTATAAATTAAGTATATAAATTATTACACATAAAGATTTTGAGAAGATCAAATGTGAAGTTAAATATCAATAATAATTATATTAAGTAACAATTTAAGAAATATCAAATATAAGCATCGAATTTGAATAATTATTATAGTTAAGTAACAATTTGAGAAAATCGAATATGATTTCAAATATGAATAATGATTATATTAAAAAATAATTTGAAAATATTGAATATGATATTATATGTGAATAATAATTATATTTAATAGCAACTTGAGAATATCAAATATAAATAATAAAAGCAAAAATTTATGAAATAATTTATACAATAAATCAAAAATTGAAATGATGAATAAACAAATTAGTCGAATAAGAATAGAAGTAAATGATTTTAAAATTATTAAGCAACGAGAAAAAAAGTAATCAAACAATTATATTACGGTCGTCATTTTAACTTTACGGCCCATTGAGCGTTTTTTTTGATTTATGTTCTTCAAGTCATTTTGATTAAATTGCTAATTAATCATAATGAACAAATTTCTAATTAATCAATAATGAACGAGAAGAGATAGATGATGATCGGCGAGATAGATGATGAATTTTTTAGATAAATTTTTAAATAATTTTAATCAATTAACAAATATATATGTATATGGTATATATAATTACATCGAAATAATAATATCAATGATGATTTAATTTAAATAATCTTTCGATTATTTTACTAATTCCATTAAACACTCATTAATCAATTTAATATTTAAACAGCTGCTACTAATTAAATTGATAATTTTCATTATTTTCAATATTTGATTACAAAAAAAACAAAAAGAAGAAAATTGCTTAGCAAAAAGAGAAAATGAAAATGCAATAAATGTACTCATAAATTTTAATTTAATATTTAAAAATGAAACTTCAAAAAAATGACTAAAATTAGTTTGATAATTAATTTGATTAAATGAAATTAAGGGAAAATAATAGGTGTTCATAATTAGCCAATAAATTCTTCGTCATTGAAATTTAATCATAGCTTTTATCATTTCGGATTATTTCAACGATGATGACCTTTTTAACATCACCTATAAAATAGAGAGAGAGAAAGAAAGAGAGGGAGAGAGAGAGGAAAGAGAAAGAGGGAAATGGAAAGAGATGAAAGAAATGAATGTTAAAAGAGAATTAATAGCAATGTCATCATTAATTCACTATTAGTAACAGCAGTTCATAAATCTAAATGACGACTACATCCCTTGGGGTAATAAATCAAAAATGATAAAAGAGGAGGTCGGGATTGGGCCAAGGCTTGTTTCTTCTTCATCATAATCTTCGCCTTCCTCTTTATTATCATCATCATTATTATTATTATCATTATCATTATCATATCAGCTAGTCAATGATGCAAAAGATATGACAATACAATAGGATGGCGCGAATGAGTGAGTTAGTGAAGAGAGAAAGGAAGATGGCCCTCTCTTCGACAAACCCCAATAGATGGGGCGTCGTTTTCAATCTCGTGAAATATCTTCTCATACTCTCTTTTCCATCCATCCCTCCTTCACAATCCATTCCATTCTCCTCCCATACTTATATTACTGAGGAGGACAATTACAATAACGACGATAATAGTAATAATAATGATAATGATGATGACGATGATGATGAGGAGGAGGAGGAGGAGGATGATGAAGAGGAAGACAATGACAAGCAGGATAATAATAATAATGGAGGGAAAAATATATGATAATAATAGTGAAGAAGAAAATAATAATGATGAGAACAATGATTATGAGGAAAAGAACAGTCGTGACAAGAAGAGTAATAATGATAATGACAATGATGATGTTGTTGATGACGATGCGGAGGGGAAGGATAATGAAAAAGGATAAGAATAATTAAGAAGAGAATAATATGAAATGATTGATAGGACAATGATAAGAGATAATTATGAGATGAAAGAGAATCTATAATGACAAGAACGATAATAATGATAATGAGAAGGAAGAAGAGAATAATGATGAAAAGGATAGTGATGAAAATAAGTGATAATGATGATCAGGATAATAATGGTAATTATAAAATTAATGAAGTTCAACTGATGGTAATGATCATGATGATAATAATAAAGGGAGAAACTAATGAATCGGATGATGATGATGATTATGAGGAAGACGAAGAGGTGCAAGAGAAGAAAGAGAATAATCGTGAAATAGTGGTAGTAATAATAATAAATTATGATAACGATGAAAAAGATGATAGTGATAAAAACTGAACTATTATAATTATTATAGTCTAGATTGATTATTTTAGAAATTCTGAAAAAATTCACTGCTTTTTTTTGTATAAAAAATTATAGGAAAATGAAATTTTCTTTGAAATAATGCGCAAAAATGAAAAAAAAAGAAATAAATGATTAAATAATAATAATAATGATGATAATAGAAATTAATCTTTATTTAAATAAAAGATGATACTAATTTATTGCACTAATTCATTGCTATCATCATCATCGATTCTTCGTTTTTTTCCTTTTTTTCTCTCTCTCTCTCTCTCTCTCGTCATTCCGTTCTTCTTATTGTGTCCTTAAATTTTTGGTAATCTTTCAAATTGACATCTTACGATTGGTAATTCATCAATCAACTTACGAAACTTGCTAAACTTTTATTGTTATAGAGGAAAAAAAAAAACAAATTTCGATACATTTGTTTAAAAAAGCAAATGATTATTTTATAAATTTTCTTTCAAAAACTTTTATCGATTATTTATTATTTTACACCGAATTCTTTCACGTATTATTGAGAGAAAAAAATACGTTTAATACGTGTAACACGTATAAAAACATCAACTATCATTCCATTCATTCCGTTTATTCATAATGTTTAAATTTGAATAATAGCTATCTTATTTTTTGTTACTTACCGAAAAAAAAAGTGCTTAGAAAACGATTAATCTAATACAAATGAAAAATGATTCAATAATGTAATGTGTCAAAGAATTTAATTTGAAAATTAATTTCTAATATTTACATTTACAGATAAGAACATTTAAAAAAAAAATATCGAATCCAGACATGATGATGATAATGATTCTTTTATGAAATTGTTTAAGAATTTAAATTAAAACTAATTTCTAATGCTTACATTTACAGGCAAGAATATCTGAGAAGAAAGTAGACATAGAATTCAAAGATGATAATGATGATGATTCTTTTATGAAACTGTTTAAGAATTTAATTTGAAAATTAATTTCTAATACTTACACTTACAAATAAAAATACATGGAAAAAAATAGATATAGAATCCATTTGACCGAAATTCAATTCATCATCTTGTAAAGATGCTGATAATGGTGATGATTCTTTTACAGAATTGTAAATTCAATTCGTTTATCTTGTAAAGATAATGATAATGATAATTTTTTTTACGAAATTGTTTAAATAATTTCAACGAAAATAAATTAATTTTTGTAAAAGAATTTGAGAAAAAGGAAAACTAAAATCATTTCCTGCTTCTTTTGAAGTTTAATTAAAATTTTAATTTTAATATATTTATAATAAGATATAAATATTAATGAGGGTTTATTGCTTGAAAATGAATTATTGTTACAATTTTTGATTTATAATAATATATTATAAACATTCAATGAATTATTAGAAAGCAAAATTTATGACAATTGTCGTAAATTGTTCAATTTTGCAATGAAAATCAATATAAGCTATATAGTTTTGTCGAGAGCGGGGTTAGTTTAAATTTGTGTGTGAAAACGAAGATTTATAGTGACAAGATTGAGACCATTGATATTTATGTCTCTTTCTATCAGCCATTTCGAGAATCTCATGATATTTTGCTGTCTATTGTCATCAATGAATATGCCCTTTATTCATCAATTGACGCTTCGTTGAATTCAAAAAATTTTCAACTTATGAGACAAAAATTATCGTTTTATGCCAATATCGCATTATGGATAAGGTCAAAAGACAATGTTTTCTACCTAATTTGTTACAATTTTCTCTAATAATTTATTACTACATGATCGTGGCGTATTACTATAACCAAAATATCTCAGATATTTTGTATGGGTCAATTGTCAAGGTCAATCATATTAATGATTACATAGTTGCAATTATAACATACAATACTATATACTCGATATTTTAAAGATATTTTTAAAAGCATTTTTTTAGTAGTTTGGAATTTAAAATGTTACATTTTTAAATTTCAGATACGATAAAATATTTCCAAAATTATTTACCCATCACGTTAATGAAAATCAATGTTTACGCACGAATAATTCATTTTTATGAATTGCTTTTAAAATAATTCATACATACACGTTAATATTAATACTTATTAACATAAAGCATAAATAGTCCCTCGAATTTACCATAATTTTTCTTGCTTAATATTTACTAAGTTGAATATATAAATATGAAGAAAAAGACTTAGAAATAAATGGTAAACAAAAAAGTAAATAGTTTGCCAAGACGTAAACAACTTTATACGTATCATTAGATATAATTACATAACTTCTGATGTCATAGTTTGGGATTGATTCGACGTCATCGAGATCAAATATCAATAATGGGTATTACGATATAACCAACCATGAGGTCTTACTCTACAGAAATATTTACGTATTTCATCGTAAACAAATATTAACCATGCAAATGATACTGGCACCATAGCCCAGGTAAGCCTTTAATTGTTGAATTATATTTATGCATATTTATTTGTTTAGTTTCCTTATCTGTTTCATTTATCATTTGAATTTGTTTAGATTATGAAACTTGCCGAACACTGATAATTTCTAAATCGATCATTTTCTAAACTATTATCGCGATTGAAGGAAGGTTTTTGTTTCAATTTTCAGGCATAAATAATAATCTTCGAGGAACGAAAAATACCTGATAGGTGTCAAACCAAATACTCTATTTACGTAAGGTGTGAAAAGAAGAAAGGTACTAAGTACTGCAGTGAATAACAAACCCATATTTAGAATCCAGTTACTGAAATTAGCAGAGATAGCTTAGATTTGATAAAATTGTAAATTCACGTAATATCAGAAATTAAGAAAAATTAGGTTATTCGTTTAATTTCAAAGTGATCAGTTTTTCCCAATTTTAATTGATTTCATAGAATAAATCATTCTGATTTCAACAGGAGAAAATTGAAATTCAAAATAAATGGATGGAATTAAAATATCAAAGTGAAATAAATTAAGCAACGATAATTACCAATTCAAAATGAAATAAATTGTTTCGGATGGAATTAATGTCAGTGTGAAATAAATCAAATAACGATAATTAACCTCATTCCCTGTTGTACAATTGAATTATAACGAGTTTTTGATATTAATAAATCAGCCCATTGTACGACAACGATTGCGTAAAAATGCTCCATGACAACAATGTTCCAAATCTTTCCGCGCATCATACGTCTACAGTGAATATTTAATTGAAGTTTTTTTTTTTAACCAATTAGTCGATTTGATTATTTAAGAAATTGTGTTTAATGCATGAACACAGTAACATAAAATACTATTCATCGCATAAATACAGTACCCACTGCTGTCCATAACTATCTTCCAGATCATCTACCAACGGATCATCCCATTCATCACGAATCCATAGTAATCGATTGATATGAAACCCGTTCTCGCCCATTATAATAAAATAAGTCATAAAACCAGCTGCTGCTTGCATAATACCAATTTGTAGATATGAAAAATTCATTAATCTATAAAAATTTCAGTTTTTAAACTAATAATTTCATGCTAATTTCATTTTTTAATCAAGTAAATAATTTCTTTTCATACAACCATGTTATTACGAATGTTTCAACATAACATTTTAAAAAACCTGGCATTAACAAGTTTGTCAATTTTCGCATTTCTCGGTGGTCTCATCATAATATTTGTTTCCGCTTCTTCATAAGCAATTGATATTGCTGGCCACTACAAATTCCAAATATTTAATTTCTCGAAAATTACCTTCTGGTCATAATGAGTAATAAGATAAAATAATTTTTTGCACTAAGTTTTCATTCTAATTGTTTTATATTTCAAAGGTAATGGCTTTATTTAAGAATCCAAAAGTAATGCCTTATTCAAGAATCCAAAAATAATGTTTTTACTCACGAATCTAAATTAAGTCCAAAAATAATTTACTCAGGAACATAAAGCAGTGGCTTGTTAAAGAAATCAAAGACACTGATTCACATAACAATTAAAAAGTAATGACTCGTTCAACAATCCAAAAGAAATGTTTCTTCAAGAATCTAGATGTAATGACTTATTCAGAAATTTAAAGATAATTACTTACTCAAGAATTAAGACAATAAGTAGTAAATAATGATTTGCTCAGAAATATGGAGAAGATTGCTTATTCAAGAATGCAAAAGTAACCGATTACTCAAGAATTTAAGGGTAGTGGCTTACTCAAAATGCAGAGATAATGCCTTATTTAGGAATACCAAGATATTGGCTTACTCAAGAATTCAAAAATGCTTCTCAAAAAGTTTTAAAAATATTTGAAATAAATTTACTTAATTAATTGAATGCTAATTAGAAACTATGAATGCATTTTACACAATATCTAACCAAATCGGTTCCCAAATCGATGCATAAAATTGCCACAACACTCATCGGTAATGGTATACCAAAAGGACATATGATAAGAAAGGCGTAATTTCCGGAATATTTGAAGTAAGCGTATATGCTATCGACTTTTTCAAATTATCAAAAATAATTCGACCTTCTTCAACTCCAGTAACAATTGATGCAAAATTATCATCTAGCAAAATCATATCAGCTGCTTCCTTTGAAACATCTGTACCAGCAATTCCCATTGCTATACCTGCAAAAAAGACGAATTATTTTCTGTTTGCCTATAAAATTATTAAACCCTTTTACTCAAGTGTATCTTTTCAAATTAACGATACAAACAACTTTTTAATTTATTTATAAAGTTAAATTCTTTTATTCATATTTCAGTTCAAATCAATTCAAAACATATTTAGCAAAAAAATCTTAATCCGGAAATATAAATAATTGAAAAAATTATTAATTACCGATATCAGCTTTTCGTAGCGCTGGTGCATCATTAACACCATCACCTGTGACAGCTACAATGTGTCCTGCATTTTGAAAAGCTTCAACAATTTGCAATTTTTGAATTGGTGATGTTCGAGCAAAAACAATCTACAATTCCGGATATTTTTAAATATTATCGAAACCATTTGCTTACTCATTTATTCATTACTAATTTAATAGCCAATAAAAAAATAAAATATAATTAAGTCTAATTTAATAAACGATACAAAATAATAAGTAAAAATGATTCTCAAGAAAAACTCAAAAATTCAAATTTTCAAAGATGAATAGTTTCAACATACACATGAATAATGCTGTACTATATATTCTAAATCTTTATTTGATAGTTTTTAAGTTGTTCTCCATGTATAATCATTGCTTGACATCTATAAATACTTAAAGTTATTGCTAAAAAGTAGAAAGATGAAATTTAAAGAGTGTAAACTTAATAACTTTAAATCAATTTCAAATTCAAAACTTGATGCAAATTTTGTGTTGCAATAATAATTAGATGTAAAAAATAATCAAACATGTGATTATTCCTATCTTTTTCGGACAAATTTGGATTTAGCAAATATTTCAATGTTACATCATTCAGAAACGAACTTTTCGTTATCTCTCACTTCTTCCTGTTGCAGTTTATCATTATCATTGATCATTCGTGAAATTACACTTCCTTCTTTGATAATATTGACCTGTCGCGCAATTGCTTCAGCTGTCAATGGATGATCACCGGTTACCATTACAATCTGCAGTCGATAAAAATTGATAAATGTGATGAACTTCAGAATTCTTAATAAATTGAAAGGAATGTTTTTGTCAACGTTTATCAAAGTATCAAAGTTTTGGAACATCTAACACTAACGATGTGAAGACTGATATTTGTAATAAGGTCAAATATAAATCTAAGTTCGAAATTCGACCAAGCTGTTAAAAAGAACCAAAATTCTTGGCAAATTGAAACAAAATATTCGTCCACACTTCTAAGCGTATCAAGCTTTTAGAGTCTTTAACAATACGTAATATAATATCAATGAAAGAATTATATTTTTAACAAAGGCAAGATTTGATCAAGTTATCGAAAAGAGCCGAGAACAAAAAGTCTGCAAAGCGAAGAGATGAACGGATAAGCCATAATATAACAACAGAGCGTAAAATTGAAAGAAAAAATTTGAATTGCTTCTAAAGATCAAAACTAAGTATTATGAGATGTAACATAAATGAAAGAATTAGATTTTTCAAGCAATATCAAAGGTAAGCTTACGTTTGAAGATTTGGTTAAGCTATTAAAGAGCCAAGAGCTGAGAACACGAAAAAAGAGCCAAATGGCTGTAATTGTTAAATGGAGCATAAAATTGAAAGACAAAATTTGAATTGTTTCAATTTTGAAATTTATTTTCTAAAAAAACATGTACTTTGATCCCAGCTGATTGGCAAAGACCAACAGCATGTGGTACAGCTGATCGTGGTGGATCGATCATCGAAATAAGTCCCAAAAATCGTAAGCCGTCAAGAGGAAAATTTAATGGATCGGTGGAAAATTTGAAATCTTTCGGATATTTTGTTGGGTCAAATTCCAAATCACAAAATCCCATTACACGTTCACCTAATTTACCACCAAGATTTTCATAAGCCTAAAATAATGAAAATTTTTATAGAAAATTTATAATTTAATAATAAATTTCTAAGACTAAAATCTTATTTATTTTTAATTCGGTTTAATAAAAAGAAGTTTTACATTATGGAAAATTTGCAAATCTTTTTTGCTCAAATTTTCCTTTCCATCATCTCGAACTTTTGTTTTGCATCGAGCAATAATTTGCTCAGGTGCTCCCTTCATGACCAAAATAAACTGACCATTAGATTTTCGTTGATGTATTGATACCTAGGAAAAAGCAAACAAAAAAGAAAGGATTATTATTTTTGTTATGTTAATTTTTGATAGAATATCGAAAATTTTTCGGATTATTTCCTGTATTAAAAAAAGTAAATAATTAAATAAAAATCCTAAGACAATTTTTAAAATAATACAATATTTGAAATTTATTATTTCTCATGCAGAAATTATATAAAAAGAAAAAGTGACATATAGACAATATAATTTAAAAATTATTTTATTCCAATATTTAATAAAAGTTTGAGAAATTTCTTTGATAATTTTAACATATATGATACTTGAAATTTATTCCTTGAATTGAAGGGTATTTCGCAAATTTTAGGATAAAGTTTACGATACGCAATCACATCACCGCAAGTATATTCGCAATATTTTAGGATGGCAATTTCTGTTGCATCACCGGTTGCTTCACGTTTCGATAATTTGACGTCTCGATCCTTATCCTACAGCAGAAGTGATAAAAGTTGGAGCCGAAAAAACAGATAGATTAATTTTTCATTCTTCAAGAAGTAGTTTTGTAAATAAAATACATTCAAATATATCAGTTAAAACTTCGAGAATAATATATTATTGAAATCTATCCGAAGAATGTCACTCCTCATCGATAAATATTTTGTTGAAAGATGCAAGTGCAGATAATTTAACTTGTTTTTCCTCAAGAAATAGGCAAAAAATTTGAATAAAATGCATAGCAGAAGTATGAAAATGAATTTCGAGAATAAGTTCCTTTAAAACAGTTCAAATTACTGTTCTTTAAGAAGTGATTTTTGAAATTTAAATGAAATACGTAGCAAAAATATGAATTCAAACTTCGAGAAAAAATATGTATGAGCAAAATATACAGAAAGAATATCAATAAATGTTTTAAATTAAAATCTAAATTACTAAAGAATTTAATTATTCATTACATTAAAGACGACTGCTATCATAAGAAAAACTTATGTAATTGGTATATTTTAGTTCTGAGATAATTTATTCCTTTTAATTTATTACTTGTAATGAAAATATAAATTTAAGAATAAGTATAGAAATAAACCTTAAATGTAGAATTGGAGCATAATGATGCACATCGAAGGAAAGCGCCAAATGATCCATCAAAATGTTTCAAATTCGATTCTTTCGGATTATCAGTGTCGATTGTAGGCTCATGAAAATTTACTTCCGAAATATTACCATTAAGCCTATAATTAAATTATGCGTAGAACCGATATGTGCAAATCTAATTCTACGAAAAGAAAATTGAAATTCAAATTCATCGACAAATGCAAATTATAATCATATGAATGAAAAATTGCACGCAGAATTTATCGAGACATGCAAATTATAATTCTATGAAAGAAAAATTGCATGCAAAATTCATCGATACGTGCAAATTATAATCATATGAAAGAAAAATTGCACGCAGAATTTACCGACACATGCAAATTATAATCATATGAAAGAAAAATTGCACGCAGAATTTATCGAGACATGCAAATTACAATGATATGAATGAAAAATTGCATGCAAAATTCATCGATACGTGCAAATTATAATTCTACAAAAGAAAGTTGCGCGCATAATTTATCGACGCATGCAAAATTCGTCGATACTTGCAAATTATTATTCTATGAAAAGGAAATCGAATGCAGAATTCAACAACATTAAATTATAACTCCACGAAAAGAAAACTGAACTTCAAATTCATCGACAACGTGCAAATTATAACTTTACGAAAAGAAAATTGAATTTCGAATTCATCGACGCATGCGAATTATAATTCTATGAAAGGAAAATTGCATGCATGATTCATCGATACGTGCAAATCGTAATTTTATGAAGAGAAAAATTGCACGTAGAATTCATCGACAATATACAAATTATAATTCTACGAAAAAATTTTGAAAAATTATTTAAATTAGTATAATAAATTGAAAATTTAACCATGTATGCGTAACAGTCATACGATTCTGTGTTAATGTACCAGTTTTATCGGAGCATATAGTTGATGTTGAACCAAGAGTTTCAACACCTTCTAATTTCTTCACCAAACAATTCTTTCGTCTCATTTTAACAGCTGTTAATGTTAGGCAAACCTAAAATTAAAACAATCCTAAAATTGAATAAAAACCTAAAATTAACAAATTTCATCCAACATTATTATTCATTTGAATAATAATTGAAATTGAAACAATACTGCTATAATTTATCAATTTTTAAAATAATAAATGAAATTTAGGATAATTCGAAATTAAATTCTTTTTCTTATTAAAATAAAACAAAATCATTTATTCTATTTGTTATAATTCTATTAATTAAATTTGATTAATAATTTTAATTTAATTAAAATTTTAATTTCAAATTTAAATTAAAAAATCGCACCGTCATCGTAGCAATAATACCTTCCGGTACATTTGCAACAATAATACCAATTAGAAAAACTAATGCTTCCACAAATGTATATCCATAAATTAAACCAACTGAAAAAAAAATTTTTTGTTTTTTATCAGATTTTTTCAAATGATAATTTTTGATAAAATTATGATAATATTTGATGTCAATTCAAACTTACTTATAAAAAATGAAATACCAATAGTTGTTGCAACAATGCCAATAATTTTAATAAAATGATCAATTTCTCGAGCAATTGGTGTTTTTCCGGAATCAACTCTTGATGTCAAATATGCTATTCGTCCCATTATCTAAGCAAAATTTATGAAATTATATCGTGTTGCTTATTTTTGCATCTTATTTAAATGAAATTTTTTCATAGTTGAATTAACTCTCGACATAATGAATGCTCTCGATGTAATGAATGCTCTCGACAAAATGAATACTCTTGACAAAATAAATGCTCTCGACAAAATGAATGCTCTCTTTTCACTTGAGAATCAATTTTGTTTCTAGAAGTTCATTTTAAATTAAAGCATAATTAGATGAAATAATATAATTTGTTAAGCATCAATTCTAATCAATTGCCAAGATCATTAATAGACTAAATTATGGATGATTGGATTTCCATTTCGATTAGAAGATTGATTCTCGACAAAAAGTTTCATTTTTCTTTGTTATTGTTAAGTACCACTAATCAGATACTAAGTATTAAGATATTAAGTATTACTAGAAGACTTGAATTATCACTGATGCGTTTCTATTTCTGATAAGAAATTCTGTCAGGATTTTTTTGTTACTGTCAAGTACCACTAATCAGATATTAAGTACTATTAGAAAACTTGAGTTATCACTAATACGTTTCTTTTTTTTGATAAGAAATTCTATCATATTTTTTTTTGTTGTTGTTAAGTACCACTATGTTAAGTAGCACTAATCAGATATTAAGTATCGTTAGAAAAGTTGGATTATCAATGATACGTTTTTTTCTTTTTGATAAGAAATTGATAAGAAATTCTGTTAGGATAAACATATGAAGAAAAAGCATGCATAAAATTTTGCAACAGTAATATTATTTGCAGTTGCATTTTGCATGCATATTACGATAAAATTAAAAATTAGCTAATATCACACTTAAAATTATCATAAATAATTTATGATAATTAGTTAAATAAATTATTACCGTTCTATCACCTGTAAGTATGACGATTCCGGTACATTTTCCTTCTACAGCACCGGTACCAAAAAGTATCAAATTATTCGTCTCTAACGGATTCACATGAGTGCATTCAGGACCGCGATTCTGTGGCTCACTTTCACCAGTCAACGACGAACAATCAACCCAAAAAAATTATGCGCCAAATAAGTTTCTTTTTAGTAAATTTTAATGAACAAAAATGATAATATGATAAAGTAGTGATAACGTTAGAAATAAATATACTAAGAAAAATAAATTTTGAGCAAATAATATTGATGAAAAAGTATTGTTAATAGAAAGATTGATTGATTATTGATAAGATATGATCAATTAATGATACCTTAAAACCAGAACTGGTAATAATGCGAATATCTGCTGGAATACGATCACCAGCTTTTATATGTACAATATCACCAGGTACTATCAATGTAGCATCAATCTTTTTATCACACCATCTCTTAATACCTAAATTTGTTTTAAAAATAGTCAATTATGAAATTATCGATAACAAATATTATATCAATATCAATTAATCATTACAAATTATATTATAAATATAGCTAATATACCATTAAATTCTTGATAATAAATATTATATCAATATCAATTATCATTACAAATTATATAATAGATGTAACTAATATAGCATTAATCTTTTTTATCATATCATTGTTTACTATCTAAATTTATTTCATAACAGTTAAATATATTAAATGGTAATAAATCATATCACTACCAGTTCAATAAATTACAAAATTCTCCTACCATCGTTGTAGGTGGTGCTAATTTTGCAAAACTTTCCATAATTTTTGAACTTTTGTATTCTTGATAGTAAGCAAAAAGTCCGGTAATTACGACAACTATCGCAAGTACAATACCCATATAAAGCTATAAATATCGTGAATTTTTTACGGTTATTCTTACAGTATATTATTTTAATTTGTGTTTCATTTTTTCTCCTATCAAATTTAATAAAAAAATTTTTTTTAAATTACAAACATTATCCAATTTAGCATCAACGTTTTGTCGATATTCAATGATATAACTTATAATTGATGCAATTGATCCAAGCCATAATAGAAAATTAAATCCAACAAATAAATATCGTAATGCTGCTAAAATTTCCGATCTTTTCTTTGGTGGTGTTAACATGTTCATACCGTAATCTTTTAATAATTGATTTGCTTTTTCTTCCGTATGCCCCTAAAATAATTTTCTTTTATTTCATATTTTTATTCTTTAAATTATAAATTTAATAAGCATTTATAGTTTATAAATATAGCATAAAGAATAATGATAGGCTGATAAGCTTATAAATTTTGTTTATAGTTAAAAGATTTTTGAAATAGAAAATGCTAATATTTAAATTTTTAATTTGATAAATTTTATAAACTGATAAAAGAATTAAACTAAAATAATATAAAGGCGTGACATAAAGAATAATTAAGTGATAAAAATATTACGTTTGTTTTAATGAAACAATTTTAGAAAGGAATTTTTAGACAAATCAATTATGATAATAATTATCATAATTGATAGTTGATTTTTAGTATGATTTTTTTATTTCATTAAGCTTATCTAAAAACCTTTCTCGTAAAGTTTATCTCATCTTAATCCATTAACGTTTTTTTATTTTATCGGATTATCAACTGATAATTGAACCTTTACTGTAATTTTTTTATTTCATTAAGATCACCTGGATTTTTGCTATAATGCTAATTCTATGTTAACTTTAGTATTCGTTAGATTTGCCATATTTTCAATTAATGCTTAACCTTTAGTTGCAATCTTTCATTTTATTAAAATTTCTTTGAATTTTTATTGCAGTGATAATTCCAATGTTAATCATAACATTCTATTATCAGATTATACTTGTGATCTTTACGATTCTTCTCATTTTAACCCTATTCTCTATCACTCTCTAATAATTGTTTTTATCAATTATTAATAAATATTATTAGCTATAGTAATTATTCGATTTCTTGAACTGATGATACTTTTCTTTAATAAAATTAAAAATTTGCATACTGCCTCTAAATTTAAATTTGGAATGGATAGCCGTTCTTAGTTGGTGAGGTGATTTGCCTGGTTTATTCCGATAACGAGCGAGATTCTAGCCTACTAAATAGTTACTGGATAATTTCTTAGTCCAGACAGACAAGTGCTGTTTAGCCGCATGAAGTTGAGCAATAACAGGTCTGTGATGTCCTTAGATGTCGAGGGTTGCACGTGCGCTACACCGGAGGAATCAGCGTGCTGTAACCATTACCGAAAGGTATTGGTAACCCCATTTGAATATTTAATTTCATTGATTAAATGATTATTTCATATGTGAAATAGCACTTAGTTTATTTTCTTCATTTATGACAATTAATAATTTGCATATTATTATTATTTGCTATTTATTATTCTTATTATTCCTATTATTATTGTTATTACTATTATTATTAATATTATCATTATTGCTATTATTATTATTAGTATTATTAATATTGTTACTATTAGTATTATTATTATTGTTACTATTACTGCTACTATTATTAATATTGTTATTATTATTGTTATTATTGCTATTCATTGTTATTACTATCATTATTATTACTATCACTATTATTATTATTCCTATTATTATTATTTATATTAATATTATTTATACACCTACCACATTAACATTTGCTCCTAATTGCGCACATAGTTCATCGACTGGAATTTGATGCTCTTTCTGGAATTAATTCAATTATTATCAATGAAATTGAATAATTAAAAGATGGATTTTGTCGTAACGAATTTTAAACAAAAATTCCATTTCATTATTAAATTCCAATTATTGAATTCTAATTACAAATAAATTCGAAACAAAATACTGTTTCAATTACTAAATTCCAATCATTAAGTTTTAATCACAAATGGATTTTAAGTCAAAATATTATTTCAATTATTAAATTATAAGTACCAAATTTTAATTCTATTACTAATTTATCAAATAATAAATAGATTTAAAAAAAAATTGATTATATCATTTACCATTTCAACTTCTTTCTTTACCATTTGCAATGACATTTTATTCGATTCTTTCGTCCAAAATTTAGCCATTTCAAAAAAAAACAAACAAACAATTTAGAAAAAAGAAATTTTACAAATTCAACCAACAAGCAGCAATACAATTTGAAATAATTGTTATATCAAAAAAAAAATGTTTATTATATTTTGGTTAAAAATGAAATAATACTAATTTGAAATTTGCATATATCGAAAGATCGATAATATATGCAATTTTACGGGCGAAATATTCGACTAATTTGATAATTGCAAAAATTTCATCGATTCGTTTTCTTTTTCCTTTTTTTTCTACTATATTTATAGGTTAGTGTAAAATGTATAAGAAATGATATTTAAAAAAATTTATATAAAAATATTTGTTTATTATTTTTCTTTTAAAAAAAAAACGAATCATGATTAATTGATATATACTGAATCGCCGGAAATATAATTAACAATTTTTAGATAATTCCATGTGATAAAGAATTGATATATTCTGATTTGTCGGAAATATAATTATCAATTTTTTAGATAATTCCATATGATAAAAAATTGATATATTATCTAAAAACATTTTACGCTTTATATACATTGATCATTATTAAATTGTCGGAAATATAATTAACAATTTTTAGATAATTCCATGTGACAAAGAATTGATATATTCTGATTTGTCGGAAATATAATTATCAATTTTTTAGATAATTCCATATGATAAAAAATTGATATATTATCTAAAAACATTTTACACTTTATATACATTGATCATTATTGAATTGTCGGAAATATAATTAACAATTTTTAGATAATTTCATGCGATAAAAAACTGATATATTCTGAAATATCAATTATAATCATCATGGTAATGAAACAAAATTTTGATAAATTTTATACGATTAATCGATAATTAATCATGATTAATCAAAATTTTTGCTAATTTTAATTTTTCAAGCATGAATTGCTAGAAATTGATTGATATTTTCCAATAATGATCAATAAGATAAACTTTAAATGGTATGATTAAAAATTGCAACAATTCAGATGAAGTTCTCAAAAATCATTTTTCAACTATCATTACTTTCTTCGAGAGTAAAATATTCTTGACGCATAGCATCTGATATCGTAATTTTTTAATATGATTTGAAATTTTATCTTTCTAAAAAGCAAAAAATACTTGAAAATTTTATAATTAAATTATTAAAATCGAATTTTTCTAAATTTGAAATTTATTACTTCATATTAGCTGATTTTTGTTAAATAATCACTTAGTTTACGATATCATTCCGAGATTTGATCAATTTCAAATTTGAAATTATCACTATATATCTATTATTAATAAATTATTATTCTTTAATAAATTAAAAATAGTTGAGGAAAAATTGAAGTAACAAAAACTTTACCATAAATAGGTTGCTACCTACATGTCTCGAAGAAAAATCTCGAATCTCAAATGATATTTATGAGTTTATGAGTTGTTATTTTTACCTTGCACTAATTTTGTTAATCCTATATTCGCTTTTTGAATTGATTGATATAAATAGCTGCAAATGATAATAATGATTTTATAATCATCCCTGTTTTATTTCGTTTTTTCTCTTTCATTAAAATTATATCAATTGATTAATCTGATAAATGGCTTTTGTTATCACTAATTTTATCATTATCAAACTGAAATAGTGAAACAATTCATTCAGTTCAAAAATTTTGATTTTTAATTTCTAACTTTTCTAACGGTGCAAATTCTCGCATTTAAAAGTTTTCTCTTTCCATTGATGATTTTATTTTTGAAATTTAAAATCTCCAAAACAGAAACTTTGTTTATTTGCATATAATATTATATGGAAGAGAGAATGGATGTATTCTTGTTCTTCTGATATTATCAAATTTTATTATCAGTTATC
Organism: Dirofilaria immitis; assembly: GCA_024305405.1. Classification (NCBI taxonomy): domain Eukaryota; kingdom Metazoa; phylum Nematoda; class Chromadorea; order Rhabditida; family Onchocercidae; genus Dirofilaria; species Dirofilaria immitis. Next base: position 2,772,314 of record JAKNDB010000098.1, read on the forward strand.
AGTTATATTCCTTTCGCCAAATGATAATTATTGTAGGAAAATTTAATTATCTTAAAGAAAAATAAAAATTGAAACCTCGACTGAGCTATATGATTTGTTTTATGCATTATAAATCAATCATTGATCGTATCTTGTCAAAATTCACATAGGAATTTTCGATTTGATATTTAAAAATGATATAAGATTACACATGACGCATTAATGATGACAAATTAAATTAATTATTGAATTATAATGCAATTAATTTTAATTATTGAATTATATTGCAAATTAATTTAATCATTCTTCCTTGAAAATAATAAATTAATCCTTTCTAAATATTTAATACAAATAGATTTATTTTAACTTTCATTTTTTTAAAATATTAAATTAATTAATAAAATATAATATATAAAATAAATTTAATTATTATTATTCTTTTCCTCAAAAGACAATAAATCAATCATTGAAATATAACGCAAATAAATTAATTAATTATTGATATATGATACAAATAAATTTATTTATTTCCCTTCTCTAAGATAATAAGTTAATTAAATCAAATACGATATAATTATTTTATCATTATTCATCCTTTTAAAATAACAAAATAATAATTATGCTTGTCATCTTTTCAAGATAACAAATTGATAATCGTGATTATCACCTTTTAAGATAACAGATTAATAATCATGCTTATCCCTTTTTCAAGATAACAAAGTAATAATTATGCTTATCACTTTTTAGGATAACAAATTAATAATTACGCTTATCCTATATATATATATATATATATATATATAATATCGATATTAGTAACAAAATATGGCCGTGTAAAAATATTACACGGCCATATTTTGTTTACATACATATATACGATCAAAAAGCTTTTTCATTCTGCTCATGTGATAAAGCAAATAAAACTTCATCAATCTTTCGGCATGCTTTTCATGTTTTCCAACGAATATTTCATTGACAACCTAAAATATTTCAATGTTAAATTTAATTGTAAAAGCAAAAGCAAAACAAAATGAAATTTTATCTATAAAATATCACATTTTCAAGGGAACTTATATGTGACGCATATTTCTTTTTTTTAACTTCTTAAATTTCGAGAATTTTCGAATATTATTGATAAATTTTATAGAATTAATATCATTTGCAAATGATAATTTAGAAGTTAAAATTATAGATAAGAATGGGATAGTTAGTTAGCATTAAACTTAAAGATTTCTAATTATAACTTCGAGAAAACTTATATATAATGATATTTCATTTTTCATATCTGTTGCAAGTGATACTCTAAAAATTAAGCGTAAGATACATTATCATATATACGTTGTTATCCCATTGCTCTACATTGTTATTGCAGGTATATACATTGTTATCTTATTGCGTAAATGTCGAGAACTTCTAGAAGTTACTGATAAACCTAATAGTACTAAGATCTCCTGCAAGTGATAATCTACGAATTAAAATTATAAATAATAGTAGAATATTTACTTTAAAATTTAAAAGATCCTTAATCATAACTTCGAGAAAACTTATATAAATTATGTCTTATTACTCAATCTTATTTCTCTCGAGAATTTCTGAAAGTTACTGATAAACCCAGTAGTACTAATATCTCTTACAAACAATAATCCAAAAATTAAAATTATAAATAAGAGTAGAATACTTATTTAATACTAAAATTTAAAACATCCCTAACCATAACTTCGAGAGAACTTATGTACAATGGCATCCCACTACTTAAATCTCGGGAATTTCTAGAAGTTATTGATAAACCCAGTAATCCTAACATCTCTTGCAAATGACAATATAAAAAATAAAATTACAAATAAGAGTAGGGCAATAACTTAAAAATTTGAAGCATCTCTAACTATAGCTTCGAGAGAACTTATATATAATGATATCTCATTATTAAACTCTCGAGAATTTCTGGAAGTTTCTGATAAACCTAGTAGTACTAAGATCGTCTGCAAGTGATAATCTACGAATTAAAATCATAAATATTAGTAGAATATTTACTTAATACTAAAACTTAAAAGATCCTTAACCACAATTTCGAGAGAACTTATGTACAATGGTATCTTATTACTTAAATCGTGAGAATTTCTAGAAGTTACTGATAGGAATACTAGGCCTAGTATCCCTAGTATTCCTAGTATTCCTAATATCTCTTGCAAATGATAATCTAAAAATTAAAATTACAAATAAGCATAGAACATTTAATTAATATCAAATACTAATAATTTATGGTAAAAAATTTAGGAAAAAAAAGAAGAACCAATAAATTAAAGCGGCAATAGGTGCAGAAAATAAATGAGCAAAAAAGGTATATAAATAAATCGCCATTCATCATGTATGAATAAAAAGATATATGCGGTAGAGGATAGGCCAATTATTTTAGCCAAATTTGCTACTTGTCCGATAGTCGAATAACCAATAAAAGTAATTATAGCCTAAAAATTCATTTTTTCAATCCTAATATATTCCTCCTTATCATCTATATTGCAATAATTAAACGCTTATCATTAAAATAAATTTGCTACTTGTCCGATAATCGAACAACCAATAAAAGTAATTATAGCCTGAAAATTTATTTTCTTCAATCCTAATAATTAAACGCTTATCATTAAAGTTTATCATTGATATTGATAGTTGTTAATCAATCATTTAAATGTAATTAATCTAAATTTACAAATTGTTCGATAAAATTAAACATTTAAATTTATAAAATAAATAAATTTAAAATATTCAAATCAAAATATTACACGTGTAATAGCTACAACTGAAGCACATAATGTACCATTTCTACCACAACTGATTATACCTGTGAAGTTATAAGCACAACAAATTAATGTACATAATGTTAATTCCATAAAAAATGCTGTAAATAATAATTAATTAAATTTTAATTAATTAAAATTATATTATTAAGTATCGTATTTAAATTCATTAAATATTCAAATTTTAATTTTCAAAAATTAAATTTCAACAAAATACTTATAAATTATTCATTATTGATTATATGTTTTGGCAAGAAATCTTTTTACCTGTAAACGATTTGTTTCATAAATATCATCCATTGTATCAGACCATTGTATTGCTGCATGCATTGCTATTGCAAATGCATTATTTTGCAACATGCATTTTGCATATACAGCACCAAAAATGCACCCAAAAATTGCATAAATATCATGAAAAAACCAATTGCTAAACGACATTTCCCGATAAGTATCACGGATAATAATTGTGCTGAAATTTCAACATAAATATTGTAATTAATTGAAATTTTCTGTTTTGTTAAAAATGCGAAAATGACTCTCGAACTTGTAAATTAAATGAATCTCGAACTTAGAAATTAGATTAATCTTGAATTTATAAATTAAATAAATCTCGAATACGTAAATTAAATGAATATCGAATTAAATCGATTTTTGAATTTACATTTCCCGATAAGTATTACTGGTAATGTTTGTGCCGAAATTTCAGCATAAATATTTTAATTAATTCAAATTTTCTGCTTTGTTAGAAATCCAAAAGCAAATCTCGAATCTGTAAATTAAATAAATCTCGAATTTAGAAATTAAATCAATCGTGAAATTATAAGTTAAGTAAATCTGGAATTTACAAATTAAATGAGTCTCGAATTTATAAGTTAAGATGGATTTCTTGAATTTATTTAATTTAAAAGAAAATGACAAATTATCTAATCTATTTTAATTAATTCAATCTAAAAATGTGACAAATTAGTTGAGTCATTCGAAGTATTTAAGTTTAAAAAAACACTGACAAATTACCTGATCTTATCATAATTACTTAATCTAGAAAATGCAACAAATTGATTAATTAATTTGCTTTAATTATATTATTTAGAAAAAAATAATGACAAATTATCTGATCTCTTTTAATTTACCTAATCTATTTGAATTATTTAACTTAAAAAACAATTACCTGTATTAAGATTTAATTATCTAAGCCTTAAAAAAAACAATTACCTATATTAGGATTTAATGATCTAAGCCTAAAAAAACAATCACCTGTATTAAGATTTAATGATCTAAGCCACCAAAAAAAACAATTACCTGTATTAAAGTTGAATTACTTAAATCTAAAGAAAAAAAACAATAGAAATGCTAAAATACCTGGATTAAAATATGCACCACTAAAACATCCCAACATACATATTAATATGTATAAAATAGCACCATCAATTAATGATACAATTAATTGTGTATTAATTGTATGCAAATATGAAAAAATACCTGAAATCCAAAAAAACAAAAAAAGAGAAAAACTTTTAAATTAAAAGGAAAAATTAAATTTAAAATTAAATTTTTTTTTCGCAATTATTTTCTTCCAAATTATTCAAATATTTTTATGAAAATACTTTCTTATTTTTGTAAAATAAATTCGATCCAAAAAATAATTAAACTTCTTTTTTATAAATTTAATTTATAGAAAAAGAGAAAAAAACGAATGATTAAATTGATAAAAATTGATTGATAACGATTACTTAAAAATGTAATCATAAATGAGCCAACAAATTCAGCAATAGCAGGTATGAAAAAATCCATTGAACTTGGCTGATAATCATTTCTAAAAAAAAAAAGAAAGAAAAAATGAAACATTATTTTCATAATATTTAAAAAGAAAAAGATATTATAAATTAAAAAAAATATTTCTTGACGAAAGTTCTGATTAATTTTACTCGAGACTAATATTATTAATTTCAGTCGAGAGTAATGTTACTGTAGTAAATAAATTAAAAAAATAATGTTGAAAAATTAAATTACTAAAATTAAATTTATAAAAATTAGAATACCTTGGACTATGTTCAGTGCTTTGTTTTTCTCGATGACAATCAAATGATAATCGTTGAACGATAGGTCGCATTTATCCTGATCTGATATGATATATTATTTCCAAAGTTAAATTAAACGCTTCACAAGAGGTCAACAGAAGAAGAGAATCGTATGAAAGCACGTCGTAATATGTAAATCGATATCCACATAGTGATCACTATGGAAACAAATTGGACCGCGAAATTATTGATGATAGAATGCTTCATCCTAATAATAGGCAGCATCAGAAGGTTTGATACAAAATTTCTGAATATTAAAAACTTGAAGATATATATTGATTCATGAGAATCTAAAAATTATAAAACAAAGCTTTATAAAATTCCGCCTAAATTATGAAATAAAACTTTGTAAAATCTTGCCGAAATTGCGAAATAGAATTTCGCGAAACCTCAATCAAAATGATTTTTTTTAAAAAAATCATACCCAAAATCATGGAACAAAACTTCATAAAAAAAAGATTTGGAGAAAAAATTTCCGTCGAGATTTTAAAAATTTCGTCGAGATCATAAAATGGAGTTTTATAAAATCGCATGAAAAAAATCCCTTTACAGAATCTTGTCCAAAGTATGAAACGGAATTTCCACTTATAAAATCTCGACGAAATTATGAGACGGAATTCCTCTTTATAATATCTCGTCAAATCCATAAGATGGCTTTCTCAAAATATGAAACTACAAAATATGAAATCCCTTTATAAAATCTTGTCCAAAGTATGAAACGAAATTTCCGTTTATAAAATCTTGTCCAAAGTGTGAAATGAAATTTCCCTCTACAAAATCTTGTCCAAAGTATGAAACGAAGTTTCCGTCTATAAAATCTCGACGAAAGTAATGAGATGAGATTCCTCTCTGCAAAAATCTCGCCAAAATCATGGAACAAAACTTCATAAAATTTCGCCGAACTTCAAAAAACCTCATCGAATTTCAAAAAACCTCATCGAGATTATAAAATGAAGTTTTATTAAAATCTTGCCCAAATTTATGAAACTGAATTTCCCTTCATAAAATCTTGCCCAAAGTACGAAACGGAGTTTCCTTTATAGAATCCCGACGAAATTATGAAATCGAATCTCATGAAAAACGTGGATGATTACCGTCTTACTTTTCTTTTTTGGAAAATTAATTATCATTTCTTTATTTCTTTGTTTCATTACTTCTATATGTTATAAATTTTATTGGCGTACCTTTTACACGTAAGAATCGACGTAACCAATTTTGATTTTTCAGAATATTACGCTACCAATCACGCTTGAACAGAAATCTTTCCTACAACTATGATCGTTCAAAAACATATATGTATGTATGTGTAATATATTCTCGGCGAAATAAATTAAATATTCTCGAATGCCCTAGGCAATTTTCTCTAGCAAAATTAATTAATAGGTATTGCATGCAAAAATTTGAAATAGATAATCTGATAATTTTGATAAAATTTCCAGTCAATCAGTCAATCATTTTTAAACGAATCATCATATTTCTCTGTTGCTGAACCAAATAAAACTAAATTTAAGAATTCGAAAATTTAACACGAAGAGCGCAAGAAAATTTGGAATACATTCTGATCACTGGATAATGATTAATTTTAGGTTCTCGAAAAATATCAAAAATATCATTTGCAAAAGTAAAAAGTGATAATCACAATCGCCAGATTATATTAGACACATTAAATTTTTTTCCTTATCAGTTGATATGATTTCCAATTCTTCATCTTATTATATTTTATCAATTTTATCCAAAATTTTCCCATAAACAAATAATTGAATGTTTGTTGATGAGTAGTATATCATGCAAATGTTGTTGGAATTGAAATTATGATGAAATAGAACAAATTTAGGCTAAAATTATTTTTCAACAATAATTACGATTTATATTTTAGTAGGAATAAAGATACTGGTAAAATCCATTTATCGATTATTTTTGCTTTATTTGATTTTCTCTGGAAACATATCAACAATTGAGATTTTTGTTATTCATAAATTTTAACATATATTTAAAAAGGCACCGTATTATTTTAGGATGAAGCATATCGAAAATAATTTTACAATATTATAAGAAAAGTAGATTTCCTTTTTAGTCTTTCATTTCCTATTTATAAAATAAATAAAATAACTGTGAAAGTTATTATCATTTAGTCAAGAAAAAATCTTATTCAACTATATCCATATAAGTATTTTAGTCAAGAAAAGATTTTGCTCAACTATATTAATATAAGTAAGTTTACTGAGAAAGAGGCAAAAAAAATGCTAGAAATAATATTTATATCATCGTAATTTAAATTAACTGAAACCTATTTTGTTATTGATCACATGTCAAGTTCTTTAAAAAAGAAAAAAATTTCGAAAACAAATTATTGTTTTAACAATTTACAGATAAAAATCATTTCTTAATGAATGTAAAATGATCACTATGATTAGTGAAGTAAGAACATAGCAAGATATAACAAAAGACAAGAGTAATCATTAAACATAAAGTAAAAGGAAGCATAAGTAAACATTTGTAATCTAATTGAACCATAGAAGTTATCCGAAATTTACACGAGGAATCGTTTACGGATTAGTATCGAATATAAATAACACATGTATTGTTAATAAAAATTAGATACCCGAAATTGGTTTCGATTCAGCAAGAAAATTAACAAAATAATTCAGAAATCAAAACTGAAATGTGAGGTCTGAGAACCGCAACTGAGGTTGAAGGCATTGTATGCCGAACGATTGCTTGATACGAAATGAAAATCTGGCATTTCGGAACGAATTTTCCTCCTGCAATTGCTTTAAGAATAAAAATTGTAGTAAGATTGCAATAAACATATTTTTCGGTTTTTGAAAAACTACTTGTTAATATTCGTCACATAAAGATATCATATGAATTGAATAGAAAAAGTTTGATAGAAACATCCAAACATAATTATAAATTTACTCCATTGAAGAATTTTTCATCCACTGACTATTGGTCGGTACTTCATTAACGGCAGGATTAATAAAATTACGCCCCATTGGTTGATAATTTTGTCGTGCTTTATCATTTACGGCGTTGCGACAAGTAATTTTGCAAGTATCTGACTAAAAAAATATAATGAAGATTCTGCATTTAGGTCAGTATGATTTTGATAAAGATAGTACAGTCATACTAAAAAGTAAAGAAGTTTCGATTTTTCTGAAGTTCCAATTAAAAATATTTCATTGTGAGACTGTGTATAAGTGTTATCAATTTGAGCCTCTTCCAATTCGAAGTCTCAGAAAAAGTCTCCTGCATTCTCTCCAATTTTTATGATATAATATGCATAATTAATAATTACCATATTTGCCGAGTCTTTCTCGAACCAAGCACTCACAGTAATCGGATGATAGTCATCCAAATCAAATTTCAGTTGTCGCAGCGATGAATTGCAAGAATTATTTGTTGGAAAATCTTTATCTATTTCAAGTTTCAGATCATTTGAATTAATCGATAAATTTGCCGAAGACCCAACATCATTTCTTCCAATTTTTGAATAAAAATCGCTAAAGTTGCAATCTAAAAATTTCTGATACAAAAATATGAAACGATTCTTCCCTTTTTATATTCGAATTTAAAAATATTCAAATAATACAAAATATGAAATAAGCTCACTAATGCAAGAATCCGATAATCAATAAGAATACTGATAATCGATATAGAATATTTGTAAAGCTGTTAATTAGACCCAAATCTATAAAATCGAATAAATTTCGTGACAGAAGAAATATGAAAATATAGAAGGAAAGATGTTTGATTAAAAATTGGCCTTACCTGATATATTAAGATGTGATGGATTCTTTGGCGATTGGTAAACATCCAAGGTAGTATTTGCATCATCAGAATTTGATAAAACATGCTCAGTATTGATTGGAATATCTTCAAATTCAAACAATTTTACAGATGATGAACTGCTACCCGTCCGAAACGGCGAGCCAACCATAAACGAATTTAGTGGAGATGAATTCTCGAAAAAGCTACGCCAAAGTTTCTATAAAAAGTAATAAAATATTACGAAAAATAAACACAAACAATAGCTATGAATCTAAAAACAGTACATGCTTATAATTTCCCAACAGAAAGAGAAAAAAAAACTTTGCCTCATTTGTATCATTCTCTCTTTGTGATGTTTCTAACAGCTGCTTTTCTTGAAAATTTGAACCCTTCGGATATACACCATGACGTCGTAAAGAACAAGCTACAATGCCTGTTGCAGCAGTGGAATAAGTCGTTCGATCGTCATTTCGAAGGAATAATTGTGGTAGGGCTGACAAGATTCGTTCTGCATAATCTAACATTAAAGGATCAGCAGGAAACAAACATGCGTCTTTATTATCCCTGAAAGAAAAGTTGGAAAGTAAACAAAAAACTTTGCAAATAAGTTGACAAAAATAGGATTGAATAGAAAAATCTGGCCATTAATAAAAAAAACACTTTCCTCATAAAGAAAAAAATTACTATCCATAAAAATATTTAGAAGAAAAAAAATAAATAAACAGATGAATCTTACTTCGTTTTTTTGTTACTACCAGTACGTGTTCTAGTTGGGAAATCACCAGAAAATAATGTACTATCTTCTTTCGTATTGAAAGCTGTAGCATCATTGACAGGGGATTCTAGCTTTGCTTTCTTTCCAAATCTATAAAATTCAAAACTAATAAAACAGCCTTAAAACTTATATGTATTAAATGCTTCAATGAAAAAGCTCTAAATTTCTATGCATCACTAATATCTTCAAACTAATCTAAATAAGAGATAAACTCTATACAACAACAAAATGCAAATCGTTCAGAATAATGCAACATATTAAGTAATAATAATGAATTACCGATTCCACCTGCTACACCTATTAGTCATATCAAATTCTTTTCTGCTTATCTCATAGAAACACGAATTACGAATTTAGTGAAACTAGCTAGCCTTAAATTTTAATTAACACCGCAATCATAAATTAATTAAGCCTTCCGATTCATTTCATTTCGATTATTATAGTACACTAATAAGCATTAGCACTGAATATACTTGGAACATTCATTTAAAAACATATAGGAACGTTGAAAAGATACCTTTCCAAAATTTTGTTCCTCATTTGTGATTATTTAGTAATAGATCAAAATTCTTAAGAAATTCTCAACTTAAGATTAGAAATAAATTGAATATGCTTACCTGACGCAAGAAGGAATGCCAAAAACATTATCAGCCGTTGATGGCATGCGAAACGCAGAATCATCATTAATATTGTCCATAGTTTCTTGACGTGCTATATTCCACAGTTGCCGCCTGTCTCGAGAATCTTCAGCCATTATTGCCCGCACATCTTCGTGAACCTAAAACTTAAGAATTAAAATCATTTAAGGTTACTGCTGTCGCTAAGAAAATAAAATGAAAAAAATCTATGTGTCTCTTTGTTATATGTACGTCGATATTCTATTAAGACCAAATCATGTACCAGAATTTTCCTTTATATAAGAACGAAAAAGAAAAGGAAAGTAATTCGCAGGTGAATAAAAGCTGAAAAAAAAAGTGATAAAGGAAAACCTTGCGTCGTACAGAAGATGTTATCATACTTGGTTCAGTGATAATTTCTGATTGTTTTGCAAACATCCAAAGACCAGCTCGCTCTTTCAAACGTTTGTGGGGTGAAATAGGTTGAGTTAATCGTTCCGGTACTGAAAATTCACCAAAACCTAAGGCTCTCTGCTTATATTACTATTTAGATTCAAAATTAACATAACACTGAATTATACTTAAACAATCAGTAATAGCAAGATAGCCAATCCTAAATCCCGGATATTGGAATTCATGACTTTACATTCTGATTCGACTGGATAGAATAAATGAAAACTTTTGAAGTGAATCGCTGAAGAAAATCACATTGAATTATATCACAAGAAAGAAAAAAAATCTTGAAAATCACAAATTTAAATAAAAAGCTTTTTCCTTATATCATAATGAAAGAACAGAAATCGATTGAATTTACAAAGCTTTTATCAAATTATATTTAAGTAAATCAGAATAAAAACAAATAATTATTTTACTTTTTAAATTCAGAAAATAAATAATTTCAAAAACGAATAAATAATGATAATTATTAGTAATGTCAAAATCATTTAATAGGAAATTTTAATAGAAACTATTTAGTTTAAATTTTCATTTCAAATATACTTAACACAACCATACTTTGTTGGAATTTCATCATTTTTAAATGAAATCGATATTATTTTACGTGAAACAGATAGTGAATAAACTATTTTAAATACGATATAATCGATAATAATAGAAAGTATTTATCAACATAGTCATACTTTTTGAATTTCATCATTTTTACATGAAATCAATATCAATGAACAATATCGATGGTGGATAAACTATTTTAAATACGACGTAATTTACAACAATAAAACATATTTATTTTTTATTTTTTTGTATAAAAAATGAAAAAGATAGTAATTATTAAAACAACAACTCTTAGCTATTACTCTAAAATGACTAGAAGCATTCGAAATTTAAGCATAAAAATTAAAATTAAAAAAAAAAATTAAGATTAATAGAAATAAAAATTGATTTGTTATATTTATTTTTATAATATAAAAAATAGTTTTAATTAGATTAATAGAAATAAAAATTATGTATTTGTATTTTAATTTTTATGCTTAAATTAAAGTTTTTTTCTTCTAATATATAAACTATAAAACTATTTTTATATTTTAAAAATAAATAAAATAAATGATTAAATTAAACAAATCTTAGTAAAAAATTTGAAAAAAAGATATGAGATTTAAAAATCGAAAAAAAAATACCTTTTTAAATGGATTAATTAAATTTTTTCGACGATCTTTAGCACGCTTCATTACTGCATCAACATGTTTTGCCATACCATCTAACCATCTTCTACCATTTCGTCGTCCCGAATGTCGCATATTTCTTCAAACATAATATATAATAGAAATTATATTTAAATACAAAATATAATATACAATAGCAATCGTATACGAATAATACAAATTTAATAATTGTTAATTGGTTTGATCAAAAATATTTATAGCAATTAGTAGTTTTTAATACAAAACATTGTAATCACTGTAATCGGTTATTATCAATCCAAAAAAATTGCTAATTGAAATTTATGAAATTTCGGTTATAGAAGGAATTTTTTGAAAAATTTTTCTGTTTCAAAAATAAAAACGATATTCTATTATCTGTTTAAAAATTACTTATTTAATGAATATTTTCAATTTGTTATCATTGATTTATCAAATTTTACAAACTGCTACTATATTTTAATGATTAATGATTATCAGTAAAATTGCGAAAATTGTTCTTATCATTGTATAAAATAATTTCCACTTTTTTAAAAAAATATTTCTAATCTGTTAAATGTATATATGCTAAATTTTGCCAAGAAAAAGATAAAAATGAAATCTTAGAATCATACGCCTAACTAATATACTTCTTCGAAAAGTCTAAAAATTTAGCGTAAGTAATAAATCATAGTTTGATAGCGATGACGCATATATGACGTGAAAATTTTACGTAACAAATTTCAAACATGCTTCGTAGAATTCTAAAGTCTAAGAATTTGGCGTAAGTAATAAATCATAGTTTGATAGCGATGACGCATATAAGACGTGAAAATTTTACGTAACAAATTTCAAACGTACTTCTTAACAATAACAATTTTTTTAAAAATATTTAATAATATCTTTTTTAAATGAGATCAAAATATATCATTTATTAATAAATAAATAAATTGAAAAATTTTAAATTTCAACAATTAAATAATTTAAGAGAAAATAAAAAAATTCTTCAAAGAAAATGAAGTAAAACAGAAATTATAATTTATATATATATTTTAATGCATTAAAAGTATTTTATAAATATAATTTATATTTATAAATATTTTCAATTGTTCAGATTCTTGGCCAATTTTTCAACAACGGCTAATCTTTGCATTAAAAGTATTTTATAATTATGATTTATAAATCAAATATTTTCAACTGTTCAGATTCTTGGCCGATCTTTCAATAATGGCCAATTTTCAACAATTATTTGCAAAATTAATAATTTGTAGAAAATATTGAAAAAGAAAAAAATTAATAACGAAATATTATTATTTTTCTTCGCATACGAATATAGCTTGCAAATGTAACTTGCAAATGCATTCAGCATGCATTTGCAAATATTTTCTACATTTTCATGCAAACTGCAAAAATTCAATCTTTTTAAACCTAACACTCATTAAACCAATTCCCGCTTCTTATCAATCATACCGCAATATACTCATCCATTCATTTAAAATTTTTAATGCTTAACAAATCTGGTAATCGGTGGCTCCGGTGTTATTAATTTTTGGAATAGTTGTATATCATATTAGTTGAATGATAATTTTGTTTATCAGCGAAGTGATATTTATGATCGTATCAATTAATCAATTAAGCAATTCTTAAAAGTCTTTTTTTTCTGCTAATTTTAAGCTATTATTCGATGGATATTGCTATTGTTATGTAACGATTTCACATTTGCATAAAAATAAGTTGAATATGATCGATGGAAATGGAGAGGAAGAGAGGAGATAATTCGGTGATAAGCTGTAAATTTGATCCATGTACTGCTAGTAGTAGCGAAAGCACATATCCATGTCAATGTTACTGCATTACGCTTAGGTTATTATTTCTTTTTTATTTTCTTTTCATGTATATTAGTTATGCAAAAATTTTACATATATATATATATATCCATGAAATGAATATATTTTAGTCAAAATGAAATACATCTAGAACCGAATGTACATTGTGCATGTACAGGAGAAGATCGACGTTACGGTATTAAATATCGATGTCGTAGAAAAGCATTAACATTTTTATCTACCATCATTGATGGACAAACTATTGAGCAATCATTTTGTTCGGTTAGTTAATATATTGTATTTAATTTATATTAATATATTCTAATTGCATCCAAATTTTTGTTTTTTTTTTTAATTCTTTAAAGTCATAAATAAATAATATAATAAGTTATTGTGAAATGATAAAAAAAATTTTTTAAGCAATTTTGATTGAATTATTCTTTTGTCTTGAGGCTTCAGTGTGTGCAATCCTAGCAGGTTTGGGTGTTGTTGAGATAATCTATTGCTATTAATAAAATGTGCAACTGATGAAATTTATTTTAGATTCATTCAGAAATGATTCATCAACATCGATTATGTCTAGTTTGTTATGCTTTTTGCACGGAGGTAATAATATAATAATAATAATATATCAGAATGATTACTTTTCGTTACAATCAATCTGATAGAAATAATTAAGTAAATTTTTATGAAATAGCAAATAATAAATAAAAATTCTTATGGGAACGAATTAAAAAACACACAAAAGAAAAACTAGAAGGAATGATAGCTTGTAAGTATTTTATGTTCCTCGAATTTGCATATTTCATTTAAATCAAAATTCTTTCAACTATTTTACTTTTCGAAGTTTCCATTGTTTTGATATATTTCTTCTGTCTAATAATTGATTTCTACGGAAATGTCGAGAATGGTAAATAAAATTATTACAGAGGAATTTAAGAGGAAAATATATTCATCGCTTTTTTAAATAATTAATTCTGTTGAAAGTGAATAGATCTTTTTATAGGGAGAATTGAAAGTCTGTAATAAAATGAGTGTACAACATTGGATGCATGCTGATTGTTATCATTTATGGAAAGAAGCATGTTGTCATTGCAATATTCTTTACTCTGCTTCAACTCATTTTACTGTATTTCCTTACAAGGTATTTTCATATCCTACAATCATTCTATAATTACTGTTCTGAACATTCGAGGTTAATATTCGAAAATTTCCCACAATCATTCTATAATTACTGTTCTGAACATTCAGGGTTAATATTCGAAATTTATGAAATTCTATATTTCAGGATCCTTTATTTGAAAAACTTGAAACTGTTTTTCCAAAAATGACTACAGGATTGCAGATAAATGTTTGTAAGTTGTTTTACCAATAAAATATTATCCATTGGTTTACTTCAATTTGCAGAATTTATCAATTTTGTTTATTTATTTTCTCAATTTATATATCTTTGTACATTTATATTCTTTGTTTTCACTAATTTTTTTTGTCATATGTTATTCAACACTTTTTTTTGTTCTCATATAATATATAAATTTTAGTAGCTCTTTGTGAAAAAGAAGCTTATTCATGGTTGATATCAGAATTAGATGCATTTCATTCCGTTTGCTCCAGTAATTTAACGACAGAACACTCGTCCTACATGAAAAGCCATTTGCTTTTACATGAACTTTGGGAGACATTTCGAACTGGTACTTTCAATTAATTTTTATTAGTTATTTGAATTTATCCATTTCTCTGTCTCTTAAGTATTCATGACGAGTTTATCTTTATTATAAGTAAATGGTAAATTTCTATTTGTAGATAAATCGCCTTATGAACATCGTAAGCACTATTTGGACAGCATAAAGCTTGCGGTACAATGCTGTGATCACTTATCTTTATTAATTATTCTCCAAGTAAGTTTTTCCTCTCTTTGAAATATTACTGAAAATATTTCTACGGAAATGTAATTTCTGATATATAGTTTACAGAATTTTTGGACAGTCTAATTATTCACAAATATGGCTATTGATGTAATTGAATTTCAAGTTAAAAAGAAAATCCAAACAGAAGTGAATCAATAGTTTACATTTATCAATTTCAGTTTTTGGATATAGCCGTGGATAGTGAATGCCTTTTTTTGCTGTCGAAGCTAATGATGCGTTTTCTGTAAGAGCACTTCTTCATCATGGTGCTCCAATTAATTTTGAGGTAACTGCTGTTTTTTGTTGTTTTTAGTAGATGAAAGCTTATATTTTAAATAATTGCAAAATTTTTATTGCAGAAAAATCGGGTGAGAAAGTTGATATTCTCAATACGGCATTTACACTTGGGAATTATACGACAGCGGAAGAAATTCTAAAATTCTTAAATTATCGAAGCACTCGATTGGTTTGTTTTTGTTTTTATTTTAAATTATTTCCTTGTCATATAGAATTTGTAATTATAATTTCGAATGCGTAATTCGCTATAATGTTGCATGCAATCTATAAATTTGTTTACTTTAGTGATTTCAAAGCATTACTTTAGGCTGATATTTCCATTAAAGCAAAGAAATTGGTTTAAGTACGAAATTTTATAGCAAGAATTTATGCGCAATCGTTTGCTGGGATTTATTAATCATCATGATTATCGTGCAGTAGATCTCCTCCTTGCTTATGGTGCAAATATTTATGATCGCACTGAGGAAGGAAAATCAGTCTTTCATAAATTAACTGAGAATGATGATCAACAGTTTGCTATTGAGATTGCAACCAAATTATTTGAGAAAACAGTAATTGTACCAACTTTTATTGATGCTGAAGATTATCATCACCTTACTGCTCTGCAGTTGGCATGTATGAAATGCCAGTGGAAATTAGCTGAGTAAGTTTTCTTTTACACAGAATTTACTTGGTCATCATCACTTAAATATTGTATGAATTAGATAAGCTGACATGTGAATTTATAGATTTAATTATAGAAATTCGTTTTTATTAAAAATTTCTGGAGCATTTTTCCTGTATAGCGGTTATCAGTCAGATTTCAAGTTCGCTTCAATCCCAAATTAAGTTTGATTTCAATAGCATTACAGAATTCGATTAAGACACTTTCAGTCATTTTACTGCGATATGTCCAACACTTAATCTTGATATATGAACGGCTTTTTTATAGAAGAAATTTGGCAGATAAAACAAAATTTTCTTTTCAGTGTAGAATTTATGACAATATACACTTTTTAAAAATACTATTATGCGTATTTTTCTCTTTCTCATCTACACCTTCATACATAACTGTGTATGCTTGAGGAAAATTTTATAATTGTTAATAGGTGTTAATGTTGGAATATAGATAATCCATCCTAAATACAAAATACGAAAAAATGCCCTACTAAAATTTCTTAATTAGCGGAAGAGTGTAAATAATTAAAATTAAAAATAATTCATTTAGATACTTATGCATTTGCATGGCATAAGTAAAATAAAATTAAAATATTTGGATCGCAATTGTTACAGATCAATAGAAATCAGTTCTGTATAAACAAGACGATATCCATACATCTTCTTGTTTATATACTTAATAAAAATCCGTTTGAAATAGTTATTTTTATATTTAATCATAAAAAAGAATAGTTGCTTAATATAACGGTAAAATATTTTTGGTTGATACATATTCCTATCAATTTTGTTATAACATTTTAAAAACAAATTTTTTTCGCAGTAGCAAACAGATTTCATCTCTTCTTTAACAATAAGACTATAACTGAAAAAAATTCAATTTTTTTCAATAATTATTTTCGCAATCTTTCTCCTATATTCCTGTAATTAAGAAATAAATATTTTGAAGCTATGCTGCGATCGCCCTGCATACTTATTTCATATTTAAATTTTGTCTGACATCTGCTACTCAATCATTCATCATCGAAACATCAATAGGATCATTAGTGCCTGCTTATTTTATTCGCATCATATAATTTGACATATTTATAATTATCACGCTAATATCGCTGATATTTTATGAAAAGAACAAATTTTAAATCGAAAAAGAAAGTCATTTAAAAAATTTATGTAATTATTACTTTCATTTTTTCTTGAAGCTTTTTAATTATTTAGCAGAAATTTTAAGCGTAAATTTTTTTGCATAGTTTTTGGAAATGAAATTACTTCTTATCATTTGTAAAATATATATATCATCTGCTATAAAGCTACTTGAAATTTGAAATCTATACTCTATGCTTATTTGTCTTTCGTATAAATGAAATAAAAATAAAAGCAGATGGTGCAAACACATTAAGTATATATATATATATGTATATTCTCATAAATTGAATTTGAACACAGTAATTTTAGCTTAAAATATGTCAAGACATTTTGTTAAGCCTTGCACTTTTTGCGTATTGAATGTGTTGTTTTTTTTTCATTCAAATCTATCCTTATTTTGCATTTCCTTTTCCCTATTTTTTTATTTTTCTTTTCAACTTAGACGTCATAAATTTAATTTTAGAAAGC
Source organism: Dirofilaria immitis (assembly GCA_024305405.1). Classification (NCBI taxonomy): domain Eukaryota; kingdom Metazoa; phylum Nematoda; class Chromadorea; order Rhabditida; family Onchocercidae; genus Dirofilaria; species Dirofilaria immitis. The sequence goes on from JAKNDB010000098.1 coordinate 2,790,255, forward strand.
TTTTCGATCATTTAGTAACAACGTTCCTATTTCTTTGACTGAATTCGATTCCAGAAAAATTCATCCATTTTCGTAGCCAGAAAACGAAAACTCTATGTCATGTTTCTACTCAAATTGTCTTTTCAATTCATTCATATTATGGCGCTAAATTATCACCGATAAGCATTTTATTTTTATCTCCGTGTTTTTAAATCATGGCGCCAAAATTTCACGATAAGTATTTTATCTATCTCCGTGAAGATTTGGCGCTGTAACGCAAACTCAGAAAAACGTTATGGGAAGCCCGAGCTAGGGTTATCGTTTTCTGGTTAAGGGGTGGGCTTTGTGTGATCGGTTCAGCAGGTGGTGATATTACGAGCTTTGTTTTCATAAAAACATCACAGGAAAGCTCTTAGAAAATTTTCATGCCAGATATCAATTTTAAATTTATTCCATTAGCTTAAAAATTTTCAATTAGCTATTTCTAATAAACAGCAAAATTGAATGAAGAAACTTTAATCTCTTCCATTTGATACTATTTCTAATAAATCGTTTTTTTTTTTAATTTTCTCATAATTATTAACTGAAGTTGAAGCTAATGAAATAATATTCATTCAAAAATTTTAAAATAGAATTGCATTTTTTCTGCTAATTTTAAATTGTGAAAATGTTTTGCAATTTAGCTTTTCTTTTCTTTTTTTTTTGCATCAATCATTAAAAAGAATTTTAAATTTATTTCATTATTAGCCGAATTTTTCAAATAGCTATCGCTAATTGTACAGTATGATAGATAAATTTTTTCTTTTTCTCTTTCTCTCAAAAACTTCAATTTCTAATCTTTTCGCTATAATAGTTTCTTTTTCCTTTTTTTCCGTTTCACTGATAAATTTTGCGCTTGGTTTTCATTTTTTGATTTATTTAGTATTTCATGATTAGCACTTTCTTCTTTATCCTTTTTTTTTTCATTTCCAATAAATTGAGGAATTTTTTTATTTTTGCAAAAATAAATTTTTAATACTTTATTACTATTAAAATATTTTTTAATAAAACGAAATATGATAGAAAAAAGGAGGGAAAAAAGTTGCATCGAATATATTTTGATCAAATAGTTGATTAAGAAATAATCAATTAATTATATTTTGATCAAATAGTTGATTAAGAAATAATCAGTTAATTTAGATATTTATTTGATTGAATCCAGTTTTTTTCTTTTTTTTGAATTATAATCCTTTATATAATTTTTTTTTTTTATAATGCTACAGTGAGAAATATATGGATAAAGGGAAAGAAGGAAAAAGTGATAATAATAAAATTTTGGAAAAGTATTTAATTTACGATAAATTCAATTTATATCTTTGATTTAAAAATAGGTAATTCTTTATAAAATATTTTCTAATAATCTATTATGCAAGAAATTTCTTTTTTTTATTATCTGATTATATTTTTTTGAAAATTTTGTTCAAATTAATATTTTTGCAAAATTTAATAAAAAAAAAGGAAATAAGTATAGGAATTAAACGGTTGATTGGTAATCATCTTTTTAAACAATTCAAATTTTCTAAAATAAAATTAGCACCATTGTTTACCGTAAAGTTGTTTATTTCAGTGCGTAATAAACGAGTAAATAAGTTTTTAGAAATGCATATCTTAAATATAATTTCTTTCCTCATTTTTACATTTTGTGATGGATATATTTTTAGAATATTTTTATAATGAATTGTTAGTTTGTTTATTTAGTTCATGGAATATTTTTTTCCAAAATTTTTTTTTAATGTTTACTCTTCCTTCCTTTATTTATACTTCTTTCTTTTTATTCAATTCAATTTTTTTTCTTTCAAATCTTATTTCTTTTTTGTTATTTCATTTTTATGCCAACTTATCTAATATTTTATTCGAAGTTTTTACTTACAAAAACTGCGTAATATCCCTTTCTAACTTAGTTATTCTCTTTTAAATATAAATATATTCCTTTTTCTTTTTTTTCATATATTTGGTTATTCTAGAAAACGCTAGATGAGAAAAAAACGCTTATATCCTTGCATTATTAATGATTTTTTTCTTTTCTCCTTTTTTTTTTTGTTAGAAAACTATCGGTTATTATTGAGGCAAAATCTGCTTAGTATTTATTGCTATTAATTCTAAATTATAAATTTGTCCAACTATTGTTACCTTTACATTGCTTATTTTTTAACTTTTATCTTACACTTTTTTTCAAATATATTTCATTCATTTTTGTTAAACGTTTAATTTTTTTTTTTTTATGAATTTTATATTTTCAATCATTTTATTAATAAAATTTTTTTGCATAGAATTTCATCAACTATTTTTTCGTATCAATTTTAGCCTTTAAAAAGTGCAATTATAAAATTATATATGTAATTCAAAAAATTGTCAAATTTTTCTTTATCTCTCATTGATATTATTAGATTTTTCCTACAACACGGTGCTACACCGAAAGGTTTATGGCTCGATATGAAATTACCGGAATTTTTACGCTCATATATTGATCGTATTGGAAAAGAACTGAAATTACGGAAATTTCTATCAATTTCACGCAAATACATCACATAGTTAGAATTTTGCATTGATTGATTGATAAATAATTAATTTCTCACCAAAAGATTTTTTAAATTACTTGATGCTAGATAAATAAATGAATAAATATAATTAAATAAATATATATATATATATATATATATATATTTATTTATTTATATATATATATAGTATTAAATTAATTAATTTATTTAAATATACATCAAAATTAGAAAAGTACTCATTTAAATAACTTTGTGTGATCCTATACTATATTAGTTATTATTATTTTATAGTGATATAACGATGGGTCGTGAACGTGTTGCAATACCTCTTGAAAATGGTACTGATGATGGAGCAACGCTGGATTCAAATTTTGAATATATAAATGCTGTTGATGATCATGATTCATTTCAAACTCATATTGATTTTTCATTGGTTAATATTTTCTTTCCTCCTCTTATTTATTACTTATTTTTGATTTTTGTAAACTATGTGAGTAATATATATTTTTAATGAATTTTTCTATTTTAATAAAACAGCTAATTTATGTTTATTTTTTGTTTAAAAAGAAAATATACTCAATTTGATGTTTTTTTTTGTTTTATTTTTAATTTTAATTTTTTTTGTTGCGAAAAAAATTAAAATTAGGTCTGACATATATTTTACGATTATATTTTAGGCATGTCGTTGCACAAACGATTGCCAAATCGATTGTCCTTGCTTGGCTCGCTGTATCTACGACGCAGATGGACATCTTACTGGTCGAGCAATTGAATTAGCTGATAAGGCAGAATTAGGTGTACTATTGGAATGTAGTTCCTGTTGTTTTTGCTCAAATAAATGCAGATCGAGAGTTGCACAAAAAGGTGTTCAATGTGGACTTGAAGTATTACTTTTATATATTTTTGTTTATTTATTTATATGTGTATATTTTTTATTGATTTTGTCTTGAGGTCATTTTCTATAAAAAGCATAACTTTGAAGAATTTCATTTATTTCAAGATTTAATTTTTAAAATATTCGAATTTATAGGTTTATCGTACAAGAAAATATGGATGGGCTGTAAGAACTTGTTCCATAATATTGAAAGGTATGCTTCAGCAAATTATTAATTGAAATTATCATTTGATTAAAATTAAGATTTGTTTTGTTTAATTTCAGGTTGTTTTGTATGTGAATATACTGGTGAGCTTATCTCAGATGCTGATGCTGATAAACGTGAAGATGATACCTATTTGTTTGAAATTATAGTAAGTTTTTTGAAAAAAAAATCAACTTATAAGCAACTAGAATTATAAGGCGTAACGATATCGTAGCTTTCTCTCATATTTATAAATAAATATATTTAACGAAGCTATTCAGTGTTTAAAATGCATTATTCCTGCAGTTGTTTTCAAGATTATTTTGAAATAAACATTTCTCCAGAGAATTTTCAATCATGTGAACATGATTATACAATCAAAACATGGAAATTCGAAAAGAAAAAAGAAGAATTAAAATAGTACAAGCATCAATTTAGCATCTAGGAATTGAAAAATTTTCAGGAAAACTTAACTAAACTGAACTTGAATATTTATTTCAATAATTTTAAAATTTTTGTTTTTTGAAAATTTTGAAATTTACTAGAATGAATAAATTTCAACCGAAGATTGAAAAGATTTTTTGTGTAGCAATTGTCATATATCATTTTTAGGACGAAACATCAGCGTACTGCATAGATGCAAAATTCAAGGGCAATGTTTCCAGATTCATCAATCATAGTTGTGAAGCAAATTTAGTTACCCTTCGAGTTGTATGGGATGCAAATATACGTCATTTGCCGCATATCTGCTTTTATGCTAAAAGGGATATTCAGCAGGTAGACTATTTACATCAGAAAAATTTCTTCTAGTTATTTATTGTAAAATCTTTTATCATTTATACATCATTGTAATATCCTTTTTCCCATAATTTAAGGGAGAAGAATTAACCATCGATTATGGAAGCCAATGGTGGGATGTTAAGTTGAGGAATTTTTCATGCCAGTGTGGATCGAAATCTTGCAAATATACAAGTGCGATAAGAGAAGAAATAATACGAAATGGATTTGTTAATAGGGAAGAAAATTAAAATTTAGAAGAATCTTCTGATGGGAAAATATAAGACTTTTCCATTTTCCCACATTATTTATTTAAGCATTTTCTTACTTTTAAAAGTAAAGATAATATGGAATTTAATACTCGACTTATTATTGATTCTACTAATATTAGTTCTTCCAAAAGGCCTTTCCTCTTTTTCAAGTAGTTCACCATACTTCTTTCATTACTGCAACTGATATAATTCTAGCATATTAAATTATCTGTGAAAATAAACAAACTTATATTAATAAATGTCACTTTTGAATATGAGCGCAAGACTTAAATTGAAAAAAAAACGAAAGAGTTCATCTTATTGGATATTTTGTGTTATTAATCCGAAAAAAATAATTTTTAGTGAAAATAAGTAATAGTCCTAATGATTATCTGATCTAACAAATTGATTGATCAACAATGATCATATTTGTGAATTGAATAACATAGCAATGATAAGCTTCATAGATTGAATTATTCAGTATTCATTGTTTCTTTCAACAGTTCTGATCATCTCAGCTTTTTTTTCTTGCATTATGTGATAGTAGATTCCTTATTCAGGTAAATTATTGTTTACATGTTTTTTTTTCGTAATATATTAATATATTCCTCATGAAATTTGTTGGCATTATTTTCAATACATTCATGTTATGTTAATGTTATCGCATTTTCATGCATATAAAATTAAGCAATGACATACTTGCCATCTATTAATGAGAAAACTATCAATACCAACACTCATCAATAAATCAACACTTCCCTAAATTTTAAAACAATTTGTTACTATAGTTTGTCAATACTATGTTCATTTTGGATAGAATTTATAAAATGTCTTACATTCATATCAACTCTGAAATGTTAGCTTAGTCGTTTTCTTTTATTTTTTTTTCTTTTCTAATAGACTAGATGATTTCATTATTTGAACATTTATTAGTTATCATTTCTAACATGCTAAAACAATTTCATTTTTTTAACAATACAAAAGTTGAATATTCTAATGTGCAAGAATGCATAATCAAATTTGAATTGATGGGCATTAAAGAAAAAGCACTCGAAACTCTTTATCAGTTTGTTTGAAAAAAAAGAAAACGAAAAAATGTAAAAACAAGGATAAAATATGCCAACATTTAGAGAGGCATACAAAATAATAAAACGACGATAAACTACTTTATGAGCGAGATCATAAAAATTATAATTACAGAAACCCGTGGTTGGTCTACCCACAAATGTATGATCTTTTGCCTGTTATTTGTTTATCGTGAAATCACTAGAACAATGTCTAAGTTCTTTTTAAAAATAAGCCAAAATGTAAATCATTTCTTGAAAACCAGATTCTTTGATATTGGTTCACTTCTTTTATGTACAGTGTTTTTATATAAACATGAAAAAGCATAACATCAATAACCAGTATTAATGTATATAACTTTGGAACATAACACTCATTAAGGTGTAGTATAGCAGTGTATAAAAATTCAAATACAATCAAAATGTGGACTTATTTCCATTGCGCATTATTATGGGCATAGGGCATCGGCGGTGCGGGATTACGATATTGCATCCGTGGATTTACCCAGCTCTGATTTGATGGATATTGAGCTGGATAACTTATGGACAAAGGATAGGACTGTATAGTGGTGCTCTGTGCCTGCGGCGCTTGTACTATTGGATATTGAATAGGATACGCATCTTGACTTTCCATAGGTTGTTGTTGCTGTTGTTGTTGTTGCTGTTGTTGTTGCTGTTGTTGTTGTTGTTGTTGCTGTTGTTGCTGTTGTTGCACTTGTTTTGTATTATTTTTCGGTGTTGGGATACTAACGCATACACTTTTACCTTTAATGATAAAATCGCGTATTTGACAAAATCGTTTCGTTACGTTTGGATCATTCACCGTAACAAATGCAAAACCACGATGCGGTTTTGGGATAAATACTCGTTCAACCTGAAGGCAGAAAAAGAAAGAAAATTGCATATATATATATATATATATATACATTTAAACGAATTTTTCGTATGATATTCCATCATTAACCATTAGAAGACAGTCGAAAGCATTAAACAGAAATAAGAATTCTTTATAATTAGAAAGTTGAAAAAAGAAATGGAAAAAAACAGAAAAAGATTAGCTTCAATTTATATGCTGCAGAGAAACTATCGAAGGTTCAATAATACACCTATCTTGTTTGGATTACTGAATAGCAGTCTGTTGCAATTATTCCTCTTTAAAATCAAAATTTAAAAACAATTTACTTTGGCAAGAGGAGAAAATTTCTTTGCTTCTGCATCAAAAACATCAAATATATCCTTTTCTGTCAGTGTATTCCACACACGCCCAACGTATAATTTTGTTGAAATTGTTTCGTGTACAACAGGAGCCATTTCAAAAGATGGCTGCTGTTGAACAATCTTGTTCGTAAAATGGTTTGGAAGTTTCACCTGGAATTTGGAAATCTTATGAAATATAAATAATAAAATCACTGACTATGGAAATGAAGAACAAGACGAAAAATTGTAAAGCTGGAAAATCGCAGATATAAAAATATAAGAATTTTCTGTCTAAATGATGGCACCTTATTTCATTTATTATTTGATCAGTACCTATTGCGGAAACAAATCTGATTTATGAATATTGTGTGTAAAAATTAAAGCCATAAAGAACATTTCCATACTCAAACAAATAACCACGATGAGAGCGAAGTCAGAAATCAAATTATAAACACTTTTCTTTCAAACTGCCAGTAAAAATTAAGAAGATATGTATTACTGACCTGTGCTACTCTTCCATCAATAAAAACTTCTTTGTCCCGAAGCACTTTGTCTTGCGACCCAATATTGGCGAACTTAACGAATCCGTAACCTTTTGGCAAATTGGTTTTAAAATCGCGTTTGACCTATAATTGCATGTGATTCATGAAACTGACATCATAAATAAAATATCTATTCTTAAAAATTTTATTCTAGCAATAATAAAGTCGAATAACTAAGTTATCGTCAGAAGCTAGTAAAACGCATCCCGCTTACGAACACAGACATGCACACTTCCAAACAGGCAAATAGAAAGAACAATCGATCAGAGCAAACCTCAACATACTGAACTTCACCGTACTGTTCGAAAAATTTTTGAGCGCCTCCTCTTCTGTTTTGAAAGAGAGGTTGAGAACGATTAAATCTACCGGTACACGCAAACTTTCATTCAGACTACCATCCAAGCCAGAACGTTTTTCCCTACTAGATCCCCCATATCATCGTTTGATGGCCGTTTTCGATCACTTGGTGCTAAAAAGACAAAGTCATTCAAACATTTCTGACAACCCAATCTTGTTCACATGCACATCTAGCAGACATCCAAAACATTCATATTTGCAGTCGGATGAGATGACGGGAGTAACATCAATAAGTTACACAGAGCCAACTCTATCACAGCGTACTTCTACTAAACTATTTAAGGATTCGAAATAATTATTTGGATCTCACAGATAGCACCCTTACGTTTATTATATTTGGTACGCTTATTATATATATGATATAATGTTCATGGTGCTTAGTTAAAATGATCATCAGATAATGTTACAATAAATTTATATTAAGTACCCAATGCAAATTATCAATATAATAAGCAATATTCAAGAAATAATTCCAATACTTACGAGTCGCAAAGATCGCTACATAATGTCGCATCCCCAACCACCTTTTGGTGGATAAATACACCGCTTTTGTTCATCTACCCTGCAAAACATGACAGAATATGACAAATGTCAAATGATTATCGTTTGTTCATCAAACATTCAGTTATCCAAGAAATCTGCACTGACTAACATCATCAAATTCAAATACATACGCTAATGTTCGATAAATTCCATTTGACTGATTTTTGAATTTTAATCCTATAGCCTCAGGATACGAATGTGCAAGTGTAGCTATCGGTAAGTTACCATCATCGTCCACAGGAATTTCAAGCACATTATTACCATCTTCACTTGAACCTACGCTTATATATCCATCAAAATCAAGAGCTAAAAAAATTAAATAATTTATTAGAATAGGAGAAACTGCTGATGATAATATTATTCTTCCTGGCTCTGATTTTTCTAGGGATTTCACATCTGCTAGTTGCAAAGCAAAAAATTCTAGTAAAACTCTAGAATACTAAACTTTTTTAAGGCCAGGAAAATACTTCTGTCGGCAACTTTATGTGCCAAAAATCAAGCAAAACTTCGAGATTCATAGGATCAACATTGGTTTAAACAAAACCTACAAGCAGAATTTTTTCTAACAGACTGTACATCAGTAGATTCATTTGATGTTTCCACATTCAACTCCGCCTCTCCATTTCTTGGTTGTTCGAGCATTGTATTGGTCTGTGAAAGGAAAAAAATTTCATAAAATAGCAGCAAATTTACGAATTTTAATGTAAGTATAAATGGCAGCGACACTTATTCATACTTGATATATCATAGTAACATAAATATTTTATTAATTTTAAATTGTATAAAAGAATAAAGTGTTAAATATCTTTAATATATCTAAATTTCTTAAGTTTAGCCGATTATCACTTATCACTCATTATCAAATGAACAAATTACATAATAGTACTTTCGAAAAAAAAAGTCCTAAATGAGGAATCAATAAAATTTGTTGGAAGAGAAATGAAAAATTAGTAAAAACTTGTTGAGAGAGTGAGAAAGAAGAAATTACGACAGGAAATGACAAGAAGAGGAAAGCACAATGAATACAAAATACATACACATCATTATCGATATAAATACACATAGATCAACTCAACTCAGCAATCATGACAACAACAACAACAACGACAGAGAATGGTCGTTTTTGAATGTCAATACTAATAACCCTCCCCTTCCTTCTCTCCTCACTCCCGAGACATCGCGGGAACGAACCGGTGAGCAAACAGCGAGCAAATCAAATCCTATGCCAACGCTAACAAAAAAAATGCAAGAAAAAAAACTAACTGGCTAGATTCGACTTATCCCTATTCTTCGGTCTTGTATATTTCGCGCTACTCGTTATCGAAAGTATCAAAATGTTATTGATTCAGAATGGTTTTTCTTTTTTCTTTTTACGTTTTTATTCCAAATAACTTGCCTGAAGTCTGGGTAAGCTACCCAAAATTAATTTTAGAATTACTATAAAATTATAATAAATAAATGGATATTATTTTCAAAAAAAAAACTTTTTTAAAATAATTATTTGTCTATTTATTAGATTTTTGAATATTTCAATTTTAAATTTCTTTTGTTATATTAGTCAATTTATATCCAAAATCCTATTCTCCAATTTTTTTTGCTATTTTATTTCATCATACAGCTTCTACTTTATATTTGAATAATGCTACGTGCATTTATTACGTTATTCGTGTAACGTGGATTACGTATGTTTGTAACGTCATTTCGTGCTTGATAATGATTGATAATAATATGTATTACATGCAAATAATGGAGAGCACAAGTTCAAGAAATCGTTCAAGCTCTACTAATAATATTTCACAAGAAGCTGAAAATTTTCTACATACGAAAATTCCTGAAATGGTATGCTTTGAAAATTTTTTGAACAAAAGCACTGAAATAATATAAAATAAAATTATGATTATTTTTGTTAAATACATTTCCGTCTAATAATACGATAATTTTTCAGTGATAAATAATCAACAAATTCTTCATACTCCAAATATTCAAATCTGAATTGTGATATTGTTCAAGTTTTTTAGATATTAAAAATAGTTGTTTCTGTAGTATTGATCAATAAGATCGATACATTAGTTGATATATGATAATTTGTGCAAATCTGAAGCAACAAAAGTTTCTCAGCAAACAAATGAAAGGTATATTAAGTTCTTAGAATCGGATATACTACGATTTTATTTTAACATAGAAATCACATCAATCCAAAATCCTTGGATTCAATCTTTCAAAATTTACTTAATAGTAACATAGTAATATGTATGAAATTGACGAATTATACCTTATAGGTTTGGGAAGCAGGCAGTAAAAGAATGAAGGATACGTTAAGTTCTTACGGCCGTATCGATTTATTTCGACCTTATTTTGATGTAGAACCACGCCAAGTTCGAAATCGTTTGATACAATCTTTTATACCTCGAAAGCCTTCGCAAATGAATATTTCCAATGATATGTATGGACCAACGATGATTCTTCTTACTTTGGTTGCGCTGCTTCTCTGTTCCATGAAATCATCTGGGTAAAATTCTTTTCACATAGGAAATATCAAGACTGCATAAAAATGCAATTAATGAGCTTCATTCTTCTCAGTTGAATTTTCTTAAAATGATTTGACTTTCTCATGATAAATATATTTACTAACATAGCTAATTTTTATAGTTTTACGTTCTGTGAATTCGAAAAGTCAATCCTTTCGTTGCTATTTTGACGGATTTTTTAATGATGAATCTTATATTTTTGCATAAGAGAATCATTAATAAGAAAGTTGAATCCTTGTAATTATACGATTGGAATCTACAAAGTTGAATTTTTATAGATACATGCAGGACATGATTTTGCTAATCATATAAGACTGAAAGCTTTGTATATTGAGTATCTATCTTATAATTGTTTTAAGATTAGAATAATCTCAGGTATACAGTTCAAGATGGTACTTTGATTGGTACAGCAATGGTCACTTGTTTTGGTGCTTGGTTTTTATGTCTTTAGTGATATATGCCTTATGCTTGATGTTTAGTCTGGATATAGCATTCATCCATTTCTTCTCGTTATATGTAAATTTTTATTGATTTCTTTAATCATTATCTTATTTAAGATAGTCAATTTAGAGAAATGATGATACTGATAAGGAATTAAGCAAAAAAGACAGAAAGTTTCGTCTTTTCAATTTTTTTTCTAAAAAATCTTTGAATTTTTCAGGGATATTCCTTATGTAGCCATTGTGTGGTACTTTTCCTGACAACGATATTCCATCCAATACATTCACATTTATTTTTTATGCAACAATGATCATCTTTTGTGTTCCATCCGCTTTACGAGTGGTAGTATTTTTGAGAATTACAAAGTTTATAAAGCTAAAGATTATTTGTTTCTTTTTATTGAGTATCTTATAAATAATATATACTTTAGAGTTTATATTTGTGCTCACGGGCTCACGAATGTATTCACAAATTAGCGATTATTGCGACAACTTATATATTACATCTTAGTTACCTTTGTTATTTGCACTATGGCTTCCATGTCGTTGTTGAAGGTAACTTTCGTATTTTTTGATAAGTTTCATTGTAATGGTCGGCTGCTAAACATATATGCAACGATATGCTTATTATCAAGCTAAAACACTTATAATTATTATAAATACAATCTTTGACAGTAAAAAATTACTCAATTAAATTACAGAAATTGATGGAATTCTTGGAGATATGCAACAAAGTCAAGTCACTTCTCTACCATCCATAACTTAAAACGATACTATCAACTCATCCATCTTTCTGTTAATATAATCTATCTAATTCTTAGAATTAATACAATTAATTCTTGTACAAAATTCAAATTTTGTTATAAATGTTGCAGATCATATAAATTGTTAATCTTTGTTTTTCCCTTCACCAGATAATGAATGCAGTTGATATAATTTTGTAGAGAATTATCATCATTCGATTTTTGTCAAAGACATTATGAGCTATTAAATTATTATTATCATGATACTGATTTATTAATCACATGTTTTGATAAGAGACAATAATATATTATAATTTGAATGTGAGCATATTTTTACAATTCAGTATAGCTCATAACACGTTTTGATAAAAAAAAAAAATCGAACGACAAAAAATTGGAGAATTCTTCTTTTTTAATAAGCTTGAGATAAAACGTGAAAAGAGAAACCAAACAAAAGATCTAACAAAACGAAAATAATTTAAAACTAGTTCATTTAAATATTACGCTATTCTTTGAAAAGATGTTCATTTTCTTAATAAAAAAAAATGGCTAAATGATTTGAATTTCTATTTATAATTCATAGAAGACAGATTCCCTAATTAATATTTTCTAACAGTAAAAAAAGATAATAATTTGCTGCATTATTTGTTTGTTAGATGGAACTTTTACAAACATAGCAATATGATATCAGTGAAAAAAGTATTATAGATTTTTCTTGCTCAAAAATATTACTTCAGTTGCAAAAGAGAAAAATGATTTCATTACGGATATTTGAATAAATCATTTTTTTTACCGAAAAATTAAGCAAGATATCTTCTTTCATATTATCATTTAAAAAGTCTATGGGTTTAAATAAAATGTATGGTAGTTGTAAATAAAATTTTATTTATCCAGTATACAGCATATAAATGTATAGAAGTGATAAATGAAAAACTAGTTATATGATGAAAATCTATCTTGAGGCGTTTAATCTATTTCGAAGCGATTAATTATTTTAGTAAAATGATATGTTCTGATACGACAACTTAAAAAAGTACGACATTTCTTACACTAAAGAATTTTTTTTTTTTTTTTACTGTACAACGTTTCTTATATTAGAGAATTTAACGAATTTGGAAAAAGAAAAAGTATATAAAAATGAACCTTTACTTATCTAAAAACTAAACGAAATAAAACATACTGAATTGTTCACTTTCTGCCTATAAAAATTTAAATGTTATAATGAAATGAATGAACAGAGAAAATAAATCAATTTAGGATTAAATTGCTTGTTTTTCTATATTCGAAGAAGGGATAGATATCGAGAACGAGACTTAATAGAAAAGTCTAAGTGCATTACGATAATATCGATAACATCACTTCCATGACCAAATGAAATTTTATGTATGTCATATTTCATACGCTTTAATGATAATGTATGTAGCATCGCGAGATACAATTTAACAGAAACAGTTAACAGATAAGCATAAAAAAATTATAAGATAGAAATGGAATCAAAATTTTTATCTTTGTTAAAATGTAAAATTAGATGACAAAAATCAACAATGAGGTTCTCTGAAAATAGTTGTTCGATACTTCAATATTTCAAATGATCGAAGACCACATGTTCATCGACCATAACTCCTGCTCGAGCTGTCTTCTGGAATACTCGCAAACCGATGATTAAACACTTGCATTAAAATGTAAGATGAGGTTCACTATATGCTATAAATCTGCTTCAGCATACAAGTATGTAAGCTTGTCTCTCATAATAAAGTAAACAAATCATGAATTAGAAGCAGTTGAAGTAATTTCAGTAAAATGCATGGAAAACCTTAGCCTCCATTATTTCATTATTCCAGTTCATTGCTCCAATTTTTTCGATTGCAGTAAGGAAGAGAGTTTTAGCTCTATCCGAAGATTCTCGCATTCTTTGAGCCACCAAATCAACTGATACCTAGAAATCATTTATCACAACTGAATAGAATTACTTTCACATTTCAGAAATCTTTTTACAATCTTTCTAAATCTTACTTTCTTTAAATCAAAATTAAAAGAAAAATATGACCTTTTCACCCTCTCGCCAGCAATCATAATCCGTTACAATAGCAGTTGTTGCAAGTGGAATGCCCAGTTCTTTGGCCAGATAAACCTATTAAATAACAATGAATCAAAAAAGTAGAAACTCAAGCATCCCAATCTAAATAAAGTTTCTATAAAAACAATTATTTATATTGAAACAAATCACTTAATTTTAATGAGAAAACTAAATGTTGGTTATGGGTTTATATTTTCAATAGCGGGTCAAATGCAAATGTCTTACGTCGACAGTATTATTTCTTTTAGATGACTATAAATTCATTTTTAGCATGGCAGATTACACTAAATGTCTTTATTATCAAAGCTTACTTCTGGACAGACAGTCATATTGATGATATCAGCATTCCAGCTACGGTAAACTTCACTTTCAGCTCGAGAAGAATATCGTGGTCCTTCAATACATACTGCCGTTCCGGTTTTGAAAAACTTGTATTTAAGTTCTTGTGCAGATGTGATTAAAACCTAAAACCAAATAAGTTTAGGAACACGAAACAGATAATCAGAAATAGTTTGCAAAATTTCTCAAAGAAATGATTTCTCACTTTCTAAACAGATATTTCCGATGTTTTCGCTGCATTATCAAATTAAAATATTGATCATACCTGTCTTAATTTTTCATTGTATGCTGGATGCATAGGAATGTGACATACACCTTTTGGATGGCCATCTTTACCATCATGGAATGTTATCTCACGCTTGAATGTTCTGAAGTTAAGTAATAAATTAGAAACATATACCTTTAAAGTTGAAATTTTGAAAATAATTTGAGACATTAACAATCTGTATTGCATATTTTGATAAGTTCATCCCTTATCTTTTTCATTTAAGCTAGATAAATATGCCAGGAAAATAATTGTTATCTCAATCCAGCTATATATGAAATACAATTTTTGCGCGGAAAAAGTTCTTCGCGGGAAAAATACTCAAGTGAGGTTCGTTGTTTTACGCGGGAACAATTCTCAAGTGAGATTCGTTGTTTTACGCGGGAAAAATGATTAAATAAAGCTCGCTGATCAATAACCTTGTAATATGCTGCACTTTCTGTTTTAAGACAGTATAATTCTTGAAGAAATTGACAAAGCCTAAACTTAGCATTGACTTTTTATTTTCTGCATATTATCAATAGTGTCATCTTATCTTTGCTCTAATTGAATGCATCCAAGTCTGTCAAAAAGAAACCTATAATTCACCTGTCAATGAAGGTATCCAAAAACACAAATGAACAAGGTGTAAGTTCTTCTTTCAAACTTCCGCATGCCGCCGTAGATAAAATGACCTTTGCTCCTCAAATGATTTTGTTCAGTAATAGTTACAGAGTGCAGAGATAAACAACTATTAAATTTAAAACTAATTCAAATTGCCGATGACATAAAAAAGTTTTCAACGCTATCTAGCCGACTTCTACTGCAAAAAAAAGCAAAAAAAAAACAAAAAAGCTCTACCTTGCTGCATTAAAGCCCAGAAATTTGCCCGATAGTTGACATTTGTTGGTGATATATCATGCTTTCGACCATGACGTGATAGCAGAATACAAGTAGTATCACCTACTTTTCCTTCGATCAGAGCATCTGATGGTGAACCAAATGGTGTATTTACTTTATATTCTCGTGCATTAGTAAATATTTTTGGGTCTTCAAGACCAGTTCCTCCGATAATTCCAATCTAAAAAGTCCTCTAACAACTGTTTTCTACGCTGTAATAAATTACAAAAACTTACAAATTTAGAAAAACTTACAATTCTAAGATGTTCTTTACATATTGTATTACAGTATACTAGAGCAATTTAAACTATATAAAAATTTCACTACGATTCAAACTTTATCAGAAAAGATTGAATATGAAGCAAATTAGTAACCTTGAAATCCATTGTAATTATTGATATTTCTGGATGTAACACAAATCTGGAAGCAACTAATAGATTCCTTTTAAAGTATTACTATATACGATGAGCAAAAATTTCGAAAAATCAAAAAATAAAACTAAAGAAATAAAACGATTTTTGCTTGTCAATTCTTCAATAATGACTTTAAAGATATGGAAATATTACGAATATTTGGTTTAAAAAAATCAGGTAAATTAAAAAATTTAAGAGTAAATTAAAATATTGAATGCTATTATGGCAAATGATGTGGTTATTGAAGAAGAAAGAGACTAATTTTCTACCAATGTATTTAGAAAATAAATGTAAAATTAACTGAAAAATGGAATTTTTCAAAGTCTTATGAATGTAACAATTTTGGAAAAGTTATATATACATTTTAGCATTTAACAAATTCAAACGTTAATGAAAAGAATAAACAAAAATAAAAGCATATGTAAAATATATGTATACAAATAAATATAAGTGAAAATAATTACTTCAATAGATAAGATAATTTAAAAAAAAAAAAGGGAAAAGAAATTTAGGAAAAGAAATTTTTGCATTAGTTTCATACAATACCAAAATAAAACATTTGAAATTATAGAAGTCATATAATTGCATAACTGGTATTTAAAGCAAAAGTAACCCATGACATTTTCAAATGATTAATACATACAGCATATAGCAGAATCAAAAGTTCCAGTTAAGAATCGGCATACTGTATAGACTGAATTATAAAAGAACAAATTGCCACATTCTATAATGAACATTAATATAAGTATACCCTTTGATCATCCGATGAATGACTGACTACTTTTGCAAAATTTTAACATTTTATTTAAACTTTTGTAATAAAATAATCATCAATAGCTCAAAAAAACTCTCACAAATATTTTATTCCTGAAAAAAATTTTTTTTCTTAGAAAAAATCAATGTAAATTTCCAATAAACAAGTTATAATCGATTATAAATAAAATTTTAATTTAGAAATAAAATGAAGATTGCTTAAAGCTTCTTTTACAATAAATCTGCGTGAGAAAAATGATGATAATAATGCTAATATCTGCAATCATATAAATCAAAAAAACTCTTCATGTGATGAAAAAAGAAAGATTAAAACTTCATTATCATTTGTCGGAAGCATTATCATTCAGCTCATTCCCAAAAACAAATTCTAGAATTCATCTTTCAGTGCGTAATTTAAACATCAAATCTCCCCTATAATTTAGATTGAACTATTCAATAAAACGATTACACAAAGGGTCAAACTATAAAGAAAGATGATTAAGTAAAATGGCTGCATGATAACATAAAAACAGACCATTATAAAAATGAAAATTTTGCTTCTTTTTCGTTTTCTAATACCACTCAGCCTCATCAGCTCTTACTAGATGTTCGATTAGACCAAGGATAAGATAACACTATTGATAATATGCAGGAAATAAAAAGCCAATGCTAAGTTTACGCTTTATCAATTTCTCCACGAATTATACTGTCTTAAAACAGAAAGTGAATTAAGCATTAGAACTCACCAACATATGTTGCAAGGTTATTGATTAGCGAGCTTTATTTGAGCATTTTTCCCGCGCAAAACAACGACCTCACCTGAACATTTGTTCCACGAAGAACTTTTTCCGCGTAAAAATTGAATTTCATATTTAGCTAGCTGGATTGAGATAACGATTATTTTTTTGGCATATTTATCTACCTCAAATGAAAAAGATAAATGATGAACTTATCAATACAGATTGATAATATTTCAAATTATTTTCAAAATTTGAACTTTAAAAGTAAAAATTAGAAACTATAGAAAAAAAAGAAAAAAGAAATTCATAAGATCAATAAAAAGTTAGCAATAATGATCGAAAAATTTTAATCATTATCCGTAAATCATCATTCATTTTTTATTCATCAATTTTGAAGAATTCGGGAAAATACGATAACGAAATTGTCTCATATAAATTAATCATAAAAATTGTTACAAAATTAATCAATCAATTTCTTAAGAGAAAACGAACTAAGTGTATTAATTTGAACGACGCCAAATGTCACTGTGTGGTAGACATTTTAATTGAAGATGAAATAATCCGATTATTCAGACAAAAAAAATTATCGTGATAAAACCGGAAAATCACGTGAAAGTGACGTTAACAAATTATTGCCGTTGTTACGGCAAGTTTTTCATTGAAGAAAGGATAATCCAATTTAGTGAAGAAAAAAAGGTGCTTATTTAAAATCGAAAAACCATGTCAAAGTAGCATAAACGAGTTATCACCATTACCGTAACAGGTATTTTACAGAAGAAAGAATAATCCAATTTATGGAAAGAAAAGAATAAAATGCTCATTTGAAACCGAGAATTTATGTCAAAGTAGCATAAATGGATTACTGCTATTTGTTTATTTCATGTATGGCAAGCTAATCCTGAACCTAATTTGTCATTGTAAGTGAGTAGGATAGTTGAAGAGGATGGAAGAAGGAAATGGGAAAAGTAGAAGCGATGGTAGTACAAATTTTTAGTTCTTGGATTTTTTTTTTCTAAAGTTTTAATCATTGTATCAGTATTGAAAGATACTAGGGCCAAATTATCATTAATTATCGTTATATCAGTATAGAAAGATAGTAGGGCCAAATTATCATTACCTATCATTATATCAGTATAGAAAGATACTAGGGTTAAATTATCATTAATCAAGTCCAAATTCTCACTACTTATTGTAATTTGTATTTTATGGATAATTCGATTAATTTTGCATTTAGTGAAATTATGTCAAAAAAAAACATAAATTTTATATTAATTTTTACTATGAAATATATTGTATTTCTCGAGAAAATACGATATTGCGATATTTCACATTTTTTCTAAAAGATACGGTATTCCGAAAATGGTAGGTAATTGTATGTACATATTTGAAATAATAATATTTATATTTCATCTTATATTAGTATTGTTATTTTATAATTTATTACATCTGTTACGTATAGCAATGAACGTAATGAATACATTTTCGTCTCTGTTACGTATTACACGTATGGAAATATCTTCTCTTTCGCTGATATCGTTTCTGTTACGTATTGAACGTATGGAAATATCTTCTATTTCGCTGATAATTTTAATTAAGCTTATTTAATCAAAGATAAAATATTGCTTAATATTTCTAAAAGGCTTATTTTTGGTTAAATTTCATTTTTCTTTATTTCTTTTTTTTTTTAAGAAGAATAAAGAGATGAAAGGAAGTGTGTTTTTTCCGCTATTTTCATGCATATTTATTATCATTGATATTTATTATCATTGATTGAATTTACACTTTTTTCATTTTATTAGCATTTTTGCTTTCATATTTTATTGATCAATAATAAGAAGCACTGATCGATATTTTTAATCCTTACAATTATTTTATTGATCAATAATAAGAAGCACTGATCGATATTTTTAATCCTTACAATTATTTTATTGATCAATAATAAGAAGCACTGATCGATATTTTTAATCCTTACAATTATTTTATTGATCAATAATAAGAAGCACTGATCGATATTTTTAATCCATACAATTATTTTATTGATCAATAATAAGAAGCACTGATTGATATTTTTAATAATCCTTACAATTATTTTATTGATCAATAATAAGAAGCATTGATCGATAATATTTTTAATCCATACAATTATTTTATTGATCAACAATAAGAAGCACTGATCGATATTTTTAATCCATACAATTATTTTATTGATCAATAATAAGAAGCACTGATTGATATTTTTAATAATCCTTACAATTATTTTATTGATCAATAATAAGAAGCATTGATCGATAATATTTTTAATCCATACAATTATTTTATTGATCAACAATAAGAAGCACTGATCGATATTTTTAATCCTTACAATTATTTTATTGATCCTTTTTGTTATTCGACAATTTTCTTTTCATCTTTAATCCCTTACATTTACACTGGCAGCTTCATCAAAAATATAATTGAAAATTTTCCCTTTTACATGCCTAAATTCAACTAATCGAGCAAAAAATTTTCTGCTTATTTTCTTTTCAATCTTTGAAAAATTTGCATAAATATGTGTATATGTGTATCTATATGTATGTATGTGTATATGTGTGTGTCTTATTGATTTATTGACTAATTGATTGACTGATTGATTGATTGATTGATTGATTAATGATGAAAATGAGCGGAATTTGATTTTGAAAATTGAAATTTGTAAATTGAATTTACCTATCTATACATTTTTGAATATTTTGCAATAAAAATACATTCAATCAAATGAAATTAGCAAGTAATAATAGTTGGAAAAAAAGGATGTGATTGAAATTTTTTTCATTAAGCAATAGCAAAATTACTATTAGATTGGTTTGTTTGCTTTATTCCTTCATTCTTTCATTTTTTTTTATTTGATTTGATTTTCTTTTTTTTTTTTCTAAAATTTCTTCTTTTTATTTGTTTCGTAATATTTTGATAATGAAAATGATCTAAATGATTAGTTATATCATATATATTTCGATATTTTTCATTTAATTATTCATACGTTCTTTTTTTTTTTCATTTTCTATATTTTGCATAATTAAAAGCATAACATTCTTTTTATTGATTAACATCAAATTATCAAAGTATAGCTAAAGTTATCAGCTAGATTAACGTTAACACTATCGAAATATGAGATCATTCCTATGTTTTGTATTTCGCATAATTAAAAGCATAACATTCTTTTTATTGATTATCATCAAATTATAACTAAAGTTATCATCTATTGAAATATGAGATCATTCCTATATTTTGCATTATAATTTCTTTTTATGGATTATCATCAAACTATGAAAATACAATTAAAGGGGATTTAAATTTTCACTATTATTATAATCGCCTGATGACTTATTTAAACAAATAGTAAAAATATGCAAAGCAAATATTATTATTTGAATATATATATATGTATATATCAATGATATATTATTTAGCAATTTAATAGATATTGACACTCAACCAGACGTATCATCGGGAATCAATCCGATGATGCAATATGCATTCGAAATCTTCATGCTCATTGCGTCTACAATTCGCACTATTAATTGCAGCTAGCTGCGTTCTTCTTCGATTCATGAATTAAAGTAATCCACCGTTAAGAATTAAAGATTATTATATCATTTGAAGAAATAAATAACAATTACATATTGGTGTGTTTAGATATGTATGTATTATTTTGTTGATAACATACTAGCTAAAATGCTTATTAAGTCTACTTAAATTGATCATGATAAAAATACAGATCAATTAAGCTATCACTTTATCGTCATTGTTATCGATGGTTAGGCGATAACTTAGATAAAATGTAGACACTAATGTATATCACCGTTCATTCTTATAAATTATTCTATCATATTACTATTATCATTTCATCTTCTATTAATATCATTTTATCATTTTTTTTCATTCTTACTTTATTTGGGGAAAAAAGGATGCAAATAAGCATATTTTAATAGAATAATAGTAGTAATAATAATAATAATAATAATAATAATAATAATAATAATAATAATAATAATGATAATAATAATAATAATAATAATAATAATAATAATAATAATAATAATAATAATAATAATAATAATAATAATAATAATAATAACAATAATAATAGTGATAACAATAATAATAATAATAATAATAATAATAATAATAATAATAATAATAATAATAATAATGAATATATGTAAAATAATAATACATAATTGATCATTATAAATAGTAAAAATTCAATAATTTTTATTGTTATTTTTGTTTGCTATTGTTATTGTTGTTGAGGCTCGATAATGATCCTTCCGCAGGTCCATCTACGGAAACTTTGTTACCTTTGTTACAACTTTTGTCTGGTGCAAGCCACTGCGATTAAATCGCTTTCCACCAAAGAATCTTCACCACGAAAGGCATCAAAATAGCAATCTCCGCTTTTCTCCAAACGGCTCATTTCCGGATAGCGACGGGCTATATGTGCAAAGGGCAGGGATGTAATCAACGTGAACTGATGGCTCACACTTATTAGAAATTTTTCGTTCAAGGGAAATAATTGCAATTCTCGATTCCGATGACGGAGGATTTTCAAGTACAATTAAAGTTATCAGCTGGATTATCGTTTTAACGCTATCGAACTATGAGATATTTTGATAGGGAAATGATGAGCGATCACTACACATTTCATTATCTTCAAAATGAAAATTTCAAATTATTATTATTATCTTCTTGATGAAAATTTCAAACTATCTATCATCTTCTGATGAAAATTTCAGAAAAGCTAAATTTTTTTTTTTTTGGTAAGTTTTGCATGATTGATGATGAACAAATGATTATAGAAAAAATAAGCGAACAAACGAATAGATCCTACGATTACCGGAAAAAAAACAAAAAGAAAAAAGTTGCAAGATGAATGAAGCGCCTAGCCTGTCAAATATCATATCGAATATTTTTTACTATTTTCTATGCTCGAATAATATTGACATATTTGAAATTGTAAAATTGGAAAAATGATGCATAGTTTGGATAATTTTTTTTTTTGATTACCCCATTTCCAATATATAATATAGTTTTATGGTATAATAAAAACTTAATTATAATTCTTATATGATTCAACATGATTACTGTATGTAGAATTTTAGACAATATTTTCTATGCTTTTTTCCACCATTTTAAAGCGATTATAATTGATAATCTCTGCAGTCTTCATTTTTTTTTCATTTTAAAGCAATGATAATTGATAGTTTTTGTTAGTTTTCTCTTTTTCTTTACATTCTAGAACAATGATAATTGATAATTTTTGTAGTTATCTTTTTTCTTTCCATTCTAAAACAATGATAATTGATAATTTTTGTAGTTATCTTTTTTTCAATTCTAAAACAATGATAATTGATAATTTTTGTTAGTTTTCTCTTTTCTTTACATTCTAGAATAATGATAATTGATAATTCTTGTTAGTTTTCTCTTTTCCTTTCTATTCTAGAACAATGATAATTGATCATTTTTGTTAGTTTTCTCTTTTCCTTTCTATTCTAAAACAATGATAATTGATAATTTTCGTAGTTATCTTTTTTCTTTCCATTCTAAAACAATGATAATTGATAGTTTTTATAGTTATCTATTTTTCTTTCCATTCTAAAACAATGATAATTGATAATTTTTGTTAGTTTTCTCTTTTTCTTTACATTCTAGAACAATGATAATTGATAATTCTTGTTATTTTTCTCTTTTCCTTTCTATTCTAGAACAATGATAATTGATAATTTTTGTTAGTTTTCTCTTTTCCTTTCTATTCTAAAACAATGATAATTGATAATTTTTGTAGTTATCTTTTTTCTTTCCATTCTAAAACAATGATAATTGATAATTTTTATAGTTATCTATTTTTTCTTTCCATTCTAAAACAATGATAATTGATATTATTATTGCTTTAAATGATAATATCAATTAATCAATTAATTGGTAATTTTGCTAGTTTTCTTTTTGTTTTTAGAATAATTGAAAGAATAGTAAATATTACTAAAGCATTTTCTTTTTAAATAATATGTCAAATTTGCATATTATTATAAATTTTCCTTTCCATTCAAAATATTTGCCTTTTTTTTCACTCTTTCTCTTTCACTCTCTCTATATTTATTAAATCAAATATAAATAATTGCTGCTAATTTCGGCAGTTTTCTTTTTTTTCATTTCTTTTCTTTGCATAAAAGTTTAAAATATGTTATAGGTGTGATTCGTCGTCATAAGAATTTTTCACACTATTATTTTTTTCCTTTTGAGCTAAATAATTTTGAGATAAGCGAGAAAAAACGCTTAATCAAATTTTTCTTTTTTTTCTCTTTTCAAGAAGAGTTTTTATTGAAATGAATAATTTTCTTTATTATATATTTTTATTTAATTTTATGTTGGAAAAAAAACGAAAAGATAATTTATTGAAAAAAAAGAAAAGAAGCAAAATTTTACGTTTTATTTTGATAAAATTGTAAACAAAAATAAATGATGTGAAATGCTCAGTTTTTTTTTTAATTAATTTTTGCTATCATTATTATTATTATTATTATTATTATTATTATTAAATGATTATTTGGTTGTTATTATATAAATATGAAATGAGAGGTATTATTATTATTATTTGGTTGTTATTATATAAATATGAAATGAGAAGTATTATTATTATATTCAGACATTTTATTTATTTAGCATAAATATAGAAAATGAAAATTGTTAAGTTTGACTTTTATTATTTTAGATTTTTCCAAATTTTTTTCACAATTTTTTTTAGCAAAATAATTGTCTTGTAAGTTTATCATTGCAAATACGAACTATTTCTTATCTTATTGATAATTATAAAAATGTGTTAGAATGATTTTTTATGATTTTTTTTCAAAACTCAATTATATACTAAAGTTTTATTTAGCTCATTAGGAGAGTAAGAGTTAAAAAATTTTGACATTTTCATTTGTTATCAATTAAGTATGATTAATATGATATTGCTATCAAAATGATTGATCTGATATTACAATCGATGACTAATATTTAATCGACTAATATTTAATCTATTCCACAATTAAGATTGGTAAAATGGCGACAACTGCTGTGCAATTCTTGTAATTCAGCATCTCGATTGTGTATTTGGATTTTTCTATAGTATCGCATTTATTGATGGCTTCTTGTAATTACTTGCGACAACGGCCATGGGATGATTTTTTCATAGTATTCTAGAGGAAATGGATGCCATTTATGCATAAATATTCTGACACTATTTAACTCGAATATAAAGATAAGAATGAATCGTAGATTATAAAATATAGATGGCTTGTTATATTTAGACAAATTTTTTTTAATAAAATTATCTCATTTTTTTCCCCTATCGATAATATTTTGTAAATTTTGTAGTATATCAATTCAAATATGCAAATATTGTTTTTTTTTCTTTATGTGATATAAAAATTATCATTTTCAATACTTTTTACACATATAGTTATTATTCATTCTTCTTCATCAATATTATTATGATTCATCGAATTTCAAGATTTTGTAATTCTTCTTTTTCCTTTTTTTTTTTTTTCTTTTTGAAAATGATATCATGTTTCGTTTTATTTCCGTTGCAAACGAATTACATAATCAATTATCATTTGAGAAATATGCTGTAAAGTGGCAAAAAATTACAAATGTTTTTATCATTTTAAATAATGGATAACATCATTATATATATGTATGTATATATATATATATATATATATATATATATATATAATATACGAAATTTGTTTCATATTATATTGATCGAGATCTATCTATATGTTATGTCCTAATTTTTGCTTTCTCTTTTTTTTTGCATTTTCTCTCTTTTTAAATAACTTTTATTTGATTTATGATTAGAATGGCTTTAGTTATTTATTTGACTAGTTTGATCATCGTATTCTTTCATGTGGAATTGAAAATTAATTTTATTTATGACATTTCTTGAATAAGGAAATGCATGTACAATATATTCCTATATGCTATATATTTGAACTATAATATATCAAGCATTTTCATCTTGAAAATTCAATTATACGATTTTCATTTTATTGAATAGTGATCGTTTAAAAAAAAAAAAATGAGAAAAAGATGAAATAGGTAGAAGAAAAAAAAGTAATAAAATAATATGAAATATATATGATTTTGAAGTGTGAAAGAATCTCTCGAAAATTTTTTTTCTTTTTTTTTTCATAACATGAACAACAATCTCTCAAAAGTATTTGAGGTATTTTTTTTTTTTAAAAAGCTTTGTTAGACAATTTGTTTAATTGAATGATGAAATTGAATAATCTTCATCTTTCTCGAAGAAAGCTTCTTTGAAAAGAGATGAAAAGGCAGAAAGGGAATAATTTAAGAATCGATATATCCTCGAGAAGAAATAATTTTAAATAATAGGAAAAAACTATATATATGTGTATATAGATGCGTTAAAACTATCGTTACGTGATCGTAACTACAAATAGTTATATTAGTATCGGTGAAGCGCTTCTCACGCTATCCAGTCAAAATGTATTCACGTTTCTTTTTCACGCAAATAAAAATATATATATATATAATTTAGAACAATAAATATACAAATTTTTTTTTTGAAATATATATATTAATTTAGTATGAATTGATTAATTTAATTGCAATGACATTTGGTTAAAAAAAAGGCAAGAAATTAATTATTTATTTATTAATTAGTATTTTAGCAAATGTAACATCATCTTGACAAATGCTAAAAAAAAGTACATTTTCGATAAACATTTTTAGGAATTGTAAAAAAAAATACTTTTTGATATTTTCCTATTGCTATGTAGATATGAATAATAGATAGATTATATATTGCTTATTAGGCTATATATTATAAGCTATGCATTTGAACTTTGAATAAATGTTTAAAGAAATTTTCATTTTTCGACAAATAAATTTTTCAATAAACAATCTTGAAAATAATGCTGAAAAGAGACAAAAATGAACAGTTGAATGTTAAATGAAATATATTTTTTATTGCCTATAATTTTACATTCTAGTATAATGTCGAATGATAGCTATGATATTTATTTTGTAACATATGATTATCAAATTTAGATTTATTAATATTATCAATTATAATATGAATTTTTATCGATAAATAATATTGTTGGATTGTAATTTGTTGATTTTATGTTCAATGTTGGTACTGATAAGATTGTTTCATTCCAAAGATTTGGCACTTAGATAGTTTAATTAATTTTAAATGTATAATTTTTATTTAGATTATTTCAGTTTTATTACAACAAATTATATCATAATTCGATGATATATCATAATTTCTTGGCATTGTGCAAAATTTTCATTACAATATTATTAAACAACAAATTCTTTTATATTTGTTATTATTATCTCACTTTTCTTTTTCAGATGAGTTTGGATGCGAATACTGTTGCGCATGAAGTGACCGAAGATATCCAATTTCATGATGATCAAACACGAGATGGAAAAGAATTTAGAGAACAAATTGATGATTTATATGCTACACCGATTGCCGAAAATTTTCCTTTTAAAATCGAAAATCAATCATCAACAACAACAACAACAACAACGCCTATCAATGTAACTAATTGTAATAATATTAATTTATCATCTAAGACTTTATCAACACAAGTTGAAGATTTGCCGACGAATAGTAATCCAGTGAAAATACCATTAGTACCGCCACGGCATAAAAAACGTCGTGTTACGGAATTAAAATGTTCTGAAGTTAGATGGTTTCATCGAAAAAGCGGAACGGAAACAAAATGGACACCCTTTAAAGGTAATTTCATTTAAATTTGATATTTTTAATTTTAATTAGTTTTTTTTTTTTTTTATCAAATTCGATGCGAATATAAATGAACTTAGAAAAGAAATGACAAAAATTGAAAGATAAATTCATGTTATTTAGAAAGAATATTATAATTTTGTTAATTTCTGTTTTCATTATTTAATTTTGTACTAAAATATTCAGCGAAAGAACAAAAGTAAAAGATCGAAACCAATTTCGATTACGTCATTTGTGTTTTTGTGTCCTTAATGAATGAAAAGATGTTATGGTTGATTGTTTACAAATTTTATTTCAGGAATGGATTCATTATTGTTGGAAGTACACTGGCGACAACGAATGCAAATTGATTTGGATCAAACTACCGAATCCTATCTACGAACCATAAAAATGCCTACATCAGTAGTAGTATTAGATGGATTATATCGAGTATCCGAAGATCTTACTATGTTAAATTCCATTTACTGGAAAGGTTAGTTTTCACACAAAATGAAATGTGTTTTTAAGCTTCGTTTTAATTGAAACTTTTTTATCTTAAATCATTTTCTCAAATTTCCTTATTTCTGTAGATTATATAAATTCAGCAGTGTATCTATTCGATATTTTTGATTTAAATTTAATATCTTTTATTTTGCGAATAACATTTTCAGATGATACAATCGCAATTCGCCGTGGTACGTGGTTTCTGACGGAAAGTTTGCAGCCAATTGATCCAAACATGGCTGATCCCATTGAGGCACATCATTTATGTATCTTTCGTTCGCAGACAATTCCTGACACCCCAGTTTTCTCAGAAAAGGAGTCAAGCAAAAACCAAGTTAGCTTTTGATGCTACTGTAGGAAAATCTATTTTTTCTGAATAATAATTCTTCCGTATGATTACACCTTGAAATTTCATGCAAAAATTTAAATTTTGAAAAAAAGTTTTGCTGTTTTAGTCTTAACTAATTTTTTTTCTTTTTTGGTTATCTCAGTCTTTCAGTTCTTGCGGAGCTCAAACTGCAAGATCAGTACGAAGTTCGATGGAATTCCGTTATTGATATCACCTTGTATAACAATTCGAAGACAAGTCGATTGCTGCGCTATATAGCTTGGGGTAAAGGAACTTCTCTAAGACGTGGATATGAAGAAGCGGAATGGGATGATGGTAAACAAATCATCAAGCATTTGATTTTGGTTGTCCATGGTATTGGTCAGAAAGGATATGAAAATCTAATTGCTAGAAATACTGACCAGTAAGATTTGCTAATTTGATCGATAGTTTTTACTTTTTGCCCCTCTTTTTTAGTGATTGTTTCAATTCTTTCTTCGTTCACCTTACTATCGAATTTATTTTATAATGTTTTTACGTTTGAACTTATAACAATACACTGTAGAAAGAAGCTTTGATCATTTTACTTCTTTTATCAAATCAAATTTAAAAGCCAGCAAGATCTTTTTTGTTGCAGGGTTCGTGAAGCTATATACAATTGCATGGATAAGCATTATCCGGATGAAAAAAGTCGTCCAATGATTTTACCAGTAGAATGGCGAGCAGCTTTAATTTTAGATGATGGTATTACCGATTATGTCACTTTGCCAAAGATGTCCTCAATGCGTAATGCATTGAATTCGACGGCAATGGATATTATGTTTTATCAGTCTCCGCTATATCGAAATGAAGTAAATTTTTAAATTGCATATTTTTACTGGATTATTTAAATTAATTTTTAGCTTGTCATTTCTCAATCGCTATTACGCTACGCTATTTTAGTTGAAATGTATTTTAATAACAATATTTTAATTGAAATGTATTTTAATAGGTTTCTTATCTTTTTTCTGTTGTTATAAGATTTTTTTTCTTTTAATTTTGTTAAGTAATCCAATTTTACAATTTATTTCTCTCCTCACTTAATAAGAATTTTCGAAATTACATATCAGAATTAATTCTACTTTTATTTTCAGATTATGGAAGGTTTGATACGGTCGCTAAATAACGTCTACAGTTTGTTTATAGAAAATTATCCTGATTTCGATGGTCCGATCTCAATCTACGCTCATTCACTTGGATCTGTTATGTGCTATGATCTTCTGACTTGTTGGTCTCCTCTTGTTTTATACGATAAATATGTGGCTGAAATGATTGTGAGTATTTTTTGTAAAATTACAGTTGAATATCTTGTAAATTTTTAATCTTTATCTCATTGTTTGTGGCAGTGTAGGAGCAATAAATTTATTTGTTGACTTAGAAAATTATTAGGACCCAAATCAGTGAAGAGATCGAACATGGACCGAAAATTCCCAAAAAAATAGTGATTTAAAAGTTGTAATTGCAAGAAACTAGCGTGAATGTAAGTTTTCGATTTATTTCAGGAGCAACAGTTGGCAGTAAAGGCTGAGCATGCTGAAATACTGAATGGTTTTCGGGAAGCGCGGTTAAAGTAGTCATATTTGCATTTTCTAGCATTCAATTTTTCTACTTTCTATATGTTTAGATATATGTGTAACCTTCGAAAAAAAGGAACGTGTTGTAGAAAATGAATGTTGATAATATTTTACTATATCTATAACTAACTTAGGACTTCTCTAAATCAGTTTCAGTCATTCGTAGCTTGGACTTATCGAAATTTCTTTGAATATTTTCAAAATTAAAAGAAAAAATAAAATATGCATTATATAACAAAATCTGGATCAGAAATCTCCTGCATTTTCAGACTGTTGAAACTTTATGGTGGATTTCAACTTGCTTTCATAACGCAGAAACAAAAGTTGAAATTTAAGGTCATTCCCTGAATTTATCTATAAAAACAGTCAATTTTTATTTTCACTTAAATTGGTATATTTCCTGTTTCCTTATTTAATTACTTCAGGTTAGAAATATGTTTTGTGTCGGTTCACCCCTCGCGGTTTTCCTAATTATGCGAGGTTCAACAACATTTATTCCTGAAACCAACAGTCTCAAGAGAATATACAATATTTTCCATCCATATGATCCAGTGGTAAATTTTTAAATCCTAGCTGTAAATCACATTTTATTTAAGTAATTTGAGATAAGTTGCAAATTTTGAGATAGTTGCAAAACTGATATGATTTACTTTTATGAAAGCTGTTTCTAGGCGTACCGCTTGGAACCATTGGTGCATAAGCAGTATCGCTTAATTCGACCTATTAAATTGTTCGCTTCAGTTGATCTACGCTCATTGCGAGATTATGCTCTTCTCCCACCGGAGGTGCATCTTTTATTCGACGGTAGCTTGTTATCAAGCATATCATATGTTTCGTTTAATATGCTCAACTTTTTGCTTCCATCAGTTTTTAATTTGTTTCTGATGTTATATATACCGCACTAAGAGTTAACTCTCTATAGTATTTGGTCTGTCGGATAGGAGTCGGTATTTCCTAACCTCATTTTAATATGAGGTACATTTTTATTATCTTTTTTCAACGATATTTGTATCTTTAGCTTTATTTTGGAATAGGAGATGAAATGATGGAGTTTTCACAGTCGTTATTTTAACTATTTTCTTTTAATGTTATTATTTTATTCTTATTATTTAATTAATTTTTGTTCGAATATTTTGTTCTTTTTCTAGATCAACAAGGCTTATATCAAGAAAATAAAAATAAAGGAAAAAGAAAAACAAAAGATGCACCAATGGTGGTTGTTTGCGATAAAGAAAACGAAGACATTGAAGAAGAGGATGAATGTGAAAGCGACGATTCATCGGCTTTACGACCGAGCAGTCCAGGTGTGATGGTCTATGAGTTCGTTCTAAATTTTCGCGATAGAATACGTTGAAAATGTTTGCCACGTTTTGTTATCCTTTTGGTAAAATTAGTGGACTTTATAACTGCGAAAAATTATTTCGGATTGTCTTATATTTTCCAATATTTTCATTTCAGGTTCGTCACCACGAAGTTTAACACCTCCGCCATCAGAAACTGGTGATAATAAGAAGAGTTGGTGGAAGTTTGGAAGCAGCCGTAAAGAGAAAGAAGCTAATGACGTATTTCTCGAAGAAGTTAAATTGAATGAAGCCCAGAAATTGATAGAAGAAATTCCTCCGGAAGAAAGTATGTTCAATGTTTATTGAATGAAAAAGTTGCCCATTCTAAATTAGATCGTTCTGATATTAGAGATTAGATGGACGATGAGAAATGTAAACAGATAGATATGAAAACAGTATTATTATCGTTCGAATCAGCTGCTGAATGTCGCCATAGAATTTGTCTTTCGAATTCTTTTTGGTACAGTACTATGAAGACACTCACCAAGGGATGAATGCATGGTAATGTTTGCCATGTAGTATCATCTGTTAGGAAACCGGAAGAAATTATGTGGCCATAATTGACATCCAGGTTTAAGAGTTGCTTTTCATAGTTTTTAGTTGATGTTAAACTTAATTTCTTATTATCTATTCACTGCCAGAATATTATCGATTGTTATCGTTTATAAACAAAAAATCTAGCTAAATGTGGGAAAAATTGACTTCATTTTTTTGTTCGTTTTCTATATGACATAATATATCATTGATTTATCGTAAGTATATCTAGATAGCCTTATTTCTTTCTTCACGAAGGGCATATGGATAGTATTTTATTAATTAAGAGTTTTTTTCGGACATTTCTCAGTAAGGTTCTAATGGTAAACAATTGAGTTCTCAAAACCAGCGGGAACGAAATGTTTTCTTCATTGCGAATGAATCGATTAGAAAAACCCTTAACGATCTCTCACTAAGTGGTTTAACAATTTCTTCATGTTGTCAATATCAACTCCTTCTCATCTAGTAAATATTTCCAATATAATTGTCTGCGAAACATCAATTCGCTTCCCCATATTAAAGACGAAAAAAGTTTTTGTTTTCCGCGATATTGTCAGCTTCTTTTTGAGGAATTAGTACAATTATATTAGCATCTAGCAGTTCTTTCAGTATTAGAAGATGCGTGAAACGTTATGTTCTTTCTGCAATACGGGAGTTTTTTCACGAAAAATTTGCCTTTATATAAGTTTTATTTCTACGTTATTATAATGCATATATATTTTTAAAAATTTTTCATTTCAGGATTACCATATCGTATGGATTATCAAATACAACCGCAGATTACGGATCGCAGTTATTGGTCTGTGTTGAAAAGCCATTTTGCTTATTGGAGTAATCCCGATATTGCGGCATTTCTCGTCAATTGTTTGTATCGAGAAGACAAAAAACAAGATGACAAATGTTAAAGAATTTAGCTAAGTTATAATCTATTTTAATACTGAATATATGGTAATATTTGTCAGATAGCATCTTCAGCTCCTTTTGAGAAATCAGTGTCATGTTCAAGTGATGATTTGCTCCTATTTTTCTTCTTTCATTTGCTTGTATTAAACTCTGTTTTAAAACTGAAATAAACTAGGCAGACATTTATATATGTTAATGTAATTTTTTTAGGATTTGACTTAGTTTTCTGAAATCAGAAAAACTTCAGAATTGATTACTGTGATTCATGTTTAGTAGGCTTCATTACAATATAGCACATTTGTCAACATTATTTTCTTCCTTGCACCCATTATTTGTACCTCTCATTAATTGTACAAAAAAATTGTCTGATCACAAAAGACTGGATGGAAATTTTCATTAAGAAAAAGTTTGAAGTTACATATTCTGAAACGCAAAATTAGCATTGGTAGCATACGTAAATCCAGATAATTTTTCCGAATATTTTTAATCATAAACCTTATTCAATTAATCTAAGTTTTCTTCTTTTACTGCATATGTACATATTTCTTCCGTTATTTCTATATTTAGGAATTTTTCCCAATTAAATTTGCGGCAATTTCTAGATTCAAATGAAGTAGAATTGTCCATCAATCGTTTGTGAAATTTTGGATCTCGAAATC
Organism: Dirofilaria immitis; assembly: GCA_024305405.1. Lineage (NCBI taxonomy): Eukaryota > Metazoa > Nematoda > Chromadorea > Rhabditida > Onchocercidae > Dirofilaria > Dirofilaria immitis. Next base: position 2,823,429 of record JAKNDB010000098.1, read on the forward strand.
CAATATTTATTATTATTATTATTCATTATTTTTTTGTATTTATTATTATTATTCATTAGCTTATACGTGTGTATCAGATTTCTGATGTTATCACTGCTTTTTGATATGAGTGTAATGAAGTTTTCTTTCTTTTATTCTGTGATATGAATATAATAAAGTTTTCTTTCTTTTTTTCTGTGATATGAGTATAATAAAGTTTCCTTCCTTATTTTTTTAAGACGTATCTTTTTCTTCTACAAAGTTTATTTAATTTCGGACTTTTTTTTTAATAGAAAACTGACTTCAGTGGCAAATCAGTGAATAATTAAAATACAATTTTGAAAAGAAATCATCCATTGAACTTTGAATGAATTATGATTACATCGATGAATTAAAACGGTCATCCTCTGCATAATATTATCAACGGAAATAAATCATACAACGACAATATCACAGAACAAAGGAAAAGGAAGACCAAACGATGCCCAATGTATCCATTCAACCATCTTTGAAGCACATCTTCTAAAATACATTTGGCGCTCAGGACCTTTTTCATCCGCGTAGGTGAAAGATCCTGGTACAATTCTTCGACTACATGAAATAGCGCCTTTGTTATTGCGTATGTCATGGAGCTCTTTTTCACAGACGCTATGGCCGAACAATTTTAGCTTACATTTACATTGTACATTAAGTCGGCACATACAACGTATATCCGGTAATATTAAATCCAGAGCAAAAGAATTACTAATTCGTTGCTTCTTCTTCTCACGATTTCAGCGACAATATTATTTCATTATCAGAATAGTGCAGTATAAATTATTAAAAATGCTTTTTAACTAATTAGATTCTCGGAATTCTATTTAACAAGAATATTTGGCTTATTTATTCTTGAATTTGCAATATGGAATGTTGCATTATTTTATGAACAGAATACTGTAATACAAATGATAGGAAAAGAATTTCTTAAAAAAAGTTTCTTTAATTTTTTAAGCGTAAAAATATATTAAAATTGAAAAAAAATGTATAGATATCGCAGCGAAAATTAATTTTTTCTTTTAAATTTTATTGTTAAGATGAAAATTCTGAAAGTTAATTAAAATTCAATTTTGTATCGTTTAAAATTCAATGATTTTGGAAAAAAATTTGGAATACAACTCAAATATCAGAAAGATTTACAAAGCTAGCTTGAGAAGTCGAAAAAGATAAGCATGATTTGATAATATAACTAAAAAGCAATTAAAATTATCCCGAATGGTAATTTTGATAATGTTTGATAATCTTGAGTGTGTTGATAACTTGTTTGAAATATCTGATCAAACAAGAAGCGATCAACGATATAGCAGAGAGGATTTTACTTATGCGTGAAATTTTTAAGCGTAAAAGTATATTAAAATTGAAAAAAAAATTGTATAGATATCGCATTGAAAATTAATTATAAGATTTATTTATACATGAAACGTGAAGCAAGATTTATGCATACGTGAAACGTAAAATAGAATTCTTTTTCTTGCCAGCAACAGTCATACAATCTTTGGTTAGATTCTTATTCATTATCATCAGATAAAAATAATTGTAGGCATAACTTAGTGATTACATTCGTGAATCATAATCAAGAATTATCGAAACAATTGGTAGAAATTCGAGAATTATCCAAATTTCACAACAATATTTTTAAAAAGGCATTTTATAAATATATCTTTATTATTAATTATGTTTAATGTAAGATTATGAAAAGAAAACGGTAGGATATAGATTATGCAGAAATTTATCCCTTAAAGCAAAAAGAAATTAATAACAAAGATTTCCCTCAAATATACTAAATTTCAGATTGAATTATTTGATCGGGATAGATTGGAATTAACTGTGTTCGAGAATTTTTTTTTAATTTGATTTTTAAATATATTCGAAAAAAAAGACAGGTTAAGAAAATATGAAAATGATGATTTGATCGTTTATCAAATTATAATCAGTTTGATAAAAGATCAGAAAAAGCAATAATAACAAATAACTGATTATTTATAAAATGATAATTATTTAAATTTAGCTCATTTTTGTCTATAAAATATAAAAGTTAGTTTAATATGCAATATTTATTTACAAAATCATAATCAATCCAAATTTATTTGTTTACGAAATGATAATTAATTTAAATTTAAGTTATATTTATTTACAATATTATAATTATTTTAGGTAAACAATTTCCATTTTAATTATGATAGGGAATTTTTGCATAACTATTACGAGATTAATGATTTTTATATACTTTATATCCTAGAATCATACCTGCTTTTTTTTTGTTAAATTTAGTATTGATCAAGCAAGACTGATCAAAATTTAATGATTTGCTTATGATACTAACTTGAATATTTATAGGATCAATTTGATAGAAATAATTCTTGAATCTTCTGAAAAAAAAAGAAGCTAATCAGTAAGGCTAATAAAGTAAGGAAAATATTGCATTGGTAAATTTATGATAACCGAACTACATCACTCTCCAATAAGATCACATAATCATTGAACCTTTAATCAGTAATCGATCACACGCTTAATCGATGCTTGACAGATTATTTGCAAAGCTGTTTACGAAGTCGTACGCGATTCATACGTACGCTTTAAAATAACATGATTAGATATAACAGACACATGTAGGGGCGGATCATTGTTGCGAAATGATGGCGCGAGATGCTGTGATGATAGTGGACTTGACCTTTGTTTGTTGTTTTGGTTTTCTTGACCTTTATTAGGGTAAAGTTTAGGGATGTGAATTGAGTGGAGGGAATGTTTGAAAAATGATTGTTTCAGAAATTTTCTATTAATTAAAAAACTGTAAAAAGTAAGCAAAGTTATAAAAACGTGAAGTTGACGTGATTTTTATTCTTCCTTCTGAAATAACTTCTGCTTTTTCCTTCCTATACATGCTTCTACATTTATGTGAATGAAAATTTCATCAATCATAAATGTTGTTGAAGTTTTAGATTTTTTCATTTTATCATTCTATGATAAAAATTCTCGCACGATGAATACATATTGTACTCATTCCGAATTTTATTTCAAAGCACTGATAAGTTAGTTTTATAATCGATATCTTTGTTTTTTTTTCTTTTTGCTTTAAAATTTTTTTATTAAAATATTTCAATGAAATAAATCAATTTCATGATGGTAATTTAGGGTGAAATTTAAATTTTAAAAATTTTAAAAATTTTGATTATAAAATAGCGAAAGTAGAAAAAGTAATTTTATTTTTTGTTAAATATTTGTTTATTTTTTCCTTTTCTTTTCTTCAGAAGGTATATCCTATGAAATAGACAGTCATGGAGAACCGATGAAGCGACCAGCTGCTTGTACACGACTTCAAATATGTAATTTACCACCGTTAGAATTGCCAACTGCTGTTGATAATTTTGTTTATGTTCGAATTACTAACATTGAAGGTGAATAAGTTAGTTTTTTCTTTTTCTCTAACTGTTGAGAATAGTATTTGTTATAGAAATGAATTACAATATGTTAATTTGATGCAAATAAATGGATCATTTTGATTACAATGGTAGAGATTTTGAATTTAGAAGTATGAGAAATTTGCACTATAAAATAGATGAAAATCTAGATTGTAAAATGAGCAATGCAACTTTCTTTTTTTGTTATGAATAATATAAACATTTCTGAGTCATAATGAAAAAACTCTTCCACGGAATAGAAAAATATGATTACCTATTAAGTATAGAAGATAGATTGGAAATTATGCTGAATGGACTGATATCTTGAATTTAGCATTTTTTTATTTTAATAAATATGAATATGAATCATTCTTAATTTGCTGAAAAAAATGAGTTCTAAAGAAGTTGGGTATGCCAATAAATGACACTTAATTGATGTTTAATGACTGAATCAATAAACAAAATCTGGCTTGCACTACCTAATATAATTTATTACTTTTTTTTTTGAAGGTATGAAGAAATTCTTTGGCACATTAGAACGGAATCGTTTGCTGTTGAATGATTTGCAGAAAATACTCAATGATCTCGAATCAACCAACTGTAAATCTCTTTTCGATCCAGCACCTGGAGAGATTGTTCTTGTGAAGTTAGTTTACATGCGAGCCGTTGCTAAGAATCTAGAATGATTTATATTGTTTTTAAATTTTATTATTTGAGTAGTATTGTATGTTTATCTACATCTTTTTTAAAGTATTTTGTTTATTTACAATCGTAATGTTTTATTGGTGACATTAAATATCACGTATTGAAAACAGATAAAAGCATATAAAATATTTATGAACTTCACAAGTTTTTAAGAAAATTTGTTCAAAAAATTCATCAAAATTTCTAGGATTTTGGTTACTGCGAAACATAATGTTATTTCATTATGAAATTTAATTGTATTTTTAGGATTGGTGAAAGATTTGTTCGAGGATGCGTTGTGTGCAAAACTCATTTTATGACATGCACGGTAAATTGTAGATCAGTAGTATTTAAATTCCCAGTGTTTATTAATAATTTGTAGAAGTTTTTAATGTTTGTTAAATATTTCTTTTTATTTATTAGCATTGTCTAATTATTCATTTATAATTGTTTAAGATCTATTTGATTGATTCTGGTTTCACTATGGAGATAGGATTAGATCAATTGTACGTGATTGATGAAGAATTGCTCAAAATACCCCACAAGCTTTTTTGATGTTATTAGATGTTGATATCGATGAACCATTGATCTCAAACGATGAACTTAATGAATTGGTCAAAGATACTCTTGTAGCTTTTCGTTTGAGTAATTTTTTTCATTTTTCTCATTCTTCTAATTAATTTCTTTTTTATTTATCTTTTTGACTTCATTTCTTCTTGTGCGCAGTGGGAATCCTAGAAATTTTGGAAGAAAAAAATTAATTAACACCACAGTAGTTCACGATTTTAGACTAATAAAGAACTTTTTCTAGAATATGTCTCTGAAAACGGCGAAGCATTCGTTGGAGCACTGATAATGCGAAATCAAAATGGCGAGATTTGCGATTTAAAGGACATATTGCTGGAAGGTTTTGATGCGGCTAGTATTTCTCATGAAAATGATGAAAGTATTGTTTCTTTTTCGTTATACAAACAGTGTTATTTATCACTCGATAAGGATGATAATATAATATTTCTCAAATATGAAATGTTGATATTGTTTCTATCAAGTTAACCGAAAAAGCATGCCATAACATTGATTAGCTTAAAATTTGCAGATAAATTCATTATTGTTAAATTATTAAACTGATAGAATTTCTCAGAAAAGCATCATAACTTTAAGATGTTTTTGGAAGAATTATATAGATGTCAATAGTTTAATTGATATTTCAGTACAACCGAAAATTTCTTCAAATATTGAGATAACTGAATGACTGCTAATTCTCAGCCAGATAATGATCACTTGTAAGGGAGCTGTAGAATTTCTCAGAAAAATTTCTCGAAATTACCTCAAATTTGTTCTGATTATATGGTAACCTTTTTAGCTGCTGTTTATGTGAAGGAAATGCAAGACGCTTCTATATGTTTCACTCCGGATTACGCACCACTATCTGATAAAGATAATCTTTCGCAGCATGCATCTGCCGATTTTGAAGAAGATGTCCGATCAGTTATCTCATATTCAAGTGATACTGAGGTGCATTTCAATAAATAGCTTCACGGGTAGATCATTTCGGATATATTAGAGATTTTTACATCACCATAATCTGTTTTTTTCCAAAAAAAGAAAAAGAATTTTCGAATATTGGTTTCTAACATTATAATTAAGTTTTGTAAAATGTGTTGTAATGAATTACTTCAAATTTAGGTTATTTTAATTTAGGTAGGATTGTAGCAGTACTCTGAACCTGTCCCTTGGTAATGATTATGATTTTATTGAGGACGATATAAAAAATGCAAAAACGTTCTCATTCAGGCAGTTTTTAGAAAAATTAAATTATGTAAATGGATATAATTCCTCTATAGATTTAAAATCAGCTTATAATAGTTTTAGATTTAAAATGTTCGAAAAAATGTGCTTTTTTCTTTGCACTTATATTTTTATCAACGAAATAATAACACTTCGACTTTTCATTAAAAGAAATGAGTTTGAAAACTTATTATAACAATTAAGTTTTATGTTAAATGTTGAATATCATATTATAATTACATATTTATTATATAGTCGTTGAACAATTTTTTAAAGAAAGATGACAAGGACAATGGCGAATGTTTTCAGAAGCAGCTGATTTCAGTTGGAAGTTGTTGGCGAGCAATACGTATACCAACTGAGGTTCAATAGCATTAATCTTTAAAATCGTTTTAAAATTATGATATTAATTAAATGGAGATAAGCTTCTTTTTGTTACTGTTTTTATTTTAATCGATACTATAATTTCTTTCCTAAAGACTAATCTATGATTATATTGTGGACTATCATTAATTGGAATGTTTTAAGAGATTAGATGATTATGACAATTCTCGGTCTTTTTAATATCCTTAATTTGTAGAATTCGAGACCGGGTTTATTTTATTTACACTTTTGGATGGTCAAACTGATTTCGAAGATTTGCGAATTTTTCTGCATCACTCTTTGGGAAATACAATGATACTTGGCATAAATTACTAGAAATACCTGATCTCATGCATGATACTAAGTATACTTTTTTCTTAAAGCAAATAAAATAAAAAGATATTTTTTGAAGGCAAATAGACCTAGTGCTTTGGTAAGAAATTTCTTTCGTTTTTGTTGCTTTCGATCTTTATCTTGTTTCTTTCTAATTCATTTTATTATTGGGTATATCTAATATTTTAATATAATCAATTCATAAGATCAGGCTCTAAAATCAGACTCTTTTCATTTTCTGTTCAAATGTTGGAAAAGTGAAACTGAGATTTTATTTTAAGTTGTAGAAAAGTCTTTAAGTAATTTTCGATAAATAAGATAATGGAAAATTTTAGAGATGATGTGGAATTTGTACAGATCAGTAACATAGTGAAATCACATGGTGCACTTTTTTATGGTGGTAATCAAGTGAATGCAGAAATGAAAAACCGTTTGAAAGCAGCATTTGCATGCCGACTTGCATATTGCGCCCCAAAACCATTTAATAACAACGTATGCAATATAAATTTCTTATTTTGCACTTTGACTGTTAGTAATATCACTCTTAATCATATTATTACTATATTTTTAAATTAACATAAAATTTATTTTCATTTTTGATTGAAATTTTCACAACAATTAAAGCTTAAAGTCAAACTACTAAGTAAGCAACAGTTAAGATGATTTTGTATTCTTTTTATGTTGCAGAGATATTCTATTGAGGCGAAATCATATTTTAATGGAAATTTGTTGACCAATCAGATTTTTGATGTATATATAGTTAGAATATTACGCACTTACGTTCTTGAAGTTGAAATTCTTTTACCAGGAGGAGAGAGTATTTTCGATAAATTGTGTGAACTGTAAGTAATTATCATTAATACAGATAGTTTTTAGGTCAAATATTTTTTGAAGAGAGAAAATATTAAGTTATTTTATTTTATTTTTAAATATTTTCAATTAATTTGAAAGCATGGAGGATTTTTCAGTTTAAAAAATGTAAAATTTTGTTCATTAACCGCTTGTTTTTTTAGCTAAATTCATACTTGGAGATTTTTAGTAGTTTTGCGCAACATCGTTGGTCTTGGAAGATGCCATCATATGATTTTGAATCAATAAATAAAGAACAGCTTGTTCAACGCACTGATGATGAAGATGATGTTCATTTGACTTTCACGATACAAATTGAAAACAAGCGAAATGATTTAATTGAGGTTTGTTTTTAGTTTTTAACAGCTAATATAATTACTTGTGAAAATATATCTTATGAGGTAAATGATTTCTAATATTTTATTGAAGCATCTTTTTAAACTGATAACGTTATGAGTTAATTATTGAAGCATCAGAATTATTAAACTGATAACGTCATAGCTGTTGATTTCCTAAGATGCAAATGCATTTTATTGAAACTTGAAATTGCGGCTCTTTTGATTCAACTTCATATAAGCGCATTGTTTATTCATTAATTTTTATCGCTAATTTGTAAATCATTTCATTTTATAGTTTCAAAAGCGTCTAAAACCTAGCCGGCGTATTCTGTGCAATCCGGAAATTGGTGATATTTGCATTGTCGATTGTGAAAGTCAATTGTTTCGATGCGAAATAGTTGATATAATTGATGAAAATAAATCTTTCGTCATAAGCTATGTTGATTATGGTGAAGAGCAAGAATTAAGTGCAGATTTTCTCTATGGTGTTGATAATCAAGAAGAGGTTAGAAACATTTTATTTATGTTCCATATATTTGATAAAAAAATGTAACTGTTTATACAAGTTTTATAAATTTATTTATTAAAAAGTAGTCATTTTTCGTGAAAATTTATATTTTTCTGTTCCAGATTCGTTAAACTTAATCTGTTCACATCAATACTATTTTTATTATGTTTTATAAAACATTTTAGAAAATAGATTCCTTCATAAATTATATCTAATACATTAGAATATAAAACTTCAGATAGTCTTTGAAACTCCGATATTTGGAATCAAATGTCGACTGGAAGAAATATATCCTGTTGGCAGAGGTTTGGACATACAAGGAGATACGTGGTCGCGTACAGCACTCAAGTTAATCAACAGTGTTGTTCCGTTGAATAAGCAATTCAAAGCATTTATTGGTCCACCTGATTTAGATAATGTCCATCCGATACGAGTAATGCTTAATTTAAATTTATCACTTTTTTTTATATTTCATCATTCAGATTTAACGATTTCATGGAATTTCCATATTTTTAAAATTTATTTTGAATCTTTAGTTAATAGTAATGTTAAGTAGTAACAATGTTTAGGTGGTGGACTTTCACATTTCACTAGTCTTTGATTTATGTTACAAAATATCGGAGATTCGTTTGTATCCAAAATGAATGAGGCGTTTAGTAATAATGAGAATGAGAAACTTGCGTAAGACTATGCTTATCTTACTTCTGTGATGCAAAAATTTTAATGGTGCAAGAATTATATATATTCTAGATCATTGAGGAAACATTGATGTATAATGATTTGGCTACCACTTTGGTATTAAATGATTTAGCTATGTACAGACATTGTAATTATTCATCAACGATAGATTTATCGTCGATGGAAGATCTTGAAATACAATATCTTAGCATTGAGGACGGTATTCTATATGGAATTCCAAATATTTTTGAAATTTGGCTTAAGGACTGTCAATATTATTTGGAAAAGGTATTTATACCGTTTTATTTTACTATTTTTATAGAAAATTTATTTATCGCTTCATGAAAATTGATATGGATACTTGATATATTGAAAATATCCTCATTTTACATTTCAGTGCAAACAGTTTAAACTCCAGATTGTTGCAAAATTTCTTTGACAGAAAAATCATAGGTACTAAGTTGGAAAGCTTCATAAAATTGATTATTCGGGTTTATTATTAGAACAAATTTTATAACAAATGTGAATAGTACAATAAATAAAACATTGATTTTTATATAATTATATTTCTTAGCAATTTCGTTTTTCTTTTTCTTCTTTTACTACATCGTTGATATTTGCTCATATCCATGGACAAAATAATGCCTTTCGCATTATTTTAGTTTGAAAATAATTTTCTTATTCTATTTTAAGACGCAGATATGTGATATGAAAGCATATAAGAAAGATGATACGAGAGATACAATGGGTATTATATTATACGAAGACAAATATCGTCGTGTCACCAAGATGTATAAAGAAAACAAAGAATTAGGAGAAGTAAAAGTATGCTTAACGACTTACATAGTTCTAGCTTTAACTGTTTGTTAATCCTTATCTCTAAAAATGCAATTTGCATTTCTTTTTAAATATGTATCATTTATATTTTTGTACTTTTTATTCTAAATTTTCGTGGGAAGAATGAATTTCAGTGTGAAAATTGTTTTTATTCTATTATATTATAGAGTGATTTTAATTTTTTTCTATACTTTTTCTTATATTTTTTGTTATCTGTTTTTATTATCTTTATTAAAACTTGTAAAAATATAATATCACCGAAATTTGCTTGAATATCTAAGATTGCGGTCGTATCAACTAATTTGTTTTTATAGCAATAGTTTATCACATTTTACGATTTCAGAGCAAATATTTTCTTATTGATGAGGGAAGAACTATCGAATTTTGTGGGGATTCTGAAATATCTACTATGATAAGTTTCTCTAAATTAGAAGGTTATTTTTTTCGAATTGCATAGCTATTGATTTAGAATATCATTTTAGTCGTTTTCAAATTAAAAACTAAATATTCGTTATTCTAGTTTCTTCTCTATTATTTTATGCAATAGAATCATCCCATTCCGTCGATCATAATTTTCATCGGCAAGTTATGTTTTTCAAATGTACACCACACAACCAATCCAATGCCCTTATCTATTTTGACCTTATCATTAGATATAATTGAAACTTTTTCCCCTGTTATTGCTACTGTAGCTGTTTTTCCAGTCAAATGAGTATAGCGCGCATTCTTTAGTTGGCGGAAAACTGTAATGCATTCTGGAGCATCATATTAATCGAAAGGCTATAAAATGGTTCACCAAACTGGTAATTAAAAGTATTGTAGATTTATTTAATGAAGTACTGCTAATTATCTTATATAAATTTTAGATCGGCAAGCTGCATTTTTCTTACGCACATGTCCTGCACTTGCCGTTGGTTTCATATTAAAGAACGAAAAGTTATCAACTAATCTTGAAGAATTATTGAAAAATCGTTGCTCTAGAGAAAAAATGTGCATCTTAAAGCATGTACTACCAGTAGAGAAAAGTAAGATATATTCAATGATAAACATCTACTGTAAATCCTTTCATGCTTCCATCTTTCAAAATCTATAAATGAAATTTATAACTATTTTCCAACTTGTATTTTTTTAACTTCAATTTCTTTTTTAGTTCTTTTATGTTTCCAATGAATGTGAAATTACGATAATTTGAACTTAATCGAACGTATTATCCGTGATATATCGAAGCATTAAAAAAATTTTTCAATATGTTTGAATTAATATTTTATTTTTAGAATAATCTTTACTCTGTTGCTGATATAATATTCGTTGATGGTACATCCTTGGTGAATTTGCTGGATTATGGCGCTGAAGTATTCGTAGCCAATAGTTTGTTACCGACCAGTAAATTGTTACCAATCGATACAAATAATGCAAATAATGCATCGGTTTCTCTTTTCAATTTTTAAAACTAAATGTAGGATTTGTTATTAGTGGGAACAGAAATAATGAATCATTTTGTATGAGATGAAATGATTAGATGAGGTTTTTAGATTTTTGAACACGAATTCATTTGATGTGTGAATTTAATGATTTATCTTAGATTCTTTTACTTAACTTATAAGAGCATGCATTTTATTGCATACTAGCTCAATAGCTATTAAAATCAACAATATTTCTTTTTGTTTCAACAATATTTCTTTTCATCAATCAACAATATTTCTTTTTAGATGTTTATATAGCAGATAAAAGTTTTTGACTGTTTCTGAAATTGCAGGAAGATAACGGTCAATGGGAAAATGGTAGTAATGTTTGTTGTGATGGCTTTTTAGCAATGTTGATTTCTTCAAAGAACATGAAATAGTTGAAAAGGAAATAGACGGTAAGTTTATGTAGTACTAATGCTTAGTCTCTCAACCCTTTTTGTTTACTGAATTGTCATTAGTTTGATAGTTGAATGACATTTTGTCGTGCAACAGAACATTTCGAGCGAATAAAAGTTGAAGAAGAAAACTGTTTTGTTTCTGCAGTTCTCTTCGTCTCTCTATTTTACATTTTCATGCTAAATTCTGATATTCGCTATCAGTGCAACTCCGTGTAATGTATGTTTTCATATTTTCTATTTCAATACGGTTTCATGTTTTGGACAGCTCAAAAAAATCACTGAGGAAAAATCACTAAACCAGAGATCCTTACAGCTCAAAAAAATCACTAAACCAGAGATCCTTGCTGTCTTTTATTATTATATCTTTAAATTTTGAAAATAAAATTATTGACCATTTTATTTTTCAGATGATTTAGGCGCATTTTGAAGTATTTTTCATATATAATGGCTATTCAATTTTTGGAAGTATTGCGTTGTATTATAAATAGGGGCATTTTATGTTAATCCTGTAAAATATTATAATTTGTTTTCCATATTTGTTATTTCTTTGACTTGTCAAAAAATTATTGCATTTAGCGCTATAATGCATTAGTTCTGATATGGATTTCAATTTATGATAGAAAAATACGAATTGATTTGTTGGACATTTCTGATTATATTTAGAGAGTTTTATGTGAAATTATTTTAAATGAGGGAGTGAATAAGAACTATTAATTTTTAAAACATTTCTTGCCTCTTTCTTGAGCACTTTATATGTCTCTATCAATTAATGAGCTTTTCTTAATAATTATTTCTCCTGAAAATTCCAATTATTGTTTTAGTCAATATGTCAATACAACTGTAATTTCATGAATCCGTTTTCTATTTGCGATGTATCATTATTCTGTTTTCGAAAGAGTTATTTTCCTTTGCTGACAGATTTAGTTATCGTTTAGCTAAAGATTCAACTTCTCAAATTTGAGCTTTAAGTTACTTATCTATTAGTCTTTAATAATCTTGTTATAATGGCCTTTTTAATAATTATTTTCCTGAAATTTTCATACTGTTATGTCAACATGTCAACTCCATTAATCTCTCTTCTTTTTGCAATATATCATAATTTTTTTCTTTTGATTACTCTTCATTATTATTATTCATTTTCACTGTGAATAAATTTTTGAAATGAAACATTTTTACTTCATATTCCCTTTTCTTTAATATTACTACCAAAAATGGATTATTGTTTTATTTGTCTGAAATATTTGTTATTAAATGTATTCTATGCAAAACAATTCATCATTAATGACATCTTCGATACACATACATTTTTATTCGTATTTTTAATTTCAAAAATAATTTTATTATATTATAGGAAATAAATGTAACAGATAAAAAATTGTATATACCTGTTTAATAAAATCATTTTAATAGATAAAATTATTATTGAAATTTTTTCAAAAAATTTTTTTTTATAATTCTTGATTATGTATTAATGAAAATTTATCATACGTTTGAAGATGTGAGAAATTTTTTTGTTTCAAAAAATAGTAAACAAAATATTTTTTTAAAAAACGAGGAAATTATTTCAAATTAGAAGTAATCATTTGTAAGATTAATTATTGTAATAAATATTTTCATATATTAATTTCTACCTAATAGCTAAATTATTGATTGATTGATTATGTTATGATAATTTTTCAAACTTTTTAATTATATATATCAAAAAGATTTTTTAATTTTTATTTTTTTATTTGTTTAAAATGTTGAAATTTAATTTTCATTACAACAAAATAAATTAAACAATAAATCAATAATCAATAAGTAGTAAAGATAAGGACTAATTTTCAGGTCATTGCAATACATATTGTTTATGCGATTAGCGATAATAAGCTTTGATTGGTGTCCAATTAATTAGGCAAAATATTTGCCTAATAATAAAATTTCTCTCTCATTCTCTCTTCCCTTTTCATTATATTTAAAATATATTGCCAACATTCCATCTTTGATTATTATTTTTTTGCCAAATTGTTATTACTGACTACTATTTTGGACTATTTATTACGTAATATCAATTGAATGTGATTGCAGCATTTTTGACAAGAGAAAATTGATTAATCCAATCAGATGGAGAAAATTGTTGTATTAGAATCTGCCATTAGAATCTGAGAAAGATTTAGCGTAACATTTTCACAGGAGGATTTAAGGTCAAAACTTCTGGTAACCTTTTGCAACAAAAGTCTTTCAATACTTCCTTAGCAAAATGATGATAATGATGTTGCTGATAATGATGATAATGATGATGATGGTATATTTTATTTGATGGGAATTTTGGCTTATTTTTTATTTCATTAATTTTATAACTTTAAATTGAGTAAGGTTTAAGTTTCGGGCCTCTTATTAAAATGAGCAAGTTGAAATTTGTCCCTTAGCATCGATGATTTTTATCAGATAAGTAAAATGAAAAAAGCGAGGTACTGATAAGAAGAAGCGAGAATTTTCGTTTTGTTTTTTTGTTAGCTAATATTTATGCTTTTTCTTCCTAATTAATGCATTAATTGAACAAAAGAAAAATAAAATAAACTTGATCACTTGATAAGGATAATATGATCGCCTATTATTATCGAATAACTTTCTACGATTTCTTATACTAACTTTAACAGTATGAAAGGGAATCTGAGAAGTTATAATTAAGAAAAAAAAAAAAACTATTATTCAATGAATTCCATTTTCTCAATTATTCAGTGAATTTCATTTTTCTAAATGATTACTGTAAAATATTAATTATAGTAATAAATTTGTAGAAAAAATTCAATAAATAACTTATTGAAAATTCATTGATAAAAAAGAAAAAAAAAACAAAACGAATGAAATTATACGATTGGATTGATTTGTTAAAAATTTATTTAAAATTTCATCAAAAATTTTTATTGAAATTTTTAAATTTCTTCGAAAGAATCGATTATTTGAATAAAAATTTGAGGCAATTAATTTTTTAATTAATAAATTTTTAACAAATTAAATGATAGAAAACAAAAAAAATGAAAAATAAAACGAAGAAATCATTAATTTAGCTTTTCTTCTTTTTTTTTTTCATTTCAAATTTTATCATCTTTTAACTTTTTTTAGCCCATTTAATTTCATTTTTTTTTGGCCAAAATAATTGCTTTATTTTTTTGCCAATTTTTTTTTTTTAGTAAAATAATCTTCTTAATAAAATTAAAATTACTATATCAATAGTAATAATATGATGAAAATATTCTAATCGATACATTTTAATAATCTTGGAAATTAGAATTACCATATCAGTAGTAATAATAATAATAATATGATGCAAATTTTCTTATCGATATATTTTAAAATTTTATCAAATTAATTATTCGTAAAATGACATATACAAAAAAAATAGTTGCGAAAAAAAGAAGAAATAAAAATCATGATAAAATCATAATATTGCTAATATCATTTAAAATATCTCTAAATGTTTGTAAACAAAAAAAAAAAAAAAAGAAAGAAACGAAGAATAGACTTTTAAATTAATTTTATTTATAGCATAAAAAAATTTTTTTATATTTTGGATATTTTTTCTTTTAAATTAAAATATATCAATTATTATTATTTATTGTATTAAATTAAATTTTGAAATATATATGTGTAATCGTAATTTACAAAAATAAAATTTTCAAAAATATCTAAATTATCGATTTTTTCTTTTTGATAAAATATTTCGAATTTGTCAATTTTAAATATACTTTAATATTTCGAAATTTTAAAATATTTTTAAATTTAAATATGTCTTTTTTTTTTTTGTAAGAAATATAATCTTAAAAGAAAACTGAAAAATATAACTAAGAAATATAATATTAAGAAAAAAATACAAAAGCTATGTCGAGTATTTCCTGGCTTTATAAATATAAAATATTAATTTTAAAATTATCATTTTAAAAATCAAAGTTTTGTTTTCTCTTTTCTCTTTCTCAACAATTTTTAGTATAATTTAAATTATTTTTATCATTATTCGTTTGTATCAATATTATCCGTATTGGTAGTATTATCATCATCATTGCTAATACAATTATCACCTTGCTTACGAACAATTTTTTTATGCTTCATACGACGATTCTGGAACCATGTCTTCACCTGTGCAAAAATAATTTTTATCTAACTTTTGTTTTTTTTTATAAATATATTATGTTAATTTAATTTTGATAATTACTAGCAAATTTGATTACGGTAATCTAATTTTGATAATTATTATCAAATTTGATTACGGTAATTTAATTTTGATAAGGATTATTATATTGTTAAATTTAGTTAAAATTTCTTTCCGAAATATTTATATTTTAATATTATTTAAAATTGTACCTGTGTTTCACTTAAATTTAATACTGTAGCAAGTTCGATACGCTCTGGTGTTGAGAGATATCGTTGTGCTTCAAACCTTTTTCAAGACCTTGTAATTGTTGATCGGAAAATACGGTACGTGCTTTCCTACGTCGATATGATTTACTTGCTGATACCAAACGTAACGCATCAGTACCAACTGATGCTGCCCATAAATGAGGAAATACTGCTGCTAAAATATTTTTTCATTTAAAAATTATAATTCACTTAAAAAAGATTTTTCCTTAACCTACAATAGAATAGTTTTGCGAAAATTTTGCGATAAAATGTCCTACGACAGAATATCTTTGCGAAAATTTTGAGACAAAATGCTTGTGATAGAATATCACTGCGAAAATTTTGCGATAAAACACGTTACGATAGAATATTTTTGCAAAAATTCTGCGATTTTCACGAAATCAGTGATAGAAAACAGCAAAAAATAATCCTCCAATGGAATACTTTTTGAAAGTTATGAATTCTTAAAGCAATTACATACTGCTCATTGAAATTCATTAATTTTTAAATTTGTGACAAAAAAGGTTAAACAAAAAAAATACGATATTAATGAAAGCTCGAGAAAAACTAAAATTATGGTAATTTACTACGATAATGATTAATATTTATACAGTATTATAAGTAGTAATTATATCAAAGAGTATAATAATGAAAATATAATTGAAAATATTTGAAATAATTAAAATTATATTTATATTAGAAAAAGAAAAAAATTAGGACGCAAAATTATTAGGATCATTTGATGATTAAATTATTATGATTAATTTAATGGAAGAATTTTGATTACTGATATGAATTTTTCAACATTTTAGATTAACTTTGAACTTTTAACAATTTACTGATATGAATTTTTTTAACAATTTAAATTAACTTTAAATTTAACTATTAATGCAAATTATTGCAATAAATGATAAATTTTAAATTTTATCAAAAATTTTTTTCACTTCGTTTTCTTTTTTTATCTTAAAATATAAATTAGGGAAAATTTGTTAAAATTAATTTATCATTGGTGATAATAGAGGGAAATCAGGACGGCATAATTTTTGATGCAAATATTATTCATTTTGCTTTTTTTTAAAATTTAATACTTGCTAGAATTTCAATTATAGAAATTAAAAAAGTCGAATTAAAATATTTCATTATAAAATTATCTTTCAAAATTTAAAATGTGTTAAATGAATCATTGGAAAACAAATAAATATGATTGTTGTAAACTAAGAAAAACAATTAAATAAATCATTGTAGGAAAATAAATAAATAAATATGATTGTTATAAACTAGTAAAAATAAATAAATAAACTTTGCAAATTTCTATGGAGGATCGTTATAGAAAAAAATATTAATCTGACTGTTAAAGCATTGAAAAAATAAATAAATAAATAAGCTTTGTAAGTTATTATCATTTTGTTCCCAAAATAATTCTAAAATATTATCACTTAAAAACTAAACTCTTTAAGTTATTATCATTTCATTTCCAAAATAATTCTAAAATGTTATCATTCAAAAACTAAACTCTGTAAGTTATTATCATTTTATTACCAAAACAATTCCAAAATATTATCATTTAAAAATTAAACTATTTGTAACAATTAATTTCATTAAGCAACAAAACTAACCTGATCGTTGAGCCATTAAAAACTTTGCTCAAATGGTAATACAGCAGCAGTTGCAGCAGCACAATTTAACCATAACGGTATCGCTGTTGCTGTTGGTGTTGGTATTGGTGTTAGTGTTGTTGTTGTTGTTGTTGTTGTTGTTATTGGTGTTGGTGTTGTTATTGTTGTTGCTGTTGCTGTTGCTTCACAATATGCCAATAATGTTTTCTTATCAAAATATGTCGCAGTAATATTATCATTATCAGATTTTTGTTCCATAAATAAATTTGATTGTTTCAATAAATTATCTGATAATAAAAATTCAGATTTTTCTACATAATTATTACTACCACTAGCAATAGTTTGTAATGTAGTACTAGTAGTAGTAGTAGCAGTAAGTAAATGATTACTATCCGTTGTTGTAATTGGTAAATTTCTTTCAACATTTGAAAGAATTGCATCATCAAATTCTTTTGTAAGAATTTGCTTACATGATAATCTATTATCATTATCATTTTCTATAAAATTTTTTGATTCAATAAAATTGCCCGATTTACATGTTGAAAATATTGCTGCTGCTGCTGCTGCTGTTGTTGATGATGATAATGATGATGATGATGATGATAATGATGATGATGATGATGATGATGATGATGATGTTGTTGTTGATGATTGTTGTTGTTGTTGTAGTAAATGATTGATCGAGAAATAGTTGATAGTTGTATCGGTTATTCTCGAATTAGAATTAGAAGCGTTTGTTGTCGATTTAGCCATAAAATAATAATTTGAAAAAAATTTTGATCCTTTCGTTCTTCCGATCTTCGTGCTCAAAACTTGGCATGCACACATACACACATACACACACCTATACACCTATACACAAGAATAGCTAAAATGGATAATCCTCTAAACTCATCATCTCATTCGTTACCGTAATCATCGATCATCATTTCTAATACTGACAAAAATGGGCGGTGCTTTGAGCTAAAAATACTTGAAATCTTTGATAGATTGGATTGAAGCGAAATGAGTAATCAAAATGCTCGCTCAATCGTATAGGATAAATTTTGACTATTCTATCAGATTATTTACTTCTCTCTTCCTCTCACTTTCTTATTTTCTCTTTTCTTCCATCTATCTCTTTTTCTCTCTTTTTACTCTCACTCTCTCTTTTTCCCCGTCTTTTTATCTTTTTAGTTCGTTATAATTTCATCTTGTTATGATAAAAGTTACGCATTTCGAGAATACATTAACTAATCCATAAAATTACGTTCGTATTAACTTAATGGAAAACGTGCACGTATAATTATCGTAATCCTATTTAATTTTTCAAATAATAAATGCAAAATGAAATATGCAAATTATAGTATCATTAAGCAATATATAACTTTATTTTATAAAATTACATCAGATTATGTGAAAAATGTTTTTTTTTAATTATTAGACAGTATAATTTTTATAGAAGAAAAAAAAAGTTAGGTATTTATTTATCAAAATTATTATTTATTATTTAATTATAAGAAACAATTTAATTTTGGATATTATAATTATTGTAATTTCATCAATAGTAAAAGTAAAGTAAATATGTAAATTATTTAAAAGCAAAATAAAAAAACCTAATTTATTCCATAAAGTTATTATCCCATTTGCTTATAGGAAACACGCAGGTATTTCAGTTTTATCGTAATAGCTTTATCGTAATAGCTTTATCGTAATAGCTTTATCGCAATAGCTTTAACGCAATAGCTTTATCGTAACAGTAAAAATAATGCAAATATGCAACTCATAGTGTTACTCATTTACTTATAGGAAGCATGCAGGTATTTCAACTTTATCGTAATAATATTGTAGTAATAGTTTTATCGTAATAGATTTTATCGTAATGCAAGTTATAATTTTACTCGTTTACTTATAGGAAACACGCAGGTATTGTAGCTTTATCGTAATGCCTTTATCGTAATGGCTTTATCGTAATAGCTTTATCGTAATAGCTTTATCGTAATAGCTTTATTGTAATAGATTTATCGTAGTAGTAAAAGAAATGCAAATATGTAAATTATAATTTTCATTTAAAAATTTGTTTACAATACTACTATAATTTCATACTGTAACTGTTTTTTTTGTCTTTTTAATTATAATTATTTTACTAAATTTTCAATAATTTTGAACGAATAAATCAATAATATATAAATTTTGTTTTTAACTTTTTCAACGATATAACTATTATTTGTTATTAATTACTGCAAAAATAATTTGTTTAGCTTTTTATTAAACATTTTTAAAAAAAAACAATTAATTTTCTTTTTTCCTTTCACAATTTTTATTAATCGCTCAATTTATTTGAATGAATTTTTTGTTCCTTTTTTTTTAAGTATTTTAACAAATTTTTGGAAGATTTTTTTATCATTTTTTAAATTGTATCATATCATAGAAATGAATTCATTCATTTAAATTCTCCCATATTATGGCCTTTTTTTTTTAAACTTTTCTTTTTTTTTTTTTAGTATCGTAATTTTTATAGCTTTCAATTTTTTAGAAGATTAGAAAAAAGTTTAGAGTGCAAAAAGGACGAAGTATGGATATAATAAGGGATAGAAGAAGAAACGATCGGTTGGTTCATTCATTCTCCTTCTTAATAATAGATCAGTAAATAGGCTGACTTGCTTTCAGGCATCACAACTAATGGGCCAACTAATTAAGTTTACCATCTGTAAAGCTTTATTTTCCACAATATATCTATCTATCTATTTCATCCTATTTATCTATCTATCGCTTTTAATTTACGCCTTTTAAAAATCCTTTCATATAAAATGTAATAATTTTATTTTACATTTTGAAGAGTTGAGAAATGAGAAAGGCAATAATTACAACTTTAAAAGGCTTCAAAATTTATCGAATTAATAGCAAAGCTTACTTATCCAAACATTTTTATCGAATCATTGAGCATTTCATTTCTTATCAAAATTCATTTATTCATTGATGATAATGAAGTAGCGAATAAATTAATCTTAACTATATATATATATATGTGTGTGTTGATAATATTAGAATGATGAAAATCACTTATCACCTTATTTGATAATGCATAATAATAATTATAATACTGTAATTGTCAGAATATCATGATAATGAAGATGCGAATAAATTAATCTTAACTATATACACATATATATATAGTGTGTGTTAATAATATTAGAATGATAAAAATCACTTATCACCTTATTTGATAATGCATAGTTAATTATAATACTGTAACTGTCAAAATATTATAATCACGAAAGTAAAATTGTTAATAAATCAAGACGAGAATATACCACTGAGGTGATACAATTAAAGGAAAATAACCTTAACAATATACCTGTATGTGCTAATAATGTTAGAACGATAAAAATCATTTATCAGTTTACTTGATAAGATCATAGCTTCATTATGTATTATCATGGAGTGAAATTATAATAATAAAATTGTCAAGATATCATAATCAATATACTAAAATTGTTAATGATCAGTATGTAAAATGAACAAAGACATATTGGCTTGTATATTTATATGTATATGGTGATAATATTAGAATGATTCTATCAGTCTATCATTTCATGATAATTCATAATAAAGCTATGATAATAATATTAAAATATTATTATCAGTAATAGTTAATAGTCGAAAAAACGATTTAAATAATTCTTCTATTTTAGCATAAACGTATATAAAAAATCAGGAAAGAGGATAATCGTAGATTAATTATCATATCATTAGTATCTATTGATGATAAAAGAAATGATAATTTAACAATACTATATTGATGATAATATCAACGCAATATTATCATTATGAAATATTAAATTAAAGTATCGTATTATTCATTTATCATTTCAATTATAACATTCCATTTCATCAATTTTTTATCAATCAATAACAAAATAATAACTTCTTCAATTTAAAAGATATTAGTTAATATTCTGTTCAATTGATAATGTAAATATTTCATTTGATAAACTGATAACAGTTATTTTCCTCAATTAATAATGCAAACATTTGATTTGATAAATATAGTGTTTTTATCTTTTTTTTTTACCGCAAGATTATTATAGCATAAACGATATATATGAAATCACATGTTATTTAATGATAATATTTATTTTGCAGATAAGCCTCTTCTACAACCTCTGTTTGCTTTTTGTTCATTTTTATGATATGCGATTAATTTTATGCATTATTTATTAAAATGTTTATATGATAATGATAATAAATGATAAATTGCTGTCAGCTGATAAACATCAATGAATGAATGGTAATCGTTTGTTATTATTAACAATGATTATTTAATTTGTCAACTGCGATAAATTACTGAAAGAATTATTATTGATCGATTAATTAGTCAATCAACCGATCAATTTATTCCATCAAATTATTTGGAAATTTTATTTATTATTTATCTAATGATAATGAGTAAAATTTCAACTTACATATTATATATCTGAACAGTACTATCGCAGCAACAATAAATTATTGATTTGATAGTAATTATCAATTTATCAAAACTGATTAATTCAGTAATTGTGATAGATTATTGGAAAAATTATTCATTGATCAATCAATCAATCAATCAATTTATTCAATAAATTTAATGGTAATAAGTAAAATATCTTTTGATTATGATTACTGTAATGATAAATTCTGACAATAATTATTAGCATATTTTAATACTTTTCATTAATCAAAGCTAATTTGATTATGTATTCGTAGAAATTTTAATTAATTATTATTATTATTTCTTAAAATTATTATCACATTTTTAATTTAATAATCAAAATCAAAAGATATATAACAAATATATTTAAATATGACTACTGTAATAATAATTTATTGCATATAACTAATTATTCACATATTACAATACTTTTAATAAATCAAAATTAATTTAATATTTAAAAATTTTGATTAGATCTTATCATTTGACAAGATAATCAATATTAAAATCGAAAAAAAAACGGATATATTATCATTAATGTATATATTTATAACATTTATATTAAAATATGTGAATATTTTACATTAACTATTGTCAGCAATAAGAATAATTAATATTTTATCACTTGATAAGATAGATAAGCAAAATTAAAATCAACAAAAAACAGATATATTATCATTAATATATATATGCAATGTTTATATAAACAATAAGAATAATTAAAATTTTATCACTTGATAAGATAGATAATCAAAATTAAAATCGAGAAAAGCGATATTTTATCATTAAGATATATGCAATATTTATATTAACAATAGTAGTAATTAATATTTTATCATTTGATAAGATAATCAAAATTAAAATCCAAAAATACAGATATATTATCATTAATATACATATGCAACATTTATATTAACAATAGGAATAATTATAATTTTATCATTTGATAAGATCGATAATCAAAATTAAAATCCAAAAATACAGATATATTATCATTCAGATATACATATGCGCAATATTTATATAAACAATAGGAATAAATTAATTGGTCAGTTTAAACAACTACTATTTACTATATGAAAAACATTTTATAGTTAATATTAAGCCATATAGGCTGGCGCCGTTATTGGAAACCATTGATGTCTGGACCAGTTATTACATTCCTATTCATTAATTATTGGCGGTTTATAAGTTTGTCAAAAAAAAAAAAAAAAAAAAGGAGAAAGGAAAAAGAAAAGAATATATTTATGGTGTAGGAAATTATTTAATGGAATCATATATTCTCATATATTTATGAGAATATTAATATACAATAAATATGTAATATTTATTCTCTTCTTAATAACATTGTTTTTTTTTTTTTATTATCAAAAAAAAAAAAGAAATTTCTGATTATATGATAAAAATCCTTCTCAATCAATTAAATTTTAATCATTTTGATAAGAAATTATTTCAAGAAAAAATAATTGATAATTTGATAAAAACATTTTTTTTTTAATTTCAATTATTGATAAAAATTATTTCGAGAAAAAATGACTGATAATTTAATAAAAAAACTTCACTTCTTAAAATTCGATCATTGATAAAAGATTATTCAAAAGAGATTAATAAATTAGTGGTAAATTTATCAAATTCCAATCATTGATAAAAAATAATTTCAAAAAGAAAAAAATGATTGATAATTTAATAGAAACTGTTTTTTTTTTTTTTTTTTTAATATTCAATCATTGATAAAGGATTATTCAAAAAAAAAAGATTAATAAATTAGTAGTAAATTTGTCAAGCTTTAATCATTGATAAAAATTATTCCAAAAAAAGCGATTAATAAATTTTTTTAAAATTTAATATTGATCAATTTATTTGAGCAATATATATTTTTAATTTAATAAAAATAAATTTGATATAATTCTAAAAGATTAATTATTAATTTGTTTTCACATATAGATATATATTTCATTGGTACATTGTGATAAATAAAATTTGAATAATAATAATAATAAATAAATAATGATAATAATAATAATAATAATAACAATAATAATAATCATAATAATAATAATAATAATAACAATAATAATAATAATAATAATGATAATCATAATAATAATAATAATAACAATAATAATAATAATAGTATAGGCAATCGCGATGAATTATTATAATTAAAAATGCAAAATTAAGTACGGGAAAAATTAGGAAAATGAATTAACAATTTTGGTGCTCAAATATTTCGCCTATCAAGTTTCATGATAATAATATCGCATATACGATTAATTAGCAATAAATGATCCATATGTGAGGATTTTAAATTAATTGAGTATATGTATTGTATTAATTGGAAATGGATGATCTATATATGAGGCTATAAAAATTATTTAAGTATATATATTATATTGACTGAAAATGAATGATCTATATATAAGTATTTAAAATTAATTGAATATATATATTATGTTAATTAGCAATAAATGATCCATATGTGAGGATTTAAAATTGATCGAGTATATATATTACATTAATTAGAAATGAATGATCTAAATATGAGTATTTAAAATTAATTGAGTATACGTGTTGTATTAATTAAAAATGAATGATCTATATATGAGTATTTAAAATTATTTGAGCATATATACATATATTATTCATAATATAGAAAGAACAAAAGATAGATATCGGAATTGATTTGAAATATAATTTACGTAATAATTTATTTTCATTAAACAAATTATGATATATTAAAATTTATGCGTTACGTTAAATCAGAAAAAAATGTTGTAAAAATTTTGAACTTTTAATAATCTTTTAAACATTTTATTTTCTAATATTATTTTGAAATTAATATTAATTTAAAAAAAAAAAGAATCAATTAAACTTAATTTACATAAGGAAATTGTTATATGATAAAATGATAGAAGCATGTTGATACTGTAATTATAGAGCATTTATGCAAAAAAAAAAAGACATAAACATAACAAATTATGTCTGCAAAACGCATTACATACATAATTGACCTTTTCACCTACAATTCTCAGCATATTAGTCACACGAATAATTTTTTTCGTTTGTTTGTTTTTCGTTTTTTTTCGGTAATTACAAAAAAAAAAAGAGCAACAAACGAGAAATTCGAGAATGCTTTCGAGAATAAAATTTAAATTACTAAATCAAATTTTCAAAATTTAAATTTGATAGTAATATGTAACATTCATTTTTCAATGATAAGAATCAATCGTAATTTTGCTTCTTAATTTAATATCAAATATTCAAATTATAGTTTGTTAATTTTTATCATTTCTCTAGGACGAATTTATATCATGGTTCATTTCTTAATTTGATATCAAATTCAAATTATAATTTATTAATTCTTATTAAAATTCCTTGTAACATATTTATTTAATTGTTTCATGCATGCACAAATATGTATTTTCAGGATATGATTTTTTTTCAATTTAATATCAAATATTCAAATTATAATCTGTCAATTTTTATCATTTCTATAAGACGGATTTATCAGTTTTTTAATTTGATATCGAATATTTAAATTATAATTTATTAATTCATATTAAATTCCTTGTATTACATTTACTTAATTATTTTATGCATAAATATATATTTTCAAGATATGATTTTTTGTAATTTATATAAGAATGTGTTAAATTTTATATCTAAATTAATTATTCGATTTATTTATTTTTTTTTGTTAGTTAAATTAAATATAAATTATTACAGTAATTCTCTCTCTGTCTCACTCTCTTTTTTTTTAAATTTACACCTTGCACATTAATGATATATGAAATGAAAATCGCTATAATTATATTTAAGTACTATAATCTTTTATTTAATACGACAAAAGTGATATATCTTATCTGAACAAAAAAAAAAAAAAAAAAAGTAGTACTTGAACGATTAAAGAGTACTTGTAAATATAGGTAAGTGTCTATATTAAACAGGTCATTTAAAGAAGCTATCTTTATGATAAATGCGTTAAACCACTTCAAATGGATTACACTCTTCCATACTACTACCATTAATACAATCATCAAAAAGGCGGCTCAATAAAAAGGCCGTACATTAATTAAGTGTGCATTTATGATGACAATATATGCAATACCGACACATCAATAATATATATATATATATAATCTATTTATTAGTTAGTAAAATTAATAAAATATGCAATAGCTAATTAATATTTTATTTGACAAAATTATTATTTGAAATTTAATTAATAAATTTTTAGATTTATTATATAATTTATAATAGTGGGAATGATTAAAAAAATAAAATTACAAATACATTCCTAAATTTAGATTTTCCATTGGAAATTTTGATTTTGATTGAGATCAACGAAAATGATTGAGATCAATGAAATTGACTGAGATTAATGAAAATGAAAATATTCGATTAAAATGTGTAAAAATATTCAATTATATTTTGATTACACAATAAATCTAAGATTATTAATTAAGATTTATTATATTTGATTGAGATTAATGAAATTAAAAATATTCGATTATATTTCATTAAAATATATAAAAGCTTTTTTTTCTTCAATTCTAAATTTTTATTTTATTTCAAATTTGAACACGAACATTTGAATAAATTTTAATTCGAATATTATTTTTAAAATTAAATATTAAATGTTATTATATCTGTTATTACTCTAACTCAAAAGTGATAAATTAAATGAGTTTTAGTTCTCAAAAAGTTATCTGCTAAGTAGTGTACCTGTAATTACGGATATAATAACACTTACAGAATTATAATTCAGATAAAAAAATATTTAAAATGTAAAATAAAACTCAAGACATTTGGTTATATCAATCTTCATCAATGATTGAAATTGGTGGTAAAAAAAAGATTCAAAAATACGTTTATCAAAAAAATTGCAAAATCTCGAAAAATCTAAATTAACTGCCAAGATGTTAGTTGTAAGCATGATATTGCATAGCTGTAATAAAACAATGTTGTAAAAATGAAATTCTCAATCATGCATCATCATCGTCGTCTTTCTCATTTTTCAATCCCCATAGAAATATATTTGCTGCTGATGACGATAATAGTATCGGCTTTTTTGGATGTGAACTAACCGAATGAACTACGGAATTTGGATGTGGCAATTTATGCAATATTTTCATCTGAAATAAAATCTTTAATTCTTGCACATATATTTTGAAAGATTAAAATTGAGCATACATAAAAGTTGTATTGCAAAAACTTTGATTCAAATTAAAACAATTTTTTTATCCTACAAATAAAAAAAAGCGATAAGAGAAAAGCCTATCTATTTTTAAACAATAGACTATGTTTTTTTCACATAAAAAAATTTTTAAACAATAAATGATATAGTATAGATTGCTCACTTCAATCATATTCCATATATACAGATGAGCATCCTCGGAACCGCTTACAACATGAGCATCAGTTGCAAGTAGACAACTTTCTACACGATATTCAGTATTTGTATGACCGGTATAGCTGAAATTTCAACATAAGAATATATTTAAAAAAATCCCAGACCTAAAAATACACCGAAATAGTTAAATGTTAATTTTTTTAAATGAATAAAAAATATCTTACGAAAAATTTAGAAATAAGTAAAAAGATTATAATTAAAAAAAAGCTAATATTATTGATGAATTAGATATTAAAAAAATCTCATAATTAATAAAATAGTAACTCTCTAAATTGAACAATATTTTCTTGCTTCACGATGAAACAACGAAAATTAATTCGACGGTCAATCAGAAGCGGTTAATGGAACGGACAACTATTGGCAAAGTCGTCTGTCAACGACAATTTCAACGGTGGAGCGATAACGAAATATATTTAAAAAAATAAATAAATAAATCAAAAAATGAAAACAAACTCTGCCAATAGTTGTCCGTTCATTTTATCAAGCAATCGAATGAAACCATCTTTTGTTGATGCAAGTAAACATTGACCATCTGCTGAGAAATGCAACGATGTAACACTATTGCCAAGAAAATCTAAGATATTTTTGATGTATACATAATGTAATAAACATATAAACATATCTGATTAATTTTTTTAACACTTTCCAACGAAAAATTTCACACCTAATAATCTAATCATCAATGCTATGAAATGTTGGCAAAGTATGATAAAATCAGACTTATCTCTTTAAATCATTCAATTTTGGCGCAAAATATAAGTATTACAGAAAGCATAATTATCGAATAATTTCTTCAATCTATATGAATTTCTTGACTTTTGTACTGGTTTTTGATAAAAACACATCAATTTTCATCAAATTTCCTGCTAAAAATAGCACAAAATAGTCTTAAATAAAACTTTTATCTAACCAAATTCACGTGTAAATTTACCATCAGTCATTTTTCCGTCTCGAATGCTATAGACTCGAGCACTACCATCAGCTGATCCTGAACCAATCTCATGCGAATTCACATCAACTGTTAATATAGCATCTGTTGCCTCATTCATTTGCTGCAAAATAAAACATCGATTAATAAAACTAATTCATGAATTTATAAACATAACAGAAAAAAGAAACGAGAAAGCGGAAAATATTGAGGAAGAAAAAATTGAAATAACCTGTATTGGAGCATTTTTATCACGCATATCAAAGCATCGTACAACTCCATCTTGGCAACCAGATACTGCTACTGTCGATTCCTCATTAAATGCTACACTATTAACTTGACCTTAAAAATCTCAATAAATTTTAGCAAAGGAATAAAAGATTAAATAGAGTTTTAACAGAATTAACAAATAATATAAAGAACCATTATGTCCTCTCCAGCGTCGTGTTATTTTCCCCGTTTCAACATCAAATACTGTCAGCTGTTTATCCATGCCACCAACAAGTATCATCGAATTATCACTTGAACCTTGAGCATCTAGAACCTGTAACAATTATAAAATTACAATTTCAAAAGATGAAGAAGTTTATCACAATAAATATATGCATTAAGATTATTAGACAATTTAACTAATTCATTGATAATACTTCACTTCATGATTTTCATTTCACTAAAATATAACGAAAAACTAGCGTATTTAATTGCTAGATTCAATACCTTTATCACTATTATTTTCTCCAAATTCATTCAGCAAATTTAATCAAAGATAATGAAGCTTACTCATAACACAAAAAAACACAAACACACACACACACACACAAGGAATCATGTTAAGATATGTTAATATCAACGGTAATCATTTAAAACGACTTATTTTTGTATAAAGCTAACCAAATATTGCATTAAATAAATTAGTTAAAAAAAAAAAACAAAGATAAAATAAACCTCCCATCCTGTTCCTGTATATGTTTTTAAAAGCGTTCCTTTATATGGATTCCATAATTTCACTGATTTGTCTGCACCACATGATAAGCAATAATTTCCATCCACTAAATTTTATTTATTATTAGAAATGAAAATGAAATAAAAACTTTAAATTATCTATTGCATTTTCAATACAATAAATTTCTACGTAACATTAAATAATTAAACAGAAAAGAATACACAACGCTAAATATGTCCTTCCAAAACTATGCTTCAATTTTGCATTAAATAAAATTTATTAGACAAACCATTAAATCTAACAGCTCTGACGGCACCTTGCTTACAATTGATCGTTCGAAGCAATGTTTTGGGAGATTTGCATCTGATAGATCCACCATTGTCTAGGTCTTCCAAAATTTAGCCGAAAATTTCATTAAAATGCACCATTTACTAATAAAATCAACAAGTCGATTGAAAAATTAATAAGTCGATCGCGGCGAAGAACATTTCCTAATGCATTCACTATTCATTGAACCTTTCAAAGGTCAAACATGGAATTAATATAATATATTGCCGAAAGATGTATCACAGGAAATTGATATATTCGTTAGAAATTCGAGAGAAAGAGAGAGAAAAAAATTGCTTACAACTATTTATGCGATATCACAGCAAATATAAAAATACTTTAAAATAAAATATATAATAAAATTAGCATCGTAGTTCTCGTTGCTTCTGCTCATAATGCTCTTGAATCATGTATTATAACAGCGAAATGGATATCCTACAAAGTATGTCAACGATAAAATAATAAAAAATTTATATATCGGACGATTCTGAGATCATCGTTTCAACTTCACAAATCAGTGATAAACGCAAACAGAATGATTAAAAATGAAAATGCTTGATTTATAAAATTAGCATAAATTGCATGTAAAGGATGAGAATAAATTAAATATAATTATGGATATTAACAAGAATTAATCAGCTCTTAGTAATGAAATGAACTATCAAGTATCGATGTAAATCATAAATGCAATAAAAACTGATTTAAAATTAAAAAAAAAACCTGATGGGCAGCTGCCGAGAACAGAAATGACGATTAGCAGTAAGTGTTACTGCTTTATAATAATCACCAGAACCAAATATTATCTAAAATTAAAGACGTTAACTGATTAACATAAGTTCTAAATCTTTAAAAATAGCTCATATTCGAAATTTAAATTAAAATATATAAATCTTTGAGCAGTTTTCTAAATAATTTCAAATAGCAATAATATGAAAATACTTACTTTAGATCTTTGATTAATTTTATCAGTCAATTTTAGTTTAGCTGCTTTATCGGACAATTTATCCTCCACTACTTCAACTTTTTGAATAATTCATTGGCGCGTATTCTTTCTTCCGGTCCTGCCACTGTAGTCAAAATTGATTGTGCAGCATCATATGCTGTTCGACAAATGATCATTCTTGTATCTGAAGAAATATTATATGAAAAATTAAATAACCTAGGACTTTCGGCTAAAGTTAAATTAAAAAATTTGCAGTAAATTTTAAAAATATCTACAACGATTTCTTATAATTATTGAACAAACAGATAGATTGAGTATTTTGCTAATTAGATGTAAAATTTATTGAATATATATATATATATATATATATATATTTATCCTCCACTACTTCAACTTTTTGAATAATTCATTATATATATGGAATTCATTATGTAAGGAGAAATAATTTAAATGAAATAACTAGGATGCATTTCTAAATTTAACTTTTCGAATTATTTTCAATATAATGTCAATGTAATAATAATAAATGCAATGTTAAACCTTTAATAACTTTTAATATTGGAGGTAGAGCAGGCTTCATCCTTTCTAAGGCAGCTTGAGCATTTAATAATTTGCTACTATAATTATAATTAGCACCATTTCCATGTGTTAATGATGAAATAAGAGCAAATACAGTACTAATATCAAGATTGACAGTATTGATAATACAGTCTTCGGTTTTCAAGCATTCTTGCTCCGAAAAAGGCAAAATTTTATCGTCATAAATATCATCATTGTCATATAAAGCAAAATCAGCTGGCAATTTCACAAATTCATTAATATTGACCTAAATTAAAAAGATAATTTAAAATTTCAAATTTATGGAAACTGTAAAAAATTTCACCAAATCTATCTTACTGAATAGTACTAAAATTATTCCTCTTACAAATATGGACAATTATTTGTTAACAAACTAATAAAGAGAAATTAAGATGTTCAAATAAACTGCAATCTATTATTTGCAAAAATTTTGATGTTAGTTCGATTTAGAAAGAAATTTACAGAAGATATATAAATAGAGAAATAAACTTTATAAGGCTTAGTTAGAAATGAAGCAGAATAGAACAGGATTAAGCCAAATAATTAACATTGATCTATTAAAAATTATCTTAACATTGATCTATTAAAACGATCCTTAGCTAATATATCATAAATTACTGTGCTTACCGTATCACCAACAACTTCAATCCCAAATGATTCAAGTTTATGCTGCAACAAATCTGGAACACCATTGACAAATTCAAATATTATTCGTGGCATTTTGAAGAAATGAAGATGATTTTGAGCCATCTAAATTTAGTTCAAAATCAAAAGCACGAAAGCAAATCAAATTATCTAATTCATCGTTTTCCTATTCTGTTAGAGTATAATTCATAATAAAACTCACTACAAATTAGTAAAAAAAAGAAAAAAAAATCTCATACCTCAATATAATCTTTTGCTTGCTCAACAATCGATCGATTAGCACTTCCACTAGCACCAATAAAATCCATCGCAAGACCACGAACATTTCTGGATATCACTTTCACCTTTAAAAAAATAAATAATAAAAATTACAATGAGAAATCATAATGGTAAATTAAAATTCAGTAACAAAAACAAATAACGAAGAATATCAAATTTATTTGAGTAAATAAAAAAATATATCGGAAATATTTAGAAAAAAAAAAAATCACCCATGCAGCACCATCATCAATTACTAAATCAATTTCTCGCTTTGATTTCCTGAAAAATTTTAAAGTTTGTAAAATTCATTGATAAAGAAGAAATTCTCGAAAAATTAAATAAAATAAATTATTTTGCTATTTACAAAGAAAAATTTAAAGTTTGTAAAACTCATGGGTAAAGAAGAAATTCTCGAAAAAAAAACCTAGCCTTTCTTTTAAAGAGCTCAAATTATTTTGCTATTGATTAAGAAAAAGATTAACACAAATGTCTAAAAACATAAATAATCTATTCAGATAGACTTTATCACTTTCATAAACAAATATCTGATAATATAACTAATTTTCTCATCTGAATATTCACATAATTTTTATATTTGCCTAAATTTAATTTTAACAAGAAATTTATGATAATAAACAAATAAATAAATAAATAAATAAACAAATACCCTTGCAGTACAGTGAAGCTTTTATAAAATGCACAACATGAATATTTCTTTGCTACATCAAGCAAACTTCGAAGATGTGTTATATTACTGGTATCCAAATATTTCTTCAATTCATTGATTGGTAAATTTTTAACTGCAAAAGAAAAAAGAAACATATATATATATATATATAATAAAAAATAAATTTTGAAATAAGAAATTAAATTAAAATATTTCAGTACTTATTTTATAAATAAATAAATATCATTAAATAAATATGAAAAAAAAACTTACAGCAATTAAAAATTTCATTTCATTTTTAATTTTTTTATATTTTCCAATACCATCAATAGGATGATGATGATGAAAGAAAATATCAACTTCACATAGCAACGATTCAATCTGGCTAATTTTATTGAGTAAAATTTTTCGAAATTATCAATGTTACTTGATGATTCGACGAGCATTATTTACCCTGAAATAAATAAATTTTTAAATGATTATTGAATTGATGAGAATTTTTCAAACATATTTATTAATTTATCTCATTTGTTAAATTTTTTTCATTCCTAACAAGTAAATAAAGATGAAATTTTAAATATTTATCATACATTGCGAATTTCTTTTTTTTCATATATTTAAATAGCGAATCGCTACGACTTCTAGTTTCGCTTTTTTTTTAATATATATTTAAAAGGATATTTAAATATGAATAAATTATACATATATGTTTAATTTAAAAAAAAAAGATGATAACGCTAATTTATCAATCAAATGTCTTATTTTTGAGCCTCTTTAACTTATCAATTCATTTTTTAAATAACAAATATCCGTAAAGCTTAATTTATCAATTATTATAAGATTATTTTAAGTGATTAATATTTTTGATGATTACTACTATACTGTGTTGTTCAATAAAATCTTTTGACGAAATCATCTTAGAGTTTTCACTTGCTCCCGAAAATTCTTGAACTACTACAATACACAGTAAAATTATTGACAATTCTTCTATCAAATGCATCATCGATGTCGCAAATTATTTTTGATATTTTACGACTAATCTAATCATTTCACTTTCATATCGCTTCTATTTATCATCATTTTCTTAATCTAAAATATAGAATAAATTTTCAAAATAATATAAAAGCGAAAAATATGAATTAGAATGATTGTAAAATATAAGCACATTTATTTAGGAATGTATCACTTTTCAATAGCAAACATTTGAATAAGATTGCTTAAAATTTCATTTACAAATATAAAATAATATAAAATTAAAAAAATAAAACTATCGTATCTGATATCAAATCAAATATGTGGACAGGATTAAATGTTCATTCAATTAAAGAACCGTTAACAAAAAAAACATGAAAACTTGATAAGCGATAATTTATTCAATCGCTGAATAATATATACAATGAAAGATCAGATTTATTGAGAATGAGAGACAAAATTATATATTCTGCAAAGAGATTTATCAACAACATTTGCCGAATACTATAAACAAGGATAAATTATAAGATTCCGAGAAGAAAGAGATGATATCAACAGCCATCTTTATAAAATGGCGAAGGCATCAAAACAATAGTACCTATGAAAAAGATATAAGCATATCAGTGAGATTATATCGCCTCCATATCTTGCAAAATTATACTATAATGATTTCGTGAAATTGCTGTAAATGCCAGAGATCGTGCATCGTCGATACGATACTGAAGAAGATGGAAAATTAAATCTTGAAATTTTTCACTAAAGCTAGCTATCTTTAGCCAAAATCAATTATTTAAAATGTAATGAAATTTTAAATATCGTAAAAATTAAGTAAGCAAAATAAGAGATCTAAAACTGCTATTCAAGCAATAAAGCTCATACTTAGTGAGGTCTTATATAATCAATATTTTAATTCATTAACTGAATGTTTCCCCAATCCTTTATATTGATGCATTTAGCATCTGATAACTAGTAAATACCAGATTAATAAACGAAATGAACAATACCCTTGCGGTAACAATGCTAGCAGGATAAAATCTATAACTTCCTTCAGATTTGCGTTTACAATTCTCGACTGCATCTTGTACCATCAAACGTAATAAGCCTGATAATGAAGTCAAACTGATTCTGCAAAATTTTAATAAAAATTTAGCCGTTTATTATACAAATAACCATTAATGAAATACATTTTCCCTATACAAACATCCAGAAATTTACATGACTAAATTCTTTGCATCACTATGTGCGGCTTTTAAACAAAAGAAAAATTCTTCACTCACTCACCTATTTATGAATTAACTAGTGTTAACAGAAATCTTAACTGAATTCGACAAAAACTGATAAAAATTCTTCAGAATGAAATATTAACCTATAATTCATAACAGCAGCAGCAGCATATTCGAAAAGTGAGCCGATCTTAACCAATGGATTGGCTGTTTGAAGCAACCGATCAAGAATATCTTGCATTTGTGAATTTTCTTCACCATTATAAGCAGTCACATCAATCCTATCAAGTGATAGATTCTTTATTTCAGAAGGCAGAAATTTTATTCTATTCCAACTAATATCCAAACATTGCAAATTTGTTAAACTACTTATCTGAAAAAAAATTCGATGAAATTTACAATTCGTCGAAATCAAAAAGGCATAACATATGGTTCCAAATATAAAAAATGAACGTGTAAATACCATAAATAAATGCGAATTCCTACTTCTGTACCAACTAATTAATGAGTCACTAAAAGTTCTAATGATAATTTGATGAAGATGATTGGAATTTTACAATTTCAATTATGCTATCTCGAAATATGACAATAAAAGTCCAGGAAAAATTGCAAATTTCGTTTGTACCTATACTGACAAATAGAACACTCTCAGAGGTTTATTTGGAAAAGTAAAATTAATCATTTTAACAGACCTTTAATTCCCGACAGTTTTTTTAAATAGACTGGTTTATTAATTTCGCAAAACATACTGTTCGTGGTAATTTTTCGATCTTGTTATGACTGAGCGATAAATGAGTCATTTGTGAGAACTGTGTGCAATACGGTGACAAATAAGAAATTTGATTATTTGACAAATCCAACGACAACAAATTTTTCGGTAAAGCTTGCCATAGATCATCCTACAAAAGTTATGTACTTATAGTAAGTAATATATTAAAAATTTTTCACTAATTAGAAACTTGTCTAGGCAATTTATGTGCATGCATATTCAAATCTTAACTAAGCTTTCATATATATACCAAGTTCCTGCCAATAAAAAATACTATCAACTCAAATGTCGGTATAATATCTTTATAAAATATAAAATTACCGAAATACACCGTATTTCATTATCGGCAAGTATAAGCTCTTTGAGATGTCGCAATCGAACAATATTCAGAAACTTAATTTCGAATGCGTCTGATTTACCAAGCTTATTACCGCTAAGATCAAGTCGATGAAGCGACGTAGCTCCAAACCAACGACTGTCAACAGAAGCCAAACCAATGTTTGACAATGTCAATTCCTGTAGTTGGCATAATTTTAAATATTTATACTTAACAAAATAAAATTCCAGTATTTATAAATAAATCCTTCAACAAAAATTTTTAAATAAACAACAATGTTGCTGTTCAAACTAACGCTTTTAAAAAATCTAGAAATAATTCTTTACTCGTAAATAAGATGGAAATCCCAGTTTATGCTCCTTGTACTGTTTCCTACTGCTTATAACTAGTTTTTTTCGAAGTGAAGCGAAATCACTAGATGTAACTTCTTTGTCTTTGTCCAGAATAACTTCTTCACCTGCCAATATCTGCTGCAGTTTTGAAATGAAATTACGAAGACACGGAATTGATGCCTAAAAATATTATTAATATTAAAATTCTTTCCTATCAATTTGCTTCAACTTAAATGATACCATATTATTCAGATTAGTTGAAGAGGACAAATAAAAATGCTAATTCTTATAGTTTGAAATTCCCAGGAAAATTATTTTGATATTAAAATAATACTTGCAGAATTATAATAAAATCGAACGAAAAAAAAGCTAAATTTTTAAGCATTATTAAAAGTTTATAACAATTCTATTCTCACTTTTTTCACGACATTATGTCTCTTATATTCGATTTTTTTCGATAATAGCAATCGATATTTACCTAATCAAAAATGATATATAATAATTTTGGTATGTTGCATGTTCGAATGCAGTAGAATAAATGAGAACAAAAATGTAAATAATTCAATCAATATATCATTACCTCTTTTATACAAATCATAATTGATGGATAATTCATTTCTATTACAGCAGATCCCCATTGAATTTTTGTAGAATGAATTCGCTTAATATTGTCTCTAGTAATCTGTAAATAAATAAAAATAAAATAATGTAGAAGTTTTACAACCATAAAACAATGACAAATTTTACAATTTATTATATACCTCATCATGTTTATCATGTAAATTAAATTAAATGCTATAAATCGAATGTCGATTTAAAACACACAATACAAAACAAAGAAAAAAATTTAATTGTAAAACTTACAGTAAAAAGTCGCCCCTTTCTGGCCTGTGGAGTAAACAGAACTAATTCATATTCGTCTATTTCACTGATTTTGCCATGTCTTAGAATTAAAATTCCTTTGTTATATCGCTGACGTAATTTAGACGTGATCGATATGCGTGAATCAACTAATACGCTACATCGTAACTGCATTTTGTTTTCAAAAAATTATTATCAATTCAAGCTAACAACTTCTGAAATAGAAATTACATTTGCAAGTAAGAAAAGAAAAAAACTCAAGTAAAATAATCCAATATTACGTAAAAATTTTACGGAAAATATTACTCAGATCGAAGTTTCAAAACTTATTTAATTGAAAAGAAATGACAAATATCACTAAAAATTTCATCCTATTTCTATACTTAAAATTCGAGCTCTTCTTTTTATGCATTTGAAATTTAAAAGAAAATTCATAAAAATATACAACTTATGAAAATACAACTATGATAAATACTGAATAAATGAATTATTGCTATTATGATAGTTTTATCACAAGAAAATATTTTAGACACTTATTCATTTACAATTCATTTATCAATGCCGTATTCTCGAAAATGATAAAACTTTTCTAGCACCATCCAAATTTTCGAATTTTCTAAAATTAGTAAAAATACAACAAAAGAAAAAATTCTAAAAATTATCATAACAAGGCGAAGAATTGAAAAACAAATAAATATGCAAGTAAGAAGATTAAAAATTATGCTATGATCCGATTACGAATAACCTAAATTCTAATTTCTTGCAATCAATAAATTTATTTTCATAGTTGATATATGCTGCTACTCTATGTTGCAAAAACTAGTAACTGAATATAATATGCAATATACCAATCGCAATATTATCATATATAATAAATATTCATCATTATCAAAATTGTCCTAAAATAGTATATGTAAAAGATAATCATCAATGACATATTTCTATAAATTATTATATTCATGAAATTAAGAGCAATTTTCTATAAAATACCAATTTCAATAGTTAAATAAAAATTAATGTCAACTTTTTCTCTTAAAAATTCATTTTATTATTTTTATATTTATTAAAATGTAATTCTTGTTCTTACATTTCCATATAGTTATGCCTTGCAAGTATAATTAACTAGTGTTAAGGTGATAAAAAAGGCTAAATACTAAAAGAGCACAGAATATCTGAATTAGAGATAAAAAGGTACAAATATTCATAATTTTTTGATCAATATTAACTTGCAAAAATCATAATTGAAATTATAAAGCAATAACTAGCATATGATTATCAGTAATAGAGACAAAGATAAGCTACATAATATACTTTACGTTTGTTGATTTCAACAGTTATCGAATTTGATGCAACAATTTCATGCATCGAAATGACATATCCGAAATAAGTAAAAATAAACAGATCTTGAGCATACTGAAAAAATTCTATCTAATCTGCATATAAGATAGACAAAATTCTCCCAAATATATGGCATCAAAAATAATAACACAAGTATATCATCAAGTTGTAATTTTTTATTACTTTCAAATTAAATTATCAGGAGTGATATTCTACGAATGAATTGTAATCAATTGTAAGCGAAAGAAATTATTGATAGATATGATATCAAAGAAAGAGCTACAGAAAACAATACGCTACGCAATAACAAAGCAAAATTGAATAATTTAGTAAAAATAAGATACAAACGAATTTTATTCAAAAAACAGAAAGGAATTTCCAGTGATCAGAAGGAAAATGTAAAATATACCACAGAGAATGAAAGTCCTGAAACAATATATAGTATAGAATGTATCATACATGAAAGCTTTACTGGCAATATTTCTTTGTTTGACATGTCGATTAATAAAGAAAATTTCGGAATAGTTTTGAGAAAGTAATTTTCTCATCAGAGTTCTAAAAACTAAGGATATAAAATTTTGAAACTCTGAAAAGACTAAAAAAGCGATGAATTATTTTCAAAAATATAGTCT
Source organism: Dirofilaria immitis (assembly GCA_024305405.1). Classification (NCBI taxonomy): domain Eukaryota; kingdom Metazoa; phylum Nematoda; class Chromadorea; order Rhabditida; family Onchocercidae; genus Dirofilaria; species Dirofilaria immitis. Next base: position 2,862,697 of record JAKNDB010000098.1, read on the forward strand.
TACCACCTAAATTCTGATTCAAAAGAATCATAAATGAGTTTACATTTTCAAAATAATTAAGTCAGAAAAAAAAGGGTGAAGTGAAGAATAATATAGCAAACTTTGAAAGCAGTTGAAGTGAAATATTTTTAAGGACACCTAATACCTAATCGTAGTAAAATCACTAGTTATTACGATGATTATTAAGAAGAGTAAGAAACAGAATATCAAAAATAAATTCATTTTCCGCTTCTCTATTAAATCAAAACATCCGTTATCTATAACAGTCATCATAAATTGCATGTATAGGCATTATCATAAATTGATTAATTTTCCACGGCATTCGCTGCAATGCAAATTAGGACTACAAGGTGCAAGTGTTCTCGAACGTTCCAGATCCTAGAAAAATATTGAAAGCTAAATTTCTTTTGAATACTTTTTTATTGAAGAAATAAGTACTCTTTATAGAAACAATTTCTCAACTTATCCTCCAATTAGGCATCTAAAATCGACATCAACAATAAACTCATTTTTTTCGAATTTTATGTGATATTTTTTCTATTATAATTCGCAAAAAGAATAGATTATCTAATAAATGGCAATTATGAACCAATTATCCTTATGAAAAATAGTTAAAAGCCTGAAAATCTTAATTTGGCAATAATTTCTAAAGCTCCAGTCTCATATAAAAAATCACATAAAAATTAAAATGGCACCTGCAACTCTGATATCAAATTTAAAATCCTTTGCACACCAACATCATCATCAGCATTACCTTCCAAAATATTTTCTTTCATTTCATTTCTAGGAATACCTGCAATGGGGAATTATAAAGTGCTTTTTGTTGGATTAGACAAAAATCTAAATTTAAAAAAAGAAAAATGAATGACAACTTACCAGTATCATGCTTCCCATTATCGAACTCGCTTGAGATATCAATACAAGAATCCGGACTGCCAGGAACAAGCAATTTTGAACCATCAACAACAACCTCTTCGTTACCCGAAAATTCATCCGTAATGCCGTGACTACAATACAAAGTACTATGAGTAATCACCAATAATATCTTGGAAAACATACAAAAAGATTTGTAAAAATTATAAAATACCTGTATGATCGAACACAACTTGAACGTTTCGGTGACCCAGTACGACTGTTCAATGTCTTTTCTCATGCCCATAAATATGTAACAATCCTTTCTTCGATAACAAATTTACTAAGGTTTTTGTAGTTCATTAAGCTTTTGCTGAAAAAGTTGAAACAAACCTATTACATAAGCAACAAATGTTGAAAACTGTCAAATGTCGAAGAATTTGAGCATAAGGAAAATAACTTAAAGGCAACACTATGAAATTACATTAACAAAAAATAAATATGAATACAACATCAAAAAAACGAATAAGAAGATTAAATTCATTCGATCCAACATTTAACTTAAAATTTTATCGAAAGAAAAATTAGAAAAAGAATTGATGACCTGCATTTGTTCTTTTTCGAAAGATAATTTTGCTACTGCTTGCTCCCTTTCACGCATTCTCTCATTGATCTTTTTCTTTGATGTTGATACAGTGTGACATAGTCACCTGCAACAATTGAAAAAAAAAAGGTTATTAATTTAGCACTACTCTGAATAATTAGCAACATTTAATACAAGCAGTAATCCACAAACCGATGGTATCATTTTCAGTTTCTAACTGCATTACAATATGTTGTAGTCGCTCCTTTTCTTCTGCAAGATCTGCAATTTGCCGCATCGCTCGAGTGAAACGAGCCTCCAATTCTGTCCAAGCCAATGGTTTCTCTTTTATTGAGAATGCTAAAATTCACAAATTCAAACTGAAAAAAAAACAATAATTCCATCTTTTGAGCAGATCATGAAATCAATAAGTAAAATTATCATTTATCATTTATCATTTCTCACATATTACGAATTATAGCATGACTTTGAGAAATAGAAAGCAAAAATATGGAAACTTCACAACATAGCTTAATCTTAAAACATATTAACCTTTTTTCAATTTCTAATTATTATCTATAACTGTTTCTCAAAACATATAATTAAACCTTGCAGTTGCTTTACAACATTGACATCTGGCTGAATAGAAGGCATCGGATTGCATTGAAAAGATGAAGGTGTAACATTACTTGATACTGATGAGTCATTTAACTTTTCTTGTAGCATGCTAATATCATTCCGCAATTGTTCATTCTCAGCAGACAATGTGTTGATCCTGCAAGAGAAGTCAACATTCAACTTCTGCATTATCTTAAAGTCAAAAATAAATAGATAACATAAAAAATTAACAGAGTTAAACGATATGCGAGCATTAAAAATATTTTTTGATTAATCAAAAGTAAATTTTTTCTTCAGCATCTTTATATTCATAACTTTATGTGAATTTTCAGAATAAATAATATTTATCTTGAAAATAAAAATGAACGAATAGAATACCTCTCAACTGCCTGCCCCAATTCAACATGTATATTATTCTGATTTTCATCTTCAGAATTTTGTTCCATTATCCTAAAATGTATCTTAAAAAAAGTTATAAGTTGCATCCATGAGTGCCAGATTGAGCAAATGTTTTTAAATTAAAAATAATGAAAATTTTGAAACAAGCATACCTTCGTAACTCCTCATTCTCCTGCATTACTCGTCTATGATCAAGTCTTAATTCATCCAGAACCATTCTAACATTGGCTAATTCTACTTCAGTATGCGCATGAGCATCTTCTGTATGTGAAAGCGACATATCTCTATCATAGCCCTCAGAAACCGATGGTGTTGAAATAGTCTGAAATCCAAATAATACATCTTTTTAAAACCTAGAATGAACAATCCAATCCAATCCCACTTCATTCCAATCCCATTCATTTCATTTCATTTCATTATTTATCCATTCTTAATAAATTTTTTTGCTAACTATTAAAAACTTTTAAATACTATCTTTTTAAATTTTTCAATATATAATTTATAGTATGTAATTTGAATTTATAGTATATAATTTATTTAGCCAAATTTCAGTTTCACATGCTGCTAAGCAACTGAAGCACATCAAATGCTTTTTTTTAAAAGAAACAAATGAACTATCGTGATTTTAGCATTCGCTGAAATATATTTTCAGTAATTAGCAGCATCTTATGTTGAAATTCTTCATATAGCAGAGATCTCAATTGAATGGAAGTGAATGAATCATTATATCTCCCATAGAAATTCAATATTTTGGGCTTTCCCAAAAACTTTCTTCCTGCTATTTTTATTTAGATTTAGCGAAAATAGTGGACTATAAATGCAAAGGTTTTACAAAAACCTGAATGGATTGGATTGGAATACAATCCATTTCAATCCCGTATTGTATATTTTAACTTGATTTTTGAGCTCACTGAGAATGCAAATGATTCCATATGCAAATAGCAGTGTGAAGCAATGAATACTGTGATAATACTGATTTTCGAAAAATTTAAGATATCAGACATCGGATCGATGCGTTCACTTGTTAGGTTGCTAATAAGAAGCTTTAACTAGGATAATTTCAGCCCCAACGAAAAAAAAGACTGATGAGGACAAAATAGTAATCTAGCAATAAAATGGGCTTTACATTTTACATCTAAATAAAATTAGCTATATTTCACATTTACCTCATCACGGTCTCGTGGATCAACATACTCAATATGCTGCTGTTTTTCGTATATATCGCCGTTTGGAATTACTGGAATTGACGATGGATCAACAAATCTGTCATCAAAAGGTTGACCAGAAAGCCGATTCAATTCATTTCGCAGTTGACTAACCAGATGCAATGCACTCAATCGTCCATTTTCTCTTTCCATACTTTCCTAAATGATTTAATATATTGAAGTTGTCCATAGAATATAAAAGATTTGATAGTTTTATTTGAAGCTTTAAACTATTAAAAATTACATGAAAAATTTTGGTCTCAACAATTCTGACTGACAACATATATCGTTATAATTTTCAGTATAAATAATTACTAAAATTCTGGAATATGAAAAAACTACTATAGTAACTATAGTAACCTGTGTAACCGTTATTAATTTATCTTGCAGTTCGATTAACTGCTCTTTCAATTCTCGATTTTGCGCAATAGCTCTTGAAACCGTAGCTTTCTCGTTTTGCAGTTGTTCTGATAACGAAAGTGCTCCTTAAAAATTTAATGTCTAAATAAATATGGACCAAAACGTGATTTTTTAAAATACTAAACTAACCTCTGCATGTTTCTGTTGTTCCTCAATAACAGAACGAGCTCTTGCAAGTGATTCTTCAACCGCAGTCAATTCAGCAATTTTTTTCATCAATTTTGATTTCTAGAAATAAATTGTTAAAAAAAAATTCGTATCCAATCTGCAGCTGCAAAATCAGTGTTTTTATATTATTAAATTTTCATCCATGAAATTGTAAATTTATATACGATTTATATAAATAAAATGCTATAAATTGAAAAACATAGTCTGCGCGTTTCAAAGAAAACACTGCAGATATAAACAAAATTCCACAAAAAGAACCTCATCGTTAAGCGCAGAAGAAAGTACAAGAATTTCTTGTTCTTTATTCGTAAGTTTTGTATTTAATTTCTCAATTAACTCTTTTGCTCTTTGATGGTCGGTCGTTACTTCAGTCAATTTATTTTGCACTCTTTGCAGTTCGACGGAATTCTTAAAAATTTAAGCAAATAATAATTAAGCGCAAGACTAAATAAAGTGAAGAATAAAAATCATATGTTATTGTCTCAGATTTTTAACATAAATTCAAACTTCAAATTATGTTCTGTTATATATTTTTAAAACAAATGGGAAAAAAATATTCACCGATATGTGGGATACAAGTTCTACCACTGGCAGGTTCAGATCACTTAAAAATTTAACCAAAATGATAAGAATTTTTCCTACTACATACAAAAAAGACTAACTATATCATATTTATCATGATCTTTTTCTAAATTCGGTCTATCGACTGTCTGTAGCATTTCAATTTCACTTTCTAAAGCTCGTACTTTTGACTCCAAAACCAGTTTCTCATTTGATATTTCCTCTAGCTGCAAAAAGAATGTAAAAATACTTGTTTTAAAATAAAAAAATTCTCTGTTCGCATGAATATTGTTATTTAAATTAATACTGTTTTTACCTTTGTACTCATTTGCACAATATTCTGATTCAGTTGCGTCCCGTACAATTCATAACGTTCCCGTGCCAACTGTGCCTCTTTCTTCCATTTTTCTGCCTCATCTGTTGCTCTAACCAATCCATTTTTCAACTGCTCAATTTCATCTGTAATATACATAAATTTTAGCATAACGAATGAAAAAAAAATCAATAAACTAATAAAAAATAACGATATGAATGAAAAAAAATTGTAGTAAATATTTCTTTAAATAAACGATTGTAATAGATCTGACCGTAATTAGAACATAATAATAACAAATCAAAGAAAAGGATAGGAAAAAACACTTTAAAAGTAATTTTGTGCAATCAAAAAAATAAAATCAATAACATTACTGTTTTGTATAGGTTAAAAAAAGCTTACCACAAAAATTTTGACCATCATTTTTTGATTGAGTATCCCCATTCGTATATGCCCCTAACTGACGTAGATAAATATCCTTCATCCGTAACTGTTTGTGAGCTTCATCTAATTCTGCCTGAGCAGCTTCGGCTTCTTTCATGCAGATTTTCAATCGCTCCTAAACTTTTAAGAATTTCAAGAATAAATGTAAAATAATTAAAATTCAGTACTTCATTATACTACTATCCATAAAAGAATTTAAATGATTTCTTGATTATTACTCAAAAATTTTACAGAATAAGTTGCCGTATTATGCTCATAAACACTGCAAAGTTGGAAAATCGAAGAATGCTAGAAATTCATCATTTTTTTCAGTAGCAAGGTAAATGCAAACAAAACGAAAGAAAAGAAAATAAAATGAAGTTATCAAATCACACATATATATATTCTTTGACATAACAGAGATGTTTATTATAACTAGTCATACTCCCTATACTCCACCAAAAATATCTATTCAAAAATTGAAAACAATAATGAATCTATTAATAAAGCAAACCTTAGCATCATCCCGATCTTGCTGCATATGAAGCATTTTAGTCTGCCAACATACTGCTTCTTGTCTACCATTCTCTGATTCTTCTATTTGCCTTTGCACGGCATTATTCAGGGAACTGATTTCTTTACGCATTGATACGATTTCTGTTTCCAATGATGTAATATGAGAAGTTTTATCACGCATCTCAATCTACAACGGATATACAAAGCTAATCTTCAAATAACTTCTGTGAAAATAGGAAAACTAATTAACTCCTTTTCCGTACAATAAATGGATCAATAATTAATAAATAAAACATCTAAAATAAAAATTCATACCGTAAGACTGCAAATTTGCTTATTTCGATCCATGACAAGTTCATTTTTTTGTCTCAACTGTTGCTGCAAAGCTGTCTTCTCCTTAACAACAACACTCATTGCCTGAAACATCATTAATTTGATGCATTGTAATTGTTCACATATGAAAATAGAGATACGTTGAAATTTAATCCTGCACTTAAATAATTTCATTATTTATCGTTTAAGACGAAACAAACCGTTTGCAAATGAACGAGCTGTGTTTGCAAAGCAGATCCACCTGGATCACCATTTTTGATACATTCACTGAGCTTTGTATAAGCGGCATGAATCTCGGAATAATGTCCAACCTAAAATATTTTATATATAAGTAATATGAATGATATAATCCGTTATCATAAAATCACATCAGCAGCACTCAGAAAATCGTGCGTTAAATTATGTTTGATCAGACATGAAATTCTCAAACAGTTGACGATATAAATTTTCAAAACAACTTCGATATTAACATGTAATTTGGACTGCTACCTTACGAAATGTAAGAAAAAGAGGTACGAAAAACAAATAAAAATAAATCGAGTATATGAAGACATACCAACTCCGTAAGTTGCGAAGAAAGTTGTCCTTTTTCAGCTGTACGTAAAGCTAATTCTTCTCTTAATCGAATGCATTCTTGCTATAATAAAACTAATCGTTCATATGAGAATTCAAAGGAAAAAAATTTCTGAAGGCGAAAAAACAGTGTTCCACTTCTTAATTTCTCAATTTTTTGGGAAAAAATGGTACCAAAAAAACAATAATACTTGGTAAACTATTTAATTAACAAAAACTTATAAGACCGAAACTATATGGAAAAGGTGAATGTGACTAGATTATAATTCTTGCGAATAATAATAATCAACAGAATGCAGAAAAAATAAGATGTTCGATGATAAATTATTAATGAACTTTCATTTCGTATCATTTGGATCAATTTCATCTTCTTCTAAAACTCATTCTTGCATTGTTTCAAACTACAATCATATCAAATGCTCAATCGATAGCAATATTTTACTTCCAATACGTGAAATTATAACTTTTCAAGCTGTTCCATATTTACGACATTCAATAAAAGCAGCATAAAAGAAAATCAACAGTTACATCACTGGAAATGAAATGCAAAATAGACAGCATTAAGCAATACTACAAGAGGACAAATAAACTCCTGCAGGTGATCTAATCCTTGAAACAAATGATGAAAAAACGGGAAAAATTTATATATGAAAATCAGGAAACCTTCAAATCGAGCAGATCCTCCGGTGTGTTTGGAGACAATTCTGGTGTACTATTTTGTTGAAATTTATCCCTCAATTCACTGCTCAGAGCACTGCTGTTTGTGTTCGATAGAATATGATTCCCAACACTTTGTGCAGTCGTCGATGGAGAATCATGTGATTCTGTTTGAGCTCTTTGGAAGGTGTCTTTCATCTCAACATGATTGCTCAGTGCTTCAAAACAATAATTTTCTACCAATTTGGTACAATTCAACAGAGTTCCGGAAACTGATCTTAAAATTACTATGCTTCAATTTTAGTAATAAAATCGTTCTAAATATCTCCACATTTTCATATGAATACTATAATTAAACTTACGTAAGCTGGTAGCAGATCGTCGTCCACTAGTTTCAATTATACTCGAGACACTTGGAGATGGAGAAAAAGTAAGTTCCCTGTTTTCATTGCGATGTTTTGACTGATAATCTCGTAACTGAAAGTTGCTTAAATCTCTCGCAAGTACCATTCATACATGCACGAGAACTTATGTAGTGACATATTCTATAGCGATTTATATGGCTATAGAAAGATGCAAACAGTTAACTAATCATTTAGCTAAAGATCGACTATAGTAATCCAAAATTTTATCTTTTTTGTTAGCAAGCTCATATTACGATATAAAATAACGCAGAATTTCCAAGTTATTAGGAAACTCGTGCAATTTTTTCCGTAAGTATTATTTAATGCTAAGATAAATTTTATCGATCAGCAAACTTTCTTACATGATAAGTTGAGCATTCAACTTTACTTTATCAAGATAAAATTTTCTAAAGAAGATTTGTTTGAATAAAGTATGATTAAATAGTAGATGTAAACTAAAATCTGCCATAGATTAGTGATTCTATGTATTCGAATAAATTTCCGAGAAAAGTAAAACTTACTTTTTTCCGAGCTTGAGCCAAACGCTCCGCTTTTGTTTCCGTTGCTCCTTCAAACATACTCATTCGATCCAAGCTAAAAGTGAAATATTTCAATTTTCCAACAATCTCTGATAATAATGATTTCTGATAACACAAATATAACTGTAAAAGTAAAATTGCATTCTACTAAAATTTTTATTTTCTTTTAGCAAAATATTTTATTAAAATCAACTCATATCAAAAATATATGCGCAAGAGATGGAAAACAAATAGTATAGTTCAATAATTAATATGATCAATAAACAGTAATTAGTTTAAATGAATAAATATGAAATCTCTACAGATACAATATATTATTGTTCAGTCAAATTCTAATCAAAAATTTTGATTTGCTATTAGCAATCTTTGAACAATAAATGTAAATTTGTACGAAAATTTGAAATTATGATTAACAATTCTTTTTTTGGTAACAAATTTTTATAAAATTTTAAAATACTAAAAATAGTGTTGCACTAAAAGAAAATAAAACGAAAGATCAAAAGACAGATATGACAGATATATTTTTGCAAAATAAATTTAAAATATTTTATTTGAACTAAACAAATATGAAAAAGCATATTTTGTAAAAAAATATAAAATTTTTAATGTAAATTAAATAAATGTGAAAATAAATATTAAAAGAAAATTTAACTTAAATTACACACACGTAAGATACTAATTCAACAAGACTTATTGAAACGTATAACTCATATTAAAAGTTCCAAATTCAGCCAATCATTCATATTACGTGTGTTCACTTAATCGTCACGTTACAATTCTCATATTTCCTCACTACCGAAAAATCAACAAAGAATCATCACGCCCAAATGATCACAACGTACGGCCCTCTAGGCCAACGTGGATCAAAGCTCTAAGTAATTTTGCGTACCGTCTAGATCATTGTGAAAATTTCAAATCCTAGCGATAATTAATGTTTTTTTTTGGAATTTTCCAAAAATAAAACAATGAAGAAATTTATGCTGATAATATAATAGTAAGAAGAAAGTATGATAATATCAAGCAGTTGATAAGAATAAGAGAAGTGAATAAAGTAATTGATAAAATAATTATTTTTAATAATTGCCCAAAAAAAACGTATATCCATTTCATTATTTTGCGAATTCAATAAGATTTCGAATAACATTTTACAACTTTTCTTTATCAATTTATTCAACAAAACGATTATAATTATTTAAGTGATAAACATTATGATCTATTCATTGGCTCGTTCAGGAAGTGATAAATTGGTGAAATTTTATGATCAATTTATTTCTTGTTTAAAAAATGATAAATGATAAATTTCATGATCTATATTATTCATTTCTCGTTTCATGCAATAAAATTTGGAATGAAATTAAAAATTTTTTTTATTTTATTTTGAAAAAAATTTGCAAAATTATTCAATCAATGATCTGATCCATTTCTCTGAATCATTCGAAATATCAATGCTTGTTTGAATCATAAAATTCACAAAATCAATTGTCATTACTTGACTTTTTTTATTTTTTCAAATGAAATTTCATTATTTCATCAAATGAAATGGATATTTTGAAAATCACGTATTTAAAATTTAAAAATTCAAATAAATTTATTAAAAGCACGTAAAATACATTTGAGAACGTATGATTTTAAAACATATTTAGCAATTTGTACGTTTGAGTTAAAATTATTGCAATATTAAAGTTGAAAGAGTGTATACATCAAACCTTTTTTTTGAATCTGTTTGATCAATTTTCGATAAATTTCAGTTTATTAACACTTTCAACGAGGATTCTGAATCAAAAAAATTGATCTTTGATCAAATTTTCAAAAAAAATAATTTAGATGTGATTCTGATCAAAAAAAAATCATTTTATTTACGATACATTTCATGATTATATGCAAATTACATTTAAAGAAATTTTAAAAATATGCGTTGATTTTTGATTTAGAAATTAAACTTCAAACATTCCGATAAAATCAACTGATTTTTTGGTTTAAAAGTCAAACTTTGGACATTTCGGCAGGATCGACTAATGTTTTTGGTTTCGAAATTAAACTTTGAACATTTCGGCAATATCAGTTGATTTTCTGATATGGAAATTAAACTTTGGACATTTCGGCAGTATCAGTTGATTTTTTGATTCGAAACTGAACTTTGAACATTTCGGCAGCACTAATTAATTTTTTTTTCTTTACAAAAATAGATAATACATGAGATTTTAGAATTCGTAATAATTTTCCAGCTCAATTTTTTACTCTTGCTGTTAATCTATCAAAGAGAGAAAGAGCCAAGTGTAAAAAAAAGCCAGGTGCTAATTTTATGACCAGAAAAAAAACTTATTGTTACTTATTGATTGTGATAAAAATATCTTACTTTATCAATTTGATTTACTGATTTTAAAACTCATTCAGGAAATCAGAAAAATTAGCTTATATTATTGCAAATCATAGATAGTATTCAAGATACTAGCTGACCTGATATAATCCTGATCTTGATATTATTGCAAATCGTAGATAGTATCCAAGATACTAGCTGACCTGATATAATCCGAAAATATTCAGATAAAAAATAAATACGTTATAGGCATATTTTATTTAAACTTCAATTACTTCTTATCTAATTATTTTCTTATCAATATATCGGTATAATTATCAGCAAAAAATTTTTTATCAAATTTAAATTTATACAGCTATAATTTATTCTATTTTTACTTGAATTTTAATGTATGGAATTTCTAGGAAATTAAATTTTAGTTTTTCTATTCTTATTTTTATTATTGTGTATTCCTATTCCTATTGTTTTTATTATTATCTTCTTGTTAAATTTGTACGAAATTATAATTATTCTACTTTTATTTGAATTTTTATGTACAGAATTTTTAGAAAACTTAATTTAATTTTTTATTTTTTCTATTCTTATTTTTATTATTTTTTATTCCTGTTCCTATTATTATTATTACTATTATTATATATTATTATTATTATTATTATTATTATTATTATTATTATTATCTATTTAATTTTATTATAATTAATTCTTATATTCTTATTTTTCGTCACTGATAAATTATTCAATTTTTTTCATAAAAATATAAAATATAATTATCAATTTAATTTTTGCAATTTATAAAACATTTTATAAGCAATGTTTTGATAATTGAGTTATCAGTTAAATTATCATAAAAGTTAAATTATCATTAAATTATCATAAATTTTTTGGAATGAAAATTTGATAATGAAATATTTTAATATTCCAAAATATACTATTTTAATAGCGGCCAATGCCGTAATCGTTTTAAATTCGCAAACTATTTGATTAATTTTTATTCCAAAAATTGCTACGATTTATTTGCGCTAAATATGTCACTTGAATATGACGTATTTCACGGACGTTAATTAAATTAATACGTGAAAAAATCTTTTGTTTACCTAACACTATCTTATGGAATAAACTTATTGATAGACAAATTTTAGCATCATCAATGATTTTTTTGTAATTAGTTTTAGAATATTGCAGATACAATCAATGATAATCGACGATAATTGATAAAAATGATTAAACTTTCAACTAAAAGTTATTCGATTAAAATTAATTAAATTTAAATTTTAATCATTTGAAAATTGCTTTTGAAACTGTTCTATGATAAAATTTTGAAAAAAATTTATCGATTAAATTTGATAATAATTTAGATTTGATAATTTTGATTAAATTTGATAATTTATTGTTAAAATTGATAATTTTGATTAAATTTGATAAATTATTATTGAAAATTGATAATTTTGATTAAATTTGATGATTTATTAATCAAAATTTGCTAAAAATTTGTCAAGAAATTAAATATTAAATGATTAGAAATATATATGTATGTTAAAATAATGATAATTATAATAATGAAAAATGATAAATAATAATTTCTAAAGAAAAGTGCCTGACATGCCTATTTCTTTGTGATAGGCATGTTTTTTCTTAGATTTTTTTACAGCCTTAATTGAAATCAATAATTTTAGTACCAATATTGAATTAATGATAAGATTGTTATTTATTGAAAATGATTCTCTGATTATTATTTTTATTAAGCCTAGTGTTTTTTGTTTGTCTTGTATCAAGCCTATTAATTACAAATATGCTCAACCATTGCAATCTAGTATCATTATTTATAATTAAGCCAAGCGATGATTTTTTTTTATAATGAGCCTAATTAATTACAAATATTGTTCAATCATTGAAACTATCGTTGTGCTTTTTTTTTTTTGATATTGTTTATCAGTAATGATAATTGAGCCATTTATAAGATTGTTATTCGTTATAAACAAGCCTACTAATTAATTATTCTTTATCAATAAGCCTATTGTTTACAAATATAATTGCAGTAAAAGAAATCTATCGCTTTGTTTGATATTATTTATCAATTGTGATAATTGTAGTATCGATTTATCATTGTTATTCTTTATAATAAGGCTACTAAATTAATGAGCCTATTATTAAAAGCTTGTAAGAAGTCTATTATTATTCGTTATAAATGAGCCTAATTAATTACAATATGAATAGACGTATGAATTATCTATCGATACCGATAATAGAAGTACCAATTTATCATTGTTATTCATTATAACAAGGCTATCATTGTTATTCTTTATAATAAGGCTACTTAATAAGGTTACTAAATTAATGAGCCTATTATTAAAAGCTTGTAAGAAGTCTATTATCATTCGTTATAAATGAGCCTAATTAATTACAATATAAATAGACGTATGAATTTAGCGTTTTTTTGCTATATCACGTAAAAATAATATTTCTACGTGGAAATGGCTATTGAATTTGTGAAAAATTATTTATACAAATCATATCAATGATAATAATATTTTCAATTTTAATAAGTTTTATTTTGCAACGAAACTATTTACTTACGTTAGAAAACGTATAATAATATTTATATTTTATTACACATTTTAAAATTCTCGAGAAAACAGGTTTATTTTATGCATAGTTTTATATTAATATTATTTCTATATTTGCCTGTTATACGAAATATACCTGTTCAATTACGGAACTAAAATAGGAAAATTCCTAATCATATCATTTATTGTGATATTGATGATTATAATTGATTTCTATCATGTTAATGATTATAAGTTGATAAATTACTGGTGTTGATTTTTCTTATTATCGTCTCATAGATTTATTAAACGTTATTCATTGATAATTTCATTATTTCAATATGAATGATGAATCAGTATTATCTCTTAATACAGGTGTATCATTTATGAACTTCACCTTTGACAGATAATCACTAGCCTTATCATTGATACATATATTGGAAAAGAAAAAAGGATCCAAGTAAGAAATCAGTGCTGAGAATATTACAAATGAAATAAAGAAAAATTAATTGCATGCAACTTAATTGCATACGAAAGCAAGAAGTGTGCATTATTGCATGATTAAGGATGCATGCATGCATGCTTGCATTCTACAATGTTTATTAATTAGAACAATATTTTTATTGCATGACTAAGAATGCATGCATACATTGCACTAGCGACAGGCATATAAATGCATTACACGCATTGCATGCATTGCATGATTGAGCATTGAATGAATGCTTGCAATTGCTTGCCATTGTAATGTTATCAAATAAAAAAATGTTTTATTGCAGCAAGAAATGAATTTGAGAAAAAATCTGATTTATCAACTTAGGCTCATAAAATGTATTGATAATTTATTATGAGCCAAGGAAAAAAAAGCCCATAAAATTTAAGCAAATATTTGCTACAAACAAATAAACGAAATTCCGGATGATGCTATCAATGGATTCAAAAATGTTATCAGATGGAATCAGAATACTAGCAACGAACTGATTTAGAATGTTTTTGAAATTGATCAAATTTTTCCAAGTTACTTTATCATAACAGCTAGCAAAACGGTTTCATGCATATGATTCGCAAACTAAATGCGAATCCGAGAATTGATTCAAAATGTTTTTGGATTGATCAAATCATTCCATAAATTGATCATAACAGTTAACGGAACGAAACACCATATAAGATTCGGAATCCAAAAATAAAAATTCTCTTCCATATCGTAGCTGATTCAGCGAAATAATCAATTGATCCTAAAAATAGGAATAGAAAAAAAAAGATATTTGAAGTATTTAATTAATTATTTGAAAATATGCATAAATTATGAATTTATATGAACAATTGTAAATATCCAAAATGAAACCCTTCAAGTTTATTTTCAAGTTTATTTATTTGTTTGTTTTCTTCTCGTTTGTTTATATTTTCAAAATTTTTTGATATCAAAAAATGAAATTGTTGGAATTGAATAAAATTTTATTCAAATTATTGAACCGTTTTTCCTCTCATATATTTCAGAGAGAGAAAAATTTATTTTAAGTTTAATAAATTAACCTAATTATTGAACTTAGCAGATATTGGCATGTAAAATGTTGACGAAAATAAATTTCTAACAAAAAATTCGTTACTTCAAAAATATCTCGAGAATTGTCTCTCTCTCTCTCGCTCTCGAGAATTGCTAAAATTAGAAAACAATTAAAAAAGATGAATCAGATCATCGAAATTAATTTTACCTTTTTCAAATGAATTTGATATTTCATTTTTAAATCATTTATTATTTCTCATTCAATTAACATGAATGAGAGATAAAAGGTCATCAGAAAGAAAAGGTCTGATGACCTTTTATTATTGTCCTTCATTCATTATCAACAATTTGAAATATTCTCGTATCATTTTCTCGAATTTTGAAAAATACGAAAGAGATACGAAAATGATGAAAAAAATTTATTAAACTTTGTTGAAAATTTAAATTTATACACGCTTATCATAAAAAGCCATTTCATTTTTTTTTAGCATTCTCGATGAAAATTTTGTCCAATGTTTCTAATCATTCTAATCAATTTCTAATCATTAAAAGTTATAAATAGACTTGAAATTTTAAAAATTATTATCATATTCGTTAATGAATTCATTTCGTTTCATTCGTTAATTCATGATATAATCTGGTTGGTTAAATTCTCGACGAATCATAACAAATGATTTTCTAATCAATTTCTTATCATCAATAATACATAAAATGCGTTAAAACTTTTCAAGAATGAAGTAGATCTCATCTAAATTTAGCAATCTATATTACAAAGATTAGTAGATATATTACAGGGATTAGCACAGGTAATCGAGAGTTCATTTTTGTTTGTTTAAATGAGATTTTGAAAATTTAAAAAATCAAAAGGAATAATTTAAATGAATCTATCATTCTGAATTATGACAGGAAAATAGTTATTAAATAAACAAATTTCTTTCAGATTCATCATCAATAAAATATTTAAATATTTTAAATTTTATTCCTAAAATTTTCATTTCTTTCGCAAATATATTTATATTTGCGAAAGAAAAATTTTTTAATTTTCAAAATTTAAATATTTAATAAAATAAAAATAATAAAAGAATTTTTGCATTTTTTTTGTTAAAAAATATTTGATTATTTTTAAAATTATTTTTTCTATTACAATAAATTTTGGAGAAAAAAAAGTTAAATTTTACTAAATGGATGATCTATCAATACTTTTGTGATATTTTGATATTTTATCATTAGTGTATTCAAGCAAATGATAATTGATAGGAATGATTAAATAATATAAGTAATTTTTATCGAATAAGCTTTACAAAATAGATGATCTATCAATACTTTTGTGATATTTTGATATTTTATCATTAGTGTATTCAAGCAAATGATAATTGATAGGAATGATTAAATAATATAAGTAATTTTCATCCAATAAGCTTTACTAAATGGATGATCTATCAATACTTTTGTGATATTTTGATATTTTATCATTAATGTATTCAAACAAATGATAATTGATAGGAATGATTAAATAATATAAGTAATTTTTATCGAATAAGCTTTACAAAATAGATGATCTATCAATACTTTTGTGATATTTTGATATTTTATCATTAGTGTATTCAAACAAATGATAATTGATAGAAATGATCAAATAATATAATTTTTATCGAATAAGCTTTACAAAATAGATGATCTATCAATACTTTTGTGATATTTTGATATTTTATCATTAATGTATTCAAACAAATGATAATTGATAGGAATGATTAAATAATATAAGTAATTTTTATCGAATAAGCTTTACAAAATAGATGATCTATCAATACTTTTGTGATATTTTGATATTTTATCATTAATGTATTCAAACAAATGATAATTGATAGGAATGATTAAATAATATAAGTAATTTTTATCGAATAAGCTTTACAAAATAGATGATCTATCAATACTTTTGTGATATTTTGATATTTTATCATTAATGTATTCAAACAAATGATAATTGATAGGAATGATTAAATAATATAAGTAATTTTTATCGAATAAGCTTCATTTGTTTGATTATTTTTTTATAATTTATTTGAAAAATACATTGTTTGACTATATGATATTTTAAATTTGTCATCGTATTACTGAAGATGATAAATGATAAAAAGGTCAATCATAAACGTTTTTGCAAGGTCAATATAACAATTTTATCCGAATATTTCATTTATTGATTATCAACTGGCACGAAAGGTCAACATAAGATTTTTACTGAATAGTTCATTTATTGATTATCAATTGGCAAGATAAGATTTTTGCTGAATAGTTCTTATTGATTATCAATTGATATAAAAGGTCAATCATAAACGTTTTTGTAAGGACAATATAAGAATTTTCTATTGACTATCAATTAATAGAAAAGGTCAACATAAGAATTTTTGCAAGATTAATATAAAATTTTGCCGAATAGTTCATTTATTGATTATCAATTGATAGGAAAAGGTCAATCATAAACATTTTTGCAAGAATTTTTGCCGAATAATTCATTTATTTAAATAAATCGAGGATGATTTTGTTCGAAAAAATGCTTTATTATACTATGCGATGCTTCAAACTTATCATCACCTTATCTAACATATCATTGATATTGGAATGATTATCATAGATGTTTTTTTTTTTTGTTGCTGAATAACTTATATATTGAAATATGTCGAATAATTTTTGTTAAAAAAAAAGATGAAATATTATTGAAAAAGAAAATTGCTAATTTAAAAATTTGAAATTAATTACTTATTAAAAATTTAGAAAATAAATAATTAAAATGATATTCATACATTTTCATTTCTCAAATTATTAACTGATAAATTTGAAATTAATTATTTATTAATTATTAAATTTGTAAAGATTTGAAAATTCGATAATTAATTAAATTATTAAAAATAGTATTCATTTATTTCCTTTATTTAAATTATTAATTAAAAGCGAAAAAATATTAAAATAAAATATTAATTATCTGATAATTTATGAAATTTTAAAATAAGAACTAAAATAATTAAATTAAATAATTAAAATAATATTAGAATAAATATAATTACGCATCGAAAATAGTTATGCTATTTATTTTTGAAATATTATTATTTTGAAAATTAAGCATAATTGTTTACATAATTTGACAATTATAATTTAACTGAAAATTTAAAATCAAATTACTTGAACTGTTATGCAAAGTTCAAGCCTAACTAATAATGGCTTTAAACCTTAATAACCATAACTTTAAGCCTTAATAATCATAACTTTGAACCTTAGTAATCATGATTTTAAATCCTAATAATCATAAACTTTAAACTTAATAATCATAAACTTTAAACCTTAATAATCATGATTTTAAACTTTAATGATCGCAAACTTTAGGTCTTAATAATCATAAACTTTAGGCCCTAATAATCATAAACTGCAAGCCTTAATAATCATAACTTTGAACCATAATAATCATGATTTTAAACCTTAGTGATTGTAAATTTTAAATCTTAATAATCATAAACTTTATCCAAAGTTTTATTAATAATCAATCATATCATTTTCGTCGTTTAAATTCATTCAATTTTTATGTGTTTAATTAAAACTTTTTAATGAGCATAACATAGTATTAATATTTCAATGATCGATTGATCAATCGGTTAAAATAGAATCATAGTTAAGTATACGTGACAACAGAAGACACGTATAGCGTAGAAGAAATGCGTGTAGCTTCTCAAATAACGTATTATTTCACGTGAAAGATTGGAAGAAAAAAAAAACGAATACATAAATAACAAACCTTCTGGTGGCAGGATAAACATTGTTACATAAAGTAGTGTTTTCCAGAAGACAAATGCACTCGTCAAGAAAGTGATTAATTTAGCATGACGTGGATAATCTCGAGACTAAAAAATATTAAAACGATTAATTTAGCATGATGTGGATAATCTCGAGAGTAAAAAATATTAAAACTTTTTCATTCAAACTTTTATTTATTTTTATTTTAATAAAAATATGTTGGAAGTAATTTTCTGTAATTTTTTATAGAAACCAATATTTAGAATTTTTTCGAGATTGAAAGTCTCGAAAATCTAGCAAACTAAAATGATTATATTCTAGAATATTTATCAATTCTTTCACAACAAAAAAATCTTCTAGAAAAGTTTATCAAGACTCAATAAATTTGTTCAAAATTTTATCATAAAATTTTACCAACACTGATAAGATAAAAAAATTGTTCAACGGATCAATAACTTAACAAATCGATAATTCTATGATAAAAATTGATCATATATGTTAACATTATCATAAAGGTTAAATGTTATCATCAAAAATATTAAAATTAATGTTTCGCATAAAAATTTTGATTAAATTTTAAAATAATAGAATATAATTTTTTTTTTTATGATGAATTGATAAAATTGATAATGTTGATTTCTGCAAATAGAAATCAATATTAGAATGATAAAGTTAATTTCGTTTTGTGATAAAATCAAGTTCTACTGACAGCAACTTGTTTCTAATGTATTAAATTAAATTCCAACATTTCATCAATCAATTCCGATTTGTCAAATTTAAAGTTCCATTTTTTTAATTCAAATATTAATTTTAATTTTATTACCAAAAAAATTTTTTAAATATTAACCAAAAATATTTATTTTCAAATTTATTTCAAAATTCTTAGAACAAAAATTTTTATACTCAAAAACTGAATAAATTATTTAAAATTAAAATTCCAAAAGTAATGAATTTTCCTAACAAAAATTTTTTGCATAAATATAAATTTCGAAAAAAATTTCCCATAAAGTTTTAATAAAAATTAAGTTTAAAATTACTTACTGCTTATTAAAGCATAAAATGTTATTATTAATATTGAAATTACTAAATCTATTCTCGAGTTTCCGTTTTTTTTTTGTTTCAATAATTTAATCTTCAAAGTTTTATACTAAATATGTGCTTTGATAAAGTTCAATATTTTAAATTGTTTTATTTCAATTATCATTATCATTATTATAGTCTTATTGAATTATAATCCCGCTTACTAAAGCATTATTAAAATGTCATATTATAATCACATTATCATTATTCATTATCATTATCATTATTAAAATCACTAAATCTATTCTCGAGTTTCTGTCTTTCTTTTTTGTTTCAATATGTGATTTGATTAAGGGTTAAAAATTGCTTTGTTTCAATTATTATTATTATAATAGTACTGAATTAAAATTCCGTTTAGTAAAGAGTGGTACCATTATGAAAATTACATTATCATTATTAAGATCACATTATCACTATTAAAATCACATTATCATTGTTAAATTCACATTATCATTATTGCCATTATCATTACTAAAATCACTAAATCTATTCTCGAGTTTCCGTTTCTTTTATTTATTTCAATAATAATATGTAATTTGATCTTTTATTTCAATTACTATTATTATTATAATCGTACCGAATTATAATTCCGCTTACTAAAGCATGATATCATTATTAAAATCACATTATCATTATTCATTATCATCATCGTTATTAAAATCGCATTATCTATTCTCGACTTTCTGTTTTTTTTTGTTTTGATAATAATGTAATTTGATTAAATATTTTAAATTATTTTATTTCAATTATTATTATTATAATGTATCGAATCATAATTACGCTTACTAAGGCATGATATCATTATCAAAATCATATTATCATTATTAAAATCACTAAATCTATTCTCGAGTTTCTGCCTTTATTTTTTGTCTCAATAGTAATATGTAATTTGATCAAATATTTTAAATCGTTTTATTTCAATAATCATTATTATTATAGTCTTATTGAATCATAATTCCGCTTATTAATGCATGATATCATTATCAAAATCACATTATCATTATTAAAATCACATTATCACTATTAAATTCACACTATTATTATTAAATTCATATTATCATTATTAAAATCACTAAATCTATTCTCGAGTTTCCGTTTCTTTTATTTATTTCAATAATAATATGTAATTTGATTAAATCTTTTATTTCAATTACTATTATTATTGTAATAATCGTATCGAATTATAATTCCGCTTATTAAAGCATGATATCATTATTAAAATCACATGATCACTATTAAAATCACTAAGTCTGTTCTCGAGTTTCTGCTTTTATTTTTTGTTTCAATAATAATATGTAATTTAATTAAATATTTTAAAATGTTTCATTTCAATTATTATTATAAATCTAATTATTGGATTAATTAATAAATTCAAATATCAACTGCCATATCATAATTGTATAATTAAATTAGCTTAATTAAGTTCTTCTTTTCTTTAACAATTAATTTATAATAAATTTATGATATTATATTTTATCAGAAAGGAATAAAAAAAAAGATTTCAAGTTTTTTTTTTTCGAATTAAAATAAACTTTACCGTATAAAGTGCGATAATATTTATGATTATTTCAATGATCATTAAACGTCCGGTTGCCATTGTAACAATATCATTTGTTGTAGCATATCTTAAATCAACATCACCATAAATATTCCCTGTAAATTAAAATTTTTAATCAATTTTTAATATCAATATTATAAGTTATTTAATCAATTTTATCAATATATCATAAGTTATTTAATCAATTTTAACAATATCATAACAATAGTTATTTAATCACTTTTAAGTAACAATATCATAGCAATAGTTATTTAATCAATCATAAGTATCATTATCAAAAGCTATTTAATTAATTTTAATTATCATTATCATAAGTTATTTAATGAATTATTAAGTATCATTATCATGAGTTATTTAATCAATTTTAAATGCCAATATCATAAGTTATTTAATCAATTGTTAAGTATCATTGTAACAAGTTATTTAGTCGATTTTAAGTATCAAATAAGTTATTTAATCAATTATGAATATCATTATCATAAGTTATTTAACTAATTTTAATTATCATTATCACAAGTTATTTGATCAATTTTAAATATCAATATCATAAGTAATTTAATCAATTATTAAGTATCATTATCATAAGTTATTTAATCATTTTTAAGTATCAGTATCATAGGTTATTTAACTATTTTTAAATATTGGTATCATAAGTTATTTAATCAATTCATCTATTAAATAAGTTATCTAATCAATTTCAAGTATTAATATCACAAGTTATCTAATCAATTTCAAGTATCAATATCACAAGTTATCAATTTCAGGTACTAATATCATAAGTTATTTCATCAATTTTATCATAATAAAAGTGATAAATTTTGCTGATATATCCAATCTATCAATTAGAATTCTTTTTCAAATTTTTAAAGTTAGAAAAAAATTTTGCATAATTAGATGGAAAGATTATTTTCTAATTGCATTCCCTACACCTTCCTCTTTCAAATATTATTTCAAAACTTTTTTTCTCGAGAATTCTTCAAAAAAAAAAATCGATCATTATTCTTATGTTATTTATTAATTAATAGTATAAGAGATTAATAAAAATTTAGATGAATCACCAAAAGTTTGATAAAGTTTGATAATTCGATAAATTTGAAAAAGTAAAAATTATTAGTAACCAATCGAATATATATTAATTTTGATCAGAAAATTGATAATCAAATCAGTGTAGGGAAATGATAAGTTTGTTTTTCCTATTGATTTTTAAGCCTAAATTAATCATTTTCAATATTCTTGCCTTAATTATTATCAATCATAATAATATAGAACAATGCATAATGATTAATAGAACTTTCTAATTTCCTATAAATATATATGGTTTATCAGTAAACATTGCAGTTTATCAGTAATACTTCGCACGTCATATAACGTACGTAAAAAAGCAGAATTAAATGTTGTAGAAAAAGGCTGCTACTATGTATATATACAATTAGCCATGGAATTAAAAATGAATCAATCAATTTTTTATGATCAATTTTTAGATCAATTTTTTTCCTTTAGATTATCAGTATTGATGAAGTAATCAGTATGCAAAATTATCACTTATCCATTTGATCGAATAATAGCCTAAATATTAACTATATTATATAATTCGAGATCCTTCTGGATGATTACAATAATTATCATAAGATGTTCAATATATTGAAGAACTTTGCATCGATTGATTTACGTGTATTGATTACTTTATGCATGCTGATAGTTCTGTAGTGATTACACGTGCTGATTACTTTATGCTAATTATTTTATGTATACTGATTACTTTACGTATATTGATAATTCTGTATTGATTATTTTATGCGTGCTGATTATCTTATATTTATTACTTTTATCTATATTAATTATTTTATTCTAATTACTTTACGCGTGCTGATTACTTAATACTGATAAGTTTATGGTACTGATTATTTTATTCGAATTACTTTACAAATGCTGATTACTCCGTAACTAATTAATTTACATATAATTTATATATCTAATTTTACTGATTACTTCATACTACTACCATATTCGTGCTGATTATTTTAAAATGATATAAGTTAATGTTTTATCAATTTATCAATTAAAAGCAAATTATAGTAAATATAAAAAAATAAACAAAAAAGAATAAATAAATAAATAAAAACAAACATAATTCATAGATCGATCCAAATATATTACCACGAAGTGTATATGGCCGTAACATTGTAAATGTAACATCTAATGTACAAATTATTGTCGAAATTTTGAGCCAATTTTGAATCCATCGTGATAAAGGAATATTGTGATAATGATGATGATAATTGCATTGATCATTTGGCATATTGATTAATTGAGCATTTGATTGATTAACTTTTTAAAAAATAAAATAAATAAATAAAACTTAAATTATACTTAATTTTCATTCATTTATATAGTATGGAAAAAAATTACAATTCGAATTAATAATTTTAATAATTTTAAATTATTTTATGTAGCAAAATTTTTAAATAATATTGAAAAATTAATTTCCGATTTTTGATTAATAATTTCCAATATCGATAGATAATTAAAAGAGAGGAAAAAAATTTATAAATGGTAACTGATAAATTTTAACTTTATACCAAAAAAATTTAATTTTTAAAATAAACAAAAAAAATTAATTTCAAATTTTAATTGAATCAATCGATGACAAAAGGAGAAAACTGAACGGAAGATAGGAAATTGATAAAAGATTAATAATTGATAAGCAATCAATTAAATCAAATTTTGTTTATTGTTTTTTTTCCTTTTTTATATTCCTATTATCTTCTTTGTAAAGAAATTATCAAAATTAATTTTTAGCAACAATAATAAAGTATAAACAAAAAAAGTGTAAACAATGAAGTATAAACACTACCATCTTCTTTGTTGCTCTTCTATTTAGTAACTATGTAACAGAATTTCAAGAAAAAAATTTTTTTGACAACAATAAAATATAAACAAAGAAAAGTTTGTAAACAACAAAGTGTAAAGGATGAATAAAAGGTTTAAAAATTGAAATATACACAGGTGTGATTAATTAGGTGAGAAAACAAAATGATAAATAATTGTTTAAATTTTTAAAATTTTTTCTTAAAAAGTTTTTTTGTAACTTTTTAGAAAGGTAATTTAATTAAATTTCTGCAAAAAAATAATTATAAATACTAAACAAATTTTTTTCCATTTGATTTTAAAATTAAATGGAAAAATTAATTTTAATTTATCAATTTTCTTTTTCAGTAAAAATATAATTTTCGAATTTAAGAAGTGATTAGAATGATACGATATTATATTCTCTTATTAATTATCTGATATAAAAATTATGAATCATGATTATATTTATCATATATAGGCATGATAAAATTATAAATGATTAAATTTCTCATATATATGCATGATAAAATTATGAATCATGATTACATTTGTCATATATAAGCATGATGATTTATAATTTTAAATTATAAATATGACTACTGTATATAAGCATGATAAAATCATGATTACGTTTGTCATATATGAGCATGATGATTTATAATTTTAAATTACAAATATGACTACCGTATATAAGTATGATAAAATTATAAATCATGATTACACAATTCTACATAAACATTATAAAGTTACAAATCATGATTACATTTGTCACATATATGCATAATGAAATTATAGATATGATTACCGTATATAAGATTATAAATCATGATTACATCTACCTTACTTGATAAAGCTATAAATTATGACTATATCTACCTCATATAAGCATAATGAAGTTATAAGTCATGACCATACCTGTCTTATATAAGCATGATAAAATTATAAATCATGATTATATGTATTTTACAAAAATAAATAAAATTATAAATCTTGATTGCATCTAATATAAGCACGATGAAATTATAACTCGTAGTTACATTTATCTTATACAAGCATGATAAAATTATAAATCATGATTACATCTATCATATATAAGTACGATAAAGTTCTAAACCAAGATTATATCTATCTCATATGCATGATAAAATTACCATGATTATATATATATTATTTAAGCGTAATAAAGTTACAAGTAATGATTATACCTATCTTATAAAAATATAATAAAATTATTAATCATGATTACATCCATCATATATTAGTGTGATAAAATTGTAAATCATTATTATATCTATTTTATGTAAGCACAATAAAATTATAAATCATGATCACATCTGTCATATATAAATATGATAAAATTATAAATCATGATTATATTATCATTCATATAATCGCTTATTTTCTTATCAATAAATAAACTTTCTGCAATAATAATCACTTATAGGAAATCAATTGATTACAAAGAAATCATCAAATCAATAAGGCACAAATAGCATATTCGATTTTTTAATATTTGATTTTGATGAAGTGGAAGCGTTAAAAATGAGGTCAAAGTGACAAACGATAGCTATCACAAAATGTCGCGATACTTTTTGTTGAAAATGTTCGCGATACTTCGTTGAAAATGTCGCGATACTTCGTTGAGAATGTCGCGACACTTCGTTGAAAATGTCGCGATACTTCGTTGAGAATGTCGCGACACTTCGTTGAAAATGTCGCGATATTTCGTTGAATTTTAATTTGATAAATGATTCGTAACAAAATTTTCTTCTTCATTTCATCATGACATTGTGATATATGAAAAATTTCTAAAAATCTTGAAAAGTGAAACAGAGAGAGAGAAAGAGGAAGAGAGAGAGAGGGAGAGAGAAAGGGTGATAGACGAAAATATTCATAATAATATTTGATTAAAAAGATTTATCAATGATAAATCGAGAAATAGAATTGATAAATAAACGAAGCAATAATTGTGATAAATTGAATTTATCTTGGATATCTAGGAAAGTATATAGCATTTAAAATATGTATCAAGTTTTCTCAAGAATTAATCGATTACAATTTAATACTGAAATGCAAAATGATAACAAAAATCGAGAAGTAAAAAAATAAAATGATAACTATGATAAATTAAATTTGAAACAAAAAAAAATTGGCAATTATGATTAGACCTATATAATCAATTCATTTTTCTTTTTTTATCATCGATAAATTAATTGATTACGATTATGATCAAAGAATTGGAACATAAAATGAGAATGAAAAGAAGAAAAAAAACATTTTCATCATTAACAATTTGTGGCATATCAAAAAAATTTTTTCAATAAAATTTCTTTTTTTTTTTTAAATTTATCAAACTTTTGGTTTCGATCAAAGTTTAAAGAAAAAATTGCGCTATTTGGAAATGTAAAGAATTCAGTTACTGAAATTAAATATTTTATATTAAAATTAAGTAAATAATATTTGTAATTTTTTAATTTATTTTTTCCTTTCTCATTCGCTCAGTTTCTTCTTTTTTAACAAATAATTAGTATAAATTACTGAAATTAATAATAGCAAATTAAAAATATTGCAAATTTTATTTTAATTTATATAAAATTGAAATTTTATTAGTAATAATAATAATAATGACAATCACAATAATAATCATGATATTAATAATAATGATAATAATGATAACAATGATAAATGAAAGTCTTTCGTTAGAATGCGAATAATAACAAATTAAAATTATTACGAATAATTTTATTTCAGCACACATAAAATTGAAATTTCATTAACAATAATAATAGTAAATCATAATAATGATACTATTTAGAATACAAGTATTTTATCGATAATAATGATAATGAAAATAATTTCATTTCAATTTACATAAAATTGAAATTTCATTGGTAGTAATGATAATGATGGCGATAGTGATGCTAATAACGATAATGATAATAATGATAAATGAAAGTATTTTGTTAGAATGCGAATAATAACAAATTAAAATCACTATAAATAATTTTATTTCAACATATATAAAATTGAAATTTCATTAATAATGATAATAATGATAATAGCGATACTGATAGTAATAATGATAATGATAACAAATGAAATTATTTTGTTTAATTGCAAATAATGAATTAAAATTATTGCAAATAATTTTATTCCATTTTACATAAAATCGGAAATTCATTAGTAGTAATAGTAATAATGATGACAATAGTGATACTGATAATGATGATGATAATAGCAATAAATGAAAGTATCGTGTTAGAAATAATAACAGATTAAAATTATTTTTAATAAATTTATTTCAACATACATAAAATTGAAATTTCATTAATAATAATAATAATAGTAATGATAATAATGCCAATAATGATAATAATGATAATAACAATAAATGAAAGTATCGTGTTAGAAATAATAACAGACTAAAATTATTTTAAATAATTTTATTTCAACAAACATAAAATTGAAATTTCATTAATAATAATAATAATAATAATAATAATAATAATAATAATAGTAGTAATGATAATAATGCCAATAATGATAATAATGATAATAACAATAATAATAACAAATAAAGTATTTCATTAGAATATAAACTAATTTTTTGAAAATATTTTCTAATTAAAATATAAATCGAAGAAAAAAATGCCTAAAATTACTATTAAAGTTTGCATTAAATGATAAAATGATAAAATGCAAATAAATATAATAAACAAAACGATTGATTTGTTAGTAAATTAAAAATAAAAATTAATAACTAAAAATAATAAATTAAAAATTATTAAAATTTGCGATTCAGAAAAAAGCGAATAAAATTCTAAAATAAAAAATCGATAATTAAAAATCTTTGATTAGAAAATCGATGATTAAAAATTTCTCAATTAATGCAATGAAATCAATAATTCAATAAGCTCTGATTAGAAAGTCGACGATTAAAAAATCTCTTGTTGAAAAATTGATAACTAATAATTTCAAATTAAAAATCAATGACTAGTAATCTTTAGTTAGAAAATCGACGATTAAAAAATCTCTTCAAATTAAGAATCAACGGCTAATAATCGCTGATTAGAATATCGATAATCAATATTTTCCGAATTACGATGAGGAAATCAATAATTAATAACCTCTGATTAGAAAATCGGTAATTAAATATATCAAATTAAAAATCAGTATTTAATAATTGCTGATTAGAAAACTGACATTTAGTAAATTCCTAATTGATACAAGGAAATCAAAAACTAATAGTCTCAAATTAGAAAATTGATAAATAATATTTTTCTAATTACGACAAGGAAATCAATAATTAATAATCTCTGATTAAAAAATCATTAATTAATAATCTTTGATTAAAAAATCAATAATCAATAATTTCTGTATGTAAGATCGACAACTAAAAATTTCATATTTAAAATGATTATTAATCTCTAATTAAAAAATCGATAATTAAAATTTTCAAGCTAAAAAATCTCAAGTTGAAAAATTGGTAATTAATAATCTCTGATTAGAAAATCAGTAAGTAAAAAACTTCAAATCAAAAAATCAATAATTAATAATTTCTGATTATAGGATCGATAATTTCATATCTAAATGATTATTAATCTCTAGTCAGAAAATCGATAATTAAAATTTTTAGCCTCAACATTTGATAATTTCACTGCTGCAAAATTTAAGGCATTTCGGTACTTTCTTTTTTTTCTGATAAATTTCTTTACTTGCTTATATCAGCTTTTGCAGTAATTTATTATCAGTTTAATATAAAAAATTTCTACTATTTTTTCTAAAAAATTATTATTCCTCCAAAACTATTCCTATTCTAGTTCTTTTCAAAAAACTATTCTATTCTTTTCAAAAAACTATTCTATTCTTTTCAAAAAACTATTCTATTCTTTTCAAAAAACTATTCTATTCTTTTCAAAAACTATTCTATCCATTCAAAATTTTAAATTTAAAATTAAAAAAACGTAACTATAAGCGAGAAGTGTTAAGGAAATGATAGTATGATATGCATTTTATTATCATATAAATTAATCAAACACTGATATCATATGGAAATGAAATGAGAAATTTAGCAAAAATTTTTTGATATCTTTCAGATTACATTCTATAAATGGCCTTATAAAGATTAATTATAGAAATTAAAAATATTTAATTGAATAATTCATTTAAAATTTGGAATTTAAATTTTGAATTTAAATTCCAAATTTCATTACCTTTTTAGTATTTTAAAATGAATAAAATTTAGAAATAATTGCAAAGCAATTACTGTAAAAGGTAAATTTAAAAGTTTTAGGAAATATTTAATCGACCGATTTCATTCAAATTTCATATTTTATTTAATTAATTTGAAACAAGAAAAAAGCAACTTTTACTCTCTCGAGAAATTCAATAAGAAGAAAAAAACAAGATTACCGTATGAATATATCTCGAGAAATTCATTTGATTTATTTTATCAATTATCTAAAAATCTCGAAAAATTCATTTGATTTGTTTTATCAATTATCATCTAAAAAATTCATTTGTTCCTTTTCCATAATAATTCCTGCTAGCAATAATGTTTGTTTCAAAGTACCACGAATATATCTCGAGAAATTTAAAAAAAAAAACAAAATACTACATAGATATCTCGAGAAATTCAAATACGAACAAAGTACCACATATGTAACTAAGAAATTTAAAAGGAAAAAAATGAAGTGCTACATAGATATCTCGAGAAATTCAAATACGAACAAAGTACCATGAAAATATCTCGAAAAATTCAAATAAGAACAAACTACCGCATATTTATATATATATATATATCGAGAAATTTAAAAAAAAAGAAAAAACGAAGTGCTAAACAGATATCTCGAGAAATTCACGGGAAAAATAACATATCAAACATTTATCTCGAGAAATTTCAAAAAAAAAAAAAGAAAAAGAAAAATCAAATATCAATATTTATTGTTAAAAAAAAAAATTTTTTTCTCCTATTCATAATCCAATTCGACCAAATTTTTGCGCAATTCATCGATCATATTTTGGCCATAATTGCTTGGACATTTATTGCATAGCCAATGTTCTTTACAAATTGCTTTTTGCAACCTGAAAATAAATATTTTTAGCTTTTTTTAAATTCAATAAAACCGTTAAGCAACTTTTTTGTTTATTGCCAAACTTAATGAGATTTTTTAGTAAATTTTTTTTTTTGTAATTCAAATTGTTTTTATTTAAAATTGAAATTTAATTTTATTATTTATGCATTTACATCATGCCAATGTAAATTTTCGATGATTATATTCTGAGAGAAAAGTTCAAATAAAGTTTGTTTTTATCAACAAAAATGACAAAAACAAAATTTTTCAAAAATTGAAAATTTTCTTCTCACAAAATTATCGTAGTGTAAAAAAATTTAGACGAGACAAATAGCTCTTTTTAGCAATTTCAAAATTATCATTTAACAAACACTTATCATTATCAATTCAACCTTTTTCTATTTCAATCAATTATCATTCATCCAACACTTATCATTATTAATTGAATCATTCATCCAACACTTATCATTATCAATTGAACCTTTTTCTATTTCAATCATTAAGTTCAAATAAAGTTTGTTCTTATCAACGAAAATGACGAAAATGAAATTTTTCAAAAATTGAAAATTTTCTTCTAACAAAAATTGTCGTAGTGTAAAAAGTTTAGACGAAACAAATAGCTCTTTTTAGCCATTTCAAAATTATCATTTATCAAACACTTATCATTATCAATTGAACCTTTCTCTAGTTCAATTATTAATTAATTAAAGAAATAAATTTCATTTCATTTAAAGAAAATTTCATTTCGTACTTAATCAGTCAATTTTTTAAAAGAATGAATATCTCGCATCAATTATTCAAATGCTAGTCAAGACTAATATTGGCCAAATGATTAGGCTAATCAAACTTGATAAGTAACTTAGTTATTCATCGATAAATCTTTCACTTCATTAGTCATTCGTGAAAGAAAAAATAAAAATAAAATTAATTTCATTTTATATTTAGTGGGAAATAAAATTTTAGCCAAGTTTTTAATGAATCCTGCATGAATATATTAAATGATAGCCAAGATTCGTATTGGCCAAGATTAGACTAAATCTATTTCAATAAATAGCTTACCTAATTATTCATGAATTTTTCAATCACAATATTTGGTAGACGAAATATTTTATTAAATATTAGCTAAGTATTGGCTACGATTAAATTAAATTTAGCTTAAATAAAATGAAATTTAAAACTTAATTATAAAATAAGTGATTTGATCATTCAATAAAATGAAATCAATTATGGAATGAAATGAGATGAAATATGAAATGGAATGAAATCAAATATGAAATGAGATAAAATGGAATATGAAATCGAATATAAAATAAAATGAAATAAATGAAATGAATTGAAATCAATTATGGAATGAAATGAAATGAAATATGAAATGGAATGAAATGAAATATGAAATGAAACGAAATGAATTAAAATAGCACAAAATAAAATGAAATAGAAATCAAATATGGAATCAAATATAAAATCAAACATGAAATGAAATGAAATTTGAAATCAAATGAAATAGCACAAAATAAAACAAAATGGAATACGAAATGAAATACGAAATCAAATAGAAAATCAAATATATAAATGAAATGAAATAAAATGAAATCGAATAACAAATGAAATGAAAATGTTTTATTTTTATTTTCCAATAAAAACAAATTAAGTAATTTATTATAAACAAATATTTGTTTGCGACAAAAAAAGTTCACAAAAAAATTTTCAAAATAATTTTCAACTAATTTTTTTCCTTCCCAACTTACCTTCACAATAAGCAGAATCAACGATTTTTTACACATTTCACATGCCATCCGTCGATACAACGTTACCGATCGATTCATCTTGAACAGATGACCGTTCATCGATTCAATCTCTTTCAATTGTGTCATATTTAAATTTGTCGTTATTATTGAGCTATGCAACTGCAAAGTAATATTTTATAACAATTATAATAATAATAATAATGATAATAACAATAATAATAATAATAATAATGATAGCAATAATAGTAGTAATAATAACGGAAACAATAATAATACTAATGAATTAATAATAATAATATATTTAACAGTAATAATTGTATGGCTACTCTTGGGTTATGAAATCGCAAAACATAAAATAAAATAATAATGATAATAATAGTAATAATTTTAATAATAATAATAATATTGTTATTGTTCAGGTGTGAAAATGGAAAATGATAATAATAATATTAATAATAATAGTAATATTGTTAGTGTTGCCTATATAACTGCAAGATTATAATAATAGTAATTAATAATAATAATAATAGTAACAATAATAATAATATAGTAATGACAGTAACAATTATTATCATTTATTATCATTATTGCTATTATTATTATTATTATTATTACTTTGCAGTTATATTGGCAACACCAGCAATATTATTATTATTATTATTACTATTTTCCAGTTTTCAACAATAACAATATTATTATTATTGAAACTATTATTATTATTATCATTATTTTATTATTATTATTTTGCGATTGTACAAGCGAAGAGTAACCATACTATTATTACTGAATTAGTATTATTATTGCTATCGTTATTATTACTATTATTATTATTATTATTATTATTTATTATTATTATTATTATTTTATTATTATTATTATTAGACAACACTAGCCTAATATTAATAAAACAAAAAATTTCAATTTTAATTTTTGCTTTTTATCTTTTAATTTTTTTTTTTGAAAAAACTTTTTAGTAAAAATAAAATTTTATTTTTTTGAATTTTATCGTTTTTTTTATATTATTACTTTTAATTGTAAATATATAAATTAAAAATAGTAAAATATTGCATTTAATGAATAATTTGAATTATTTTGGCGAAAAAAATTACAATTTTTCCATTTTGATTATTTTATAATTTCAAAATTTTAATTTTGTCAATTTTTAAATTTTTTTTTTTGAAAAAAATTATAAACAAAATAATCAATCATTTGAACTTTTTTTTTTCAAATAAGAAAAAATTACTTAAAATGCTATCTACTTTTTTGTTTTTCTTAAATATAACACTTTGTAATGAAGCTAGAACAATCATTAATTGATCATTGATTGATTCGTAAATTTTGATCAATATATTAGCGAATTATTTGTAAATCAATCGAATAATTAATGAATTTAATAAATTAATAAATTCTTGTTGTGAAATAATTTTATTTAGGCTTTTTTTTATTTTTTAATTTTTATTAAAAATTTTATTTAAGCAAATTTAAGCGTTGAATAGCAATAATATTGATTAATAGGAATTAGAATAATAATTAATATTGAATAATTAATAACAAAATAATTAATATTATATCAAAATAATAAACTAACCTGTGGTGGTAATAATCTACTCAATTTCAATCGTGCTAATTCATTTTTAGTTTCCGAAGCAATTCGTCTAATCAGTTTAATCATTGCTTCTTTGCAAAGATGATATTCATTGCATACGATCAATAATGTTACAACTTGATCAATCTTTAATGTGCTAAAAAAAAAAACATTTTCAATATCATATCAAATTTTTATCAAACAACTCTTTTTATAATAGAATAAGAAGCAAAAATCTTTTCGATACTGTAATTAATAATTGCTAACATTTCTGATACTGTAACTAACCGTACCATCGTTCTAGGATTTACTCGAAATATGTTATTTCCGATTACGGAATTCAAGATCTTTTAATACTGTGTTGTGAAATTTAATTAATATCACATCAAATTTTATCAATCAAAACATTGAAAATATAAAAATTTTTATATAGCAAAATTAGAATTAAAAATTTTTTCCGTACTGTAATTGGTTTTGCTAGCATTTTTTGATACTGTAACTAACTGTACCATCATTTTAGAATTTGAAACATTTCATTTCTGATCACAGAATCAGCATTTTTCAATACAGTGATATGAAACCTAATTGAATATTTTTGATTTTGCATAGCAGAATCTGAATTGATATTATAAACTTTGTTAATCTTTATTATCATGCAGAATATATCATTTTTGATAACAAAATCAGAAGTATTTTAGTATTATAATTAACCTTTTAATGTTGATAAGACTTGAACATCTCATTTTTTTCATTCTTTACTTTTTTTCGAATTTGAAAGTTTTTATTACTGTAATTATCATTGCTATTATATAAAATTTATCTAAGTATTTCACTAAAATCTACTTCTGATAATAATTCTTCATAATCATCGTGTGTATTATCACTATGGGAAATGTTATCAATATCAGTCAAAAAATTATTCTACAATGTTAAACAGAATAAAACTTTAAAAAAGAAAAATGACAGAATTTTAAAAATGAAATTTTTGGTAAAACACATATATCTTACTTTTTATTTTCATTAAAATTTTCTTTGATAATAATTGCTTATTAATCATTATCATTGTGGAAAATGTTATCAATGTCATTCATGCATTATCACTATGCAAGATGTTATCAATGTCAATGCAAAACATGCTATACAATGTGATATAGAATAAAACTTTAAAAAACAATATCGAAAAATAAAAACAAAATTTTGCAAATCAAATTTCTAGTAAAAAATATATAAATATTAGTTTTTATTAAATAATAATTAAAACTAATTATTATATTGATTATTTCATTATTTTAATATTTAAATTAAAATTTTTTTCTCTATCCAAATACTCAATCAATTTTTTTCTCATAAAAATTATTTTTAATTTGTTTATTTTTAGAACAAAATTCAAAGAAGTCATCTATTTATTTGTTATCGTCAAAAAGTAAAAACGATTAATTAAATTAAAAAATGTCTGAATGATAAAGATAAGAATTTATCAATAACAATAGCAATAACAAGAAATAGGCATATAATTTAATCGCTTCGTCTTGAAACAAAACGATTATTTTAATTAAAAATTTTTATTTTTAAATTAAAAAAATCGATAAAATTTTGCTTTAGCAAAAAAATAAAAGAAAAAACGAAAGAAATGGCTAATTTAATTTTCCATTTTATCGAAATATTTTATTTTTTTTCGCAGTAAAATAATAGCTAATAATAAAAGGTATAAAATTAAATTTTAATTCTTTTCAAAAAAAAATTTTTTATTTTTAATTTAAAAAAAAATTACAAATTTTGAATATATTATTATATGATGAAATTATTAATTATTTGGGAAAAAAATAAATTATCGATTATTTACCGAATATCATTTTAAATTATTAATTATTTGAGTAAATTATTGATTATTTAAGTATCATTTTTACTTTTATTTTTTATTTTTGTTTCACATTTAATTCTTAATTGGTTTCGTAAATTTCGATTCAAATTATTGCAAATATTATATTAATTATTTGAGTAAATTATTAATTATTTAAGTATCATTTTTTACTTTTGTTTTTTATTTTTTGTTTCACATTTAATTCTTAATTGGTTTCGTGAATTTCGATTCAAATTATTGCAAATATTATATTAATTATTTGAGTAAATTATTAATTATTTAAGTATCATTTTTACTTTTATTTTTTATTTTTGTTTCACATTTAATTCTTAATTGGTTTCGTGAATTTCGATTCAAATTATTGCAAATATTATATTAATTATTTGAGTAAATTATTAATTATTTAAGTATCATTTTTACTTTTATTTTTTATTTTTGTTTCACATTTAATTCATAATTTTCACATTTAATTCATAATTAGTTTCGTGAATTTCGATTCAAATTATTGCAAATATTATATTAATTATTTGAGTAAATTATTAATTATTTAAGTATCATTTTTTACTTTTATTTTTATTTTTGTTTCACATTTAATTCATAATTTTCACATTTAATTCATAATTAGTTTCGTGAATTTCGATTCAAATTATTGCAAATATTACATTAATTATTTGAGTAAATTATTAATTATTTAGGTATCATTTTTTACTTTTATTTTTTATTTTTGTTCCACATTTAATTCTTAATTACTTTAGTGAATTCTATTTCGATTCAAATTATTGCAAATATTATTCGGATGATGAAATTAATATGAAATTATTAATTTAATATAAAATTTTTTTAACTCTCACATTAACTAAATAATATATTATTATTGATTTAGTAAGGCGATTAATGTTGAAATTTAATGAGTAATTTTTTTATTCATCTAAAATTTTTACCTACAATAATTAGTAATTATTCATTAATTTTATATAGAATATTTGAATTTCAATAATTGATAAATGTTAAATTTAATTAACAATTGTTTAATTAATTATTAATCATTTAATTAGCAATTGCTTAAATGACTTCAAATAATTGAAATTATTGAAGTGATTAATTAATCATCTGACAGTTGTTTGGATTACTAATAATCATCAATCAATAATCGTTCAAAATAGATTTCAAATAATTAGAATTGCTAGAATAATTGAATAATTACTCAAAATGATTTCAAATAATTGGAATTGCTGAAATACTTAAATAATCACTCGGAACTGTTTCAAATAATTGGAATTGTTTGAGTAATAATTAATTGATAATTATTAATTAATCGGTCATTCAAAATGATTTTAAATAATTGGAACTGTTGGAATAATTGAATAATTACTCTAAAATGATTTTAAATAATTGGAATTGCTAGAATATTTAATTACTTAATTTCGCTCAAAATGATTTCAAATAATTGGAATTGCTGGAATAATTGAACAATTACTTAAAATGATTTTAAATAATTGGAAATGCTAATCAAAATAATTCCAAATAATTGGAATTGCTAGAATAATTGAATAATTACTTAAAACAATTTTAAGTAATCGGAATTGCTGGATAATTGAATAATTACTTAAAATGATTTCAAATAATTGGAATTGCTGGAGTAATTGAGTAATTACTTAAAATGGTTCCACTCGAAATGATTTCAAATATTTGAAATTATATGAGTGATTAATAATTGTTCAAAATGATTTTAACGAATCGATATAATCATTAACCATTTCATAATATCGTAATTCGAATTGCTTATTTTTTTTCGCTTCCTTTATTAAAGATTAGCTTCTAGCAAATAATTAAATTTATTTAAAATAACAATTTCTTTCATATAAAAAGAAAACCATGTCAATATCATCAATTGAAAATAATTCTTAAAACTTACTTCAAATCGCATTTGTTTACGACAAATTCTTCGCATGCATCAATTAATGTACTCACTTGATATTTTTTGATAAGCGAAGTACTGTCGCAAAATTATTCTCTAAAATATCACATCTTCTCAAAAAGAAAAAAATAACACATAGGTTAAAAAAGTTTTCAAACGATTACTTTTTTTTTCCATTCTTATTTTATCATCAATTTATTAAGTGATAATTTAAAAACAGAAAAAAAAATTCATGTGATTATGCATAATCATTTTTTATCAGAAGAGCAAAAAAAAAAAAAAACTAAGTTGCATAATTAAGTATAATTGTTTTATCATAATTAAGCATAATTATTTTTTTATCAGAAAGATAAGAAATTATATAATCAAGCAGAAAAATCATATATGATCATAACTACGATCATATTGCTATTGATTTTTATTGTAGAATGATTTTGCTCAATCATATAATTAATTTCATCTGATAAAGATTTGATAATGAAAGAAATCTACCTAATCTGATAAGGATCAAATAACGGAAAAATTTTGCTCAATTATATAATTTCAGTCGTTCTGCTAAAAAAAAAAATAAAGCATTCATATTTTAAATTTTAAAATTTTAAATTTATTAGCATTTTTACAATTTGCAATTATCAAAACGAATATTATTATTGATTGATAAAAAATAAAAATAAGAATATAATTTGCAATTATCAAAACGAATATTATTATTGATTGATAAAAATAAAAATAAGAATATTTGTTCATTTTTTTTTTTTTCATACAAACAAATTATCAAATAATTTTTTTTTTTTAGTAAAAAAATAATAAATCGAATATTTCTAAAATTAATTATATATTAAAACGTCGAATTTAATACCTTTTTTTTTTTTTTTTTATTTAAAAAATTTCTGCTAAAAATTATATTTGAAATTAATTATTAATTTCATTTTAACATTTTATGAATAATAATAATTGTGAGAAAAATTTTTTTTTCTTTTCAATTTTTCAATTTGAAAAAAATGAAAAAAAAAAGAAAAGAAAAGAAAATGCAAAAATTCTCAAATTAAATGTAAAAATGGAAAAAGAAAAAAGAAAAGTAATAACTTTTTAAAAATTGCAAAATTTCAAAAAAAAAATTAAATTAAAAAGTAGCAAAAACGAAAAAAAAAAGAAATTCAATTAAATTTAAATTTGTAAAAAAAAAAAAAAAAAAAAGAAAATTTTTCATTTAACTAAACTTTTCATTCATAAAATAAATATATTTCGATGGGAAATAAAATTTGCAAATAATTTCATTTCTTTTTTTTCCTTTTTTTTTTTTCCTAAAATAAATTATCTTTCGATAAAAATGAATAAAATATATTTTGTACTTTTTTTTTTTTTTTTTTGTTTCACATTTTTAATTTTACATAAATTTTAAAATTTAAAATTTGCAACAAATTAAAAGATTGTTAAGGGGAAAAAAAAATGAAAAGTTAAAAATTGATAGAAATTGCTAACTAACCATCAATAAGTTTTGCATCATTGCAACAATTTAAAAATATCGCAATATCATTGCTACTTTCATCAACAATTTCACGTAACGGTTGATTATCATTAGTAATTGCGCTTGTTGATGAATTATTCTCGAGATCAATCATTATACGTGCAAAAATTGGTGATAATTTTGCAATAATTGTTGATTCGATAATGAATAAACGATCTTTTACAAGTAAACGAAGTGGTCGTTCAATATTTGATGTTGATGTTTGCGGTTGTGATACTAATGTACGTTGCTGTTGTTGTTGTTGTTGTTGTTGTTGTTGTTGTTGATGTTGATGTTGATATTGATGTTGATATTGATATTGATGATGATCCATTATTATTTCAGCTACTGAGATCATTACTTAAATATTAAAAACGTTATATGTTGATGATAATAATGATGATGATGATTCATTATTATTTTAGCTACTGAGATCATTACTAAAATATTAATGACGTCAATGTTGATGATGACGATGGTGATGGATGATGATGATGATGATGATGATGACGATAATGATGATGATAATGATGATGATTGATGATGATGATGATGATGATGACGATAATGATGATGATTCATTATTATTTCAGCTATTGAAATCATTACTAAAAATATTAAAAATATATATTTTTGATAAAAACTTTTTTCCACTTTAATTTAAAAAAACTTTACTTTATTTCAATGATTTTTGTGCAAGAGAAAGAGAAAAGAGAAAGAGAGAGAAAGAAAAAAGGACAATAATCTAACGAATAATATTTTTTGTTTACATCTTAACGTATCATTATCATTTTAATTATTTTCAATTATTTTCTTCAAACATTTCAAATTTAATGATAGGAAAAGTTTTATTGCTAAAATAACTTGGTACATCATCAATTGATAATGCTATGCATTTCTTGTGTTTTCTTTGCGCTCATTTTGTTAAGCATGTTTTTCTCGACAATTTTATCACAAATAACATTTACGATATTTTAGTTGAAATAGAAAAATATATGAGATAGGATAGTGAAATAAAACAATATTTGATTATAATTGATATTAATGATAATCCGGATAATGATTATGTTGAATACAACACGAGTGATTATATTACTTGATGTTAAATAATGATTAAGATGATCGTTATATTGAATATAATGATTATGTTGAATACAACACTAGTGATTATATTACTTGATGTTAAATAGTGATTAGGACGGCCGTTATATTGAATATAATGATAATGTGATCAATATTTGACACTAATGATAGTCAGGATAATGAATTATACTAGGCATAAAGATATCGATTATAAATTGATATCAATGACGACTAAGATGATAATTATATTGAATTTAGCGATATTGAGTAATTTATTTATTATCAAATGATAACGGAATAGCGATTATATTGAATGCGGTAACATTAATTATCTTATTAAACATGATTGAGACAATGATTATGTTAAATAAAAAACGATAGTGATTATATTCTGTTAGCTGATAGCAATGATAATTAGGACAATGATTATAATGAACGAAGCGTTATTGATTACATTACTTGGTAACTGATAATAATCAGAATAATGATTACACTGAAATAAAATGGTATACTGATTATATTATTTGATATTAATAATGATTGCATTGAATATAATGATATATCAAATTATATTCCTCGATATTAATTAATGACAATGATAATCAATGATTTTAATAAGGCATTAATTATTGAAGATAATAAAGACTCTAATCAATTGTGATGATATGGATTTGAACAATCAAAATTTATTTATTAATCAAATATAATTCGTATCAAATCATTTCCAGTGTTTTGCTGCTTTTTAATCATAAATGAAAATAATATCGATTTAATCAATAATCAAATATAATTTATATCAAATCATTTCCGGTGTTTTGCTGCTTTTTAATCATAAATGAAAATCAGATCAATTTAATCAATAATCAAATATAATTTATATCAAATCATTTCCGGTGTTTTGCTGCTTTTAATCATAAATGAAAATCAGATCAATTTAATCAATAATCAAATTTAATTCGTATTAAATCATTTCCAATATTATGCTGTTTTATTTTTTTCTTAATGATAAATGAATGATAAAATCATAATTTTAATCCATAAACGAAAAAAAATTATTGTAACATAAAAAAAAAGAATATTTGTAATGAAATTTTTAGCAAAAAAATTTTAAAGCAAAGGAAAAAATTATTTTCAAACTTATCATTTCAACTTTTTAACACTTCAAACTTATCACATCCCTTTTGCAATATATATATATATGCATTTTTTTCAAAAAAAAGCAAAAAGAGTGAAAAAGAAATTGAAAGAAAGGGATGTTTCATACAATTATATAGGAGGAAGAAGATGGAAAGGGAAAAAGAGAGAGAGAGAGAAAGGAAAACAAAAACAAAAGCCGATTTTTTTGTTTTTAAAAATATTTGAAACATTTTTGAATGTTTACTAAATTGGGCAAAATATTTTTGCTATATTTGTTAAATAAACTTAGACTAATTAATTAGCCTAACTACTAGGCTTAATTAGCCTAATTAATAAGCCTAATTAAGAAGCCTAATTAACGGAGTTTAATTAGCTAGTGTTGCTTAAAATATTTGAGAAAAATAAAAAATTAAAAAAATGAAATTATTGCTAAAAATTTACATTTAAAAAAATTTATCACATTTTTTTTTGATGCATTAAAAAATGTAGAAAAAAAAGTTAATTATCATTATCATTATCATTATCATTGTTATCATCGTCATCATCATCATTAGCTGCTAAACAAACAAAATATGCCAAATGAAAAAATCACATTCTAAGCCTATCTA
The DNA here is from genome assembly GCA_024305405.1 of Dirofilaria immitis. NCBI lineage: Eukaryota > Metazoa > Nematoda > Chromadorea > Rhabditida > Onchocercidae > Dirofilaria > Dirofilaria immitis. The sequence continues at coordinate 2,904,414 of JAKNDB010000098.1, forward strand.
TCACAACATAATGAACAAATTGTAATTCAGTCTCATTCAACTTGGCTGCCATGCAAATAGAAACTTGGCCATCAAGCAATAAAACGAATGATGGCGAGAGAAAAAGAAAGAGGGAGAGAGAGAGAGAGAGAGAGAGTGAGCAAGGATAGAGGAGATGTGTAAAAGTTGTAAACAAGAGAAGGAATTTTTTTTTAACACTTTTTGATAGACTTAAAAATTTATTGCAATCATATTAACAAACACTTTTCTTTTTTTTTTTTTTTGTTATCTTTTTCTTGTTTTTCAAAATACATAAATCCATTCCAATTTATTTATCTCTTTCTCTCGCTTCATTTCTCTCCCTCTCTCTCTCTCTCTCTCTCTTTCTTCTCACCTCTCTTCCCTTTTTTTTCTCTCTCCCTTTCTCTCTCTTTTGCTTCTTTTCAATAAATATATATTTTAAAAAACAAAAAAAAAAAAACTTTCATCTAGCCGAGATTCTTGAAATTTTTCTTTGCCAACATTTTTTTTTTTGAAAAATTGATCAACTAGTGAATAGGAGAGAAAATGATGCAAAGAGAGAGGGAGAAAGAGAGAGAGAGGAGAGAGGGAGGGAAAAGGAAGATGGAATGGATGAAAAAAAAGAAATATAAAATGAAATTTAAATTTAAATTTAAATTTTTAATTAAAAATAAAATTAATTTAAATTCTGAACAAAACGAAAATTTCATTCTTTTTTCTTTTATTTTATTTTGGATGAATGAAATGAAATGAAATGAATAAAATTTTATTTTAAAATATATAAAATTTTGCGTGACATATAAATATAATTAGAAAATTTCATTTTTTCTTTCTTTTTTTTCTTCGAGAAAAAAAAGGACGGAAAACTTTTTTATTTTTATTTTTTTGCTCTTTTCCAATTATTCAATGATTTAATCAATTTTTTTTTGCAAGCAAATAATAATTTAGCATTTTGCTTAGATAATTTTCTTTTTTTTTATATTTTTAAAACTTTGCAAAGTTTAATTTTTCGCATTTATTTTACACCTTTTACTAATTGGTTCATTTTGAAAAAATAATTATTCAAATAATTCGGCTGTTTTTCGTTTGACTATTTGATAGATTTAAGATATTTAAATTTTTTGTAAATAAAATATGATAGATTTCCTGGGATTAGTTGCTTGCAAAAAGTTTTATTAAATCAAAAAGAATTTGACATTAAATAGCTATCGTAGCATTAATTAATTGATAGAGATTAAAATATTAATTACTATCTTATCATTAATTAATCGATACGGCTTGAAATTATATAATATCTTATCATCAATCAATCGGCGGCGTTTAAAATTAAAAACTATTTTATCATCAATTAATCAGAAAGATTGAAATTAAGTAATATCTTACTATCAATTTATTGGCAAAATTTGAAATTAATTAGTATCTTATCATCAATTAATCGGCGGAGTTTGAAATTAAAAACTATTCCATCATCAGTTAATCGGTAAAGATTGAAATTAAGTAATATCTTATCATCATTTAATCGATAGAGATTAAAATTAAGCAATATCATATCATCAATTAATTGATAAAGTTTGAAATTAAGTAATATCTTATCATCAGTTAATCGATAAAGATTGAAATTAAATGCCATTCTATCATCAACCTAAACCGTATTAATAATTAATTAAATCGATATAAATTGTCAAATCAAATAAGCAAATTGCATAAAAAATTTAACCATTATAGTTATCTTTTTGAACTTAACAAAAATTAGTAGTTTCGGAATTAATATTATTAAATATAATAATAATAGTAATGATAATAACAATAATGATAATAATAATAGCAATAGTAATAATAATAGTAACAGCAATAATAATAATAATCATTTTATTCCTCTTAAAATCATTTAAGCAATCAAAAATAAATTTTAATCATAATTATTTCGATTTCAAATCCTTTTTAATTCGTTTTTTTTTCTGAAATATACTACGAATATAAAAAGTTCCAATTATTTTACAAAACTATTAAAATACTTTTATTTTTATTTTACAAAAAATGAAATTTTTAATTGAAATTGTTAATTTGCAAAAAAAAAAATAAAAAATAAACGATTTTTCGGCACTTTTTGTTTTTATTTTTTTCAAAATAAAAAAAAAATTATTTCTCGACAAAAACAAAAGAATTACTTTTCGGCAAAACGATAAAATAAATAATTTAGGATTTGCAAAGTTTTTTTTTTTTTGATTAAATAATTTAATTTCATATCGTTTAAGTAAATTGATGGAATTTTTTTTTTTTTTAACAATTGCATTGAACATTTTCCCAAGAATCAAAACTCATTTTCCCGAGAATCAAAACTCATTTTGTTGAATAAGCAAAAATGTAATTAACGAATAAATCGATAAAAATTTTGCAAACTAAAATCAACAATGAGTAATTGAGAAAAAAAAAAAAAAACATTTTACAACATTAATCAATCAATAATGTATTTAACGGTAAAAAAAAAAAAAAACAAAAAAACTTTGCAAGCCTAAATCAACAATGAGTAATCGTTTATGCATTGATCGCTAAAGTAATCGGGTTAAAGTTACATTTTAAATCAACAAAATATTTGGCCTAAAATTAAATTATCGTTGGTCTTTAAGAAAAATAAGAAATGATTACGAAATACGAAAAAGGCATGATAAAAACTTTTTCAAAAATTAAACTAACAACAATTTTTAGAAAAATTTTTATAAATATTTCGACGAAAGGAAAGAAAAACAAAAATAAACGAATAAAAAGTTTTTTTTTTTTTGGAAAATTTTCAAAATTCACTAATACAGTCTTTTTCGTTTTTTTTATTTTTGAAAGAAAAAAACGAAAAGAGAAACAAAAAATCTTTTCAATATTAAAAAATATTATTTGGCAATAAGAAAAAATTCCGACGGGGGATAAAACTTTGCTTTGTTTTTTTTCTTTTCAATTTTTCTAAAAATATATTCAATATTTGGTTAATGTCGGGAAATTTTCAATTCCCAAATGTCATAAGTTTTTCATCACAAAACTCAATTATTGAAATTTGTTGAAACTATCAGTCATTTTTATTGATCAATAGAATTGCTGAAATATTTGATATCATATGGAGATCTTTATGAAATGTATGATAATAGTCGGTATATTTATGAAATTAGTAAAATATTTTTGATATCATATAAATTGATAAAATTGTTGAAATTTATGAAAAATTTCTTGCCATATAATCGATATTTGATAAATTACTAAAATCACTGCAATTCTCGATATCGAGACATAATTGAAAATTATTAAAATATTCGATACATTTGTAAAATTATTAGAATATTTGATATCTCATAGATCTGCTGATATACTCAATATCACAATGATCAATAAAACTGCAGCAATGCTCAATACTTGATGAATCAATAAAAAAATCAATGAAAATCTTCTAAATATTCAAAATCTCATAAATCAACAAAAAGCTACTAAAATACTTCGTACCTCATAGATCAATGAAGCTGTCAAAATATTCAATATTTTACAAATCAATAAAAATCTCATAAATCAACAAAAGGCTACCAAAATTCTCAATATCTCATAGATCAATGAAGCTCAATACTTCATAAATCAATAAATAAAATATTTAAAATCTCATAGATCAATAAAGCTATTAAAAATACTCAATACTTTTAGAAATCAATAAAAATCTTGTAAATAAATCAAAATTTCATAAATCAACAAAAAGCTAACTAAAATACTTAAATATTATATAAATGAATAAAGCTATTAAAATAATCGATATTTGTATATCTATAAAAATTAGTGAAATATTTGATCAATATATATTTGCAAGTTTAATATTAGCATAAATTTGTGCTATAAGAATAGGAATGAAAAAGAATTATTTTAATATTAAATTAAATTATCTTTTAATGCCTGATTGACACAACAATAACAACAACAACAACAACAACAACAATATCAACAACAACAACAAGCAAGCAACAACAACAACAATAACAGCAATAACAACAACAGTAACAGCAATAACAACAACAATAACAGCAACAGCAATAACAACAACAATAACAGCAATAGCGCTAGCAATATCAGGCAGCATTATCAGCAAATAAATATCTGAAAACTAATGTCAATGCAAATTCAATCAATCTAAAGCAAATAATATAAAATAAAAGATTTGAAATTAGCTTATTTTCCTTCCTCTCTCTCTCTCTCTCGTCTTTTCTTCTTATAAACAACAATATTTCTATTTTATTTTTTTGGCCTAAAAATTGCTTTTATTGTTGAAAATTATTTTTGTTAGAAATAAAAGGTTTCTGTTATTTAACAAAAAAAAAAAAAAAAAAAAAAGACGAAAACGAAAACGAAAATGAAAGAAGAAAGACCTAAGAAAGCTAAGACGCTCTCGAGAATATATGAATATATAAATTGTCCTAAAAATGCGGAATAAAAAAAAATTTAAAAAAGACTTATCATATAAATTGTCCTATTAATAAAACATTTGTATATTTATTTTTGAAAAAAAAACAAAAAAACAAACAAACAAACAAATAAAAAGGCAATAAAATATATAAAATAGAAAAAAAATTTTTACATTTTGTTAATTCCTTTTTTTTCTCATAAACAAATACAAAAATTAATTTATAATTTAATTTATTCCAATTTTTTTTGTTAAATTTTTTTTAAATCAATTTTTAACAAAAATTAAAATTCTTCTTTAATAATTTATAAATTTAAGATAAAGTAAAAGAAAAAAAAATAAGGTAATAATAGAATTTTATAAACAATAAATTCAATAGCTCATGAAATGAATAATTTTATTAGATTCTGACGAGACGATATACTAAGAATTTCGTGCTTTCATTTTCTATTGCTGCATTCTCGATGATGATGATAATGTTGATTATGATAATGATGGTGATAACGATGATAATAATATGGTAATGATGATTGTTGATTATGATAATGATGACGATAATAATGATGATGATATGACAATGATAATGCTGATAATGATGATGATTGATTAAAAACAATATTACCATCATGAATAGTAATACAGTAATAATGTTGATGACGATGATGATAGTTGTTGACTATGACAATAATATTGATAACGACGATAATAATATGGTAATGATGATTGTTGATTATGATAATGATGATGATATGACAATGATAATGCTGATAATGATGATGATTGATTAAAAAAACAATATTACCATCATGAATAGTGATATAGTGGTGATATTGATGACAATGATGATGATGATTGTGTAATGATGATGATAATGATATGATGGTGATAATGTTGACGACGATGATGATGATAATGCTAATGATAATGACAATGATACTGATGATTGATTCAAAACTAATATTACCATCATGAATAGCAATATTTTAGCTGATGTTATGGAAAAAAAATCCATCTGAAATTTATTCTCATCATTTATTAATACACCTCATTAGATGTAATTGTATTAAACGATAGATATAGGTTAATAAATAAAAATCAAAAAAATAAATAAATAAATAAAAAATTTTCTTCTATTTTAAATATATTCGAAGAATTTTTCAAACTTCAAAAGTATCGTTTAAATTTCAAAAATAACAATTTTTAAAAGATATCAATTATTGAGGAAAATTTTAAATTTCAATTATAAACTATCGAATGAATTGAAAAATAATTAATTAATTTTTTAATTTTTAATAAATAAATTTATAAAAAATTTTGATATTTTTATTTATTTCATTTCGTTTTGTTTACAAAAACAAAATGAAATGAAAAAATTCGCATTATTTCATCATAATTTTATTTATTTTTGAAAAGGAAAAAAAAAAATTGAAATTGTTTTTATATTTTGGATGCAATTGGCAAAGTTTGAAAAATATCACTGCCATTATTGATGATTAGTTAATGCTAGAGGGATTTATGTGATTTAAAAATGTAAATAAATATTGATGATATTTAGTTTTTTAAAAACTATTACATACTATTTAGGCATTTAAATGCAAAAATATAAACTAACCGAAAATTTTTAGGCATTTTATCGTGAAAGTTTAGAAAATTAAATGAATATTTTTAACATGCCTAAACTAATCATCGACAAATTAAATTTGTAAAATTTTATTTATTCATTGTTAACTTGTAAAATTGCCTACTTTTATCAATATGAGACAAATTGTTTTCATCAATTGCAATATATCGTGAGATCATTGAAGAAAATGAAACGAAAAAATTTCTATTTCTATTTACAACTTGCTAATAATCAACTTTGATTAATTAAAACTTTTCCAGCAAATTGAATGAACATATAAGAAGAATGAATGAGAAATTAAATTAGAATAATTAAATTAAAATTTCGATAAATCTAATGAACTTGTTAATTTATGCGATTCTTGATGATCATTTGTTTTTTTACCGATAATCTATAATCATTTAGGATTGATTGGTTTTTTTTTTTTTTGGGAATTTGTTTAAAAGATTTTAATAAATCAGCTAAATTAAAGTATTTCTTTAAATTTAGACAAATGTAATGGATTAGTTAGTTTATAGAATTTCCGACGATTTAAACTAAATTAAATTTTAAGTTGATGGGATTCTCGACGATTTAAATTATTGAATTAAAATTTTTTTTTAAATATTTAAATTTAGCTAAATGTAATTTCTGGGATTTTTATGGTATTCTCGACGATAAATGTGAGACTTTTTTTCTTTTCTTTTTTGCATATAATCTATGATTATTTAATTTTTGCGAATTTTTTGCAAAGATTTTAATAAATCTTAAAAATAAATCTTTCAATTTTAATTGAAATTTTTTTCAAAATTTTGAATTTTATTGGCATTTTTTTCAAATATTATTTTAATTTTTAATCTTACTGATATTTGTTTTTTTTTAAATATCATTTTAAGTATTTTTAAAGAAAAATGGACAAAAAAAAAGAAAAAAATATTTCAAAATTTCTAATCGATAAATGAATAATTTATTTTTTTTTGATATTTTCTTTTTCCTTTTTTTTTTCCTCAATGTTTTGATTATTTTTTTTTTTTTTTTTTTTTTGAGAAATCGGATTATAATTATTTTTGGTGTAAGATTCGCCAAAATAAACTAAATATTTCAAAAATTTGAAATATTAATTTTTTGATATTTTTTTCCCCGTTTTTTTTTTTTTTTTTCATTCTCGATTCATTTTTTTCCCTGTTTTCTTTATTCTCGATTCGTTGTCTATTTTTTTTTTTTTTTTTTTTAAGAAATCGACTAATAGTTTAGTGCATAAATTATTTCTTTCAAAAATTTAAATTACATCGAATTTTGCAATTAAATTTTTATTTCGTAAAAAAAAAAAAAAGAAATGAAGCAAAAATTTTTTCAGGCAATTTTAGAATCTTCGATTTAAGTTAAAGAAAGGGACGAAAGGGAAAAAGAAAAAAAAGCATTTTTATACTTTAAGGACTAATAAATAAAATAACAAATTTAAGCTATTTCCATTTGCTTCATTCTTTCTCTCTCTTCTCTCTCTTTCTATCTTTTTTTTCCCCAATCCTATTTAATTTTAGATTTGAAAAAATGAAATAATTGAACGATATAATTTCATTTTTTATTGTTTTTATTTTTTAATGTAAAAATATTAAATTGACATGAAGTAAAAAAAAAAAAAAAAATTTAGCATAAAATGATTGGATTAAAATTTATGATATAAAATTGATTTGAAATGATATGCCTAAAAATGAATCAAATATGTTATATTATTGTTTGTAAATAAAATTTTGAATTTAATTTTATTTATTGATCGATAAATATAAATTGTAAATTGTTTCATTTTTTATGCATTAAATAAAATCACATTTTTATCCATCCTTATCATGATCATCTATTACATAATAACATCAAAATATACACATTCATATAGCAAAATTGATAACGAAACAGTTAATCTGATAAAGTGATATTCGATATCAAAAAAAAAAAAAATTGCAAATTTTGTTATTTATTGCTGAAATAAATTTAAAATATATAAATGTAAATTATGAATGCTATTTATTTTATTCTAACTTTAAAGTACCAAATAATAAAATAAAT